>JAEAOA010000583.1:0-600000 GCA_016746295.1 Potamilus streckersoni
TGTTGTTGTAAATGATGACATTATTAATATTTGCATTACAAATGCCTAGACCAGAAGTCATCATATTCATAACTCGTTGAACAGTACTTGGAAAACCCTTCATCCCAAAAGGAATTACTTTGTACTGGTAGAGAATCCATTTGCACAAATGCCGAAATTTCATCTGCTCATTCCGTTAGTGGAATTTGCAAAAATCCCATCAAAAGGTCGAATTTAGTGGCGTATTTGTCATTTCCTGTTTTGTCCAAAACAATCATTCATTCTTGGCAATGAAAATTAGTGTTTTGTCACATTGTTCACCTTCCAATAATCCGTGTATTCGATACGTTTTATCCGGTTTCCGAATGTGTATTCGATACGTTTTATCCGGTTTCCGAACAAATATGCACGATCAACTCCAATCACTCTTACTGGGCTTTATACACAATCATTGTCCATAAATACTGAATCTCTTTTTTCATATGTTCCTATTTAAAAAGATTCATCCTGAATTGGTGTTATTTCATGGGTTTCGAATCTACTATTTCAACGTCGTGAAAACTTTTGTTCGTCTTTGTAGACACGTCTGGGAACAAGCGCTTATATTCAGACAAGTTCACTTTTTCTTGCTTTTGCAAATGAGAAAGTTTCCAGTCTAGACTATCCGTAATGATTTGCTTGGCTATTTCTTTTAAAATAACAGAACTCCATTAATTTACTTAGACTTTAGTACAAATATTACATTTGAACTCATTTGTTTTCTTCTTTACTTTGTAAGGATCATAAAATCTTAATTGAAGAAAATTCGGCAGAATGAGGAGGACAGAATGGACTTTATTACGGAACTCAAAAATTCTCTCTAGTAAAGTTTGTTGAAACCATAGCAGTAGTAGGAGAAAGTAAGAATCCGAGCTCAACAACCCCCTCCAGACCTCCAAACAAATACAAAATACCTAGGTAACGTAATAGAAAACCTATTGCAATCAATAATTGCGTTAAGAATCCGAGCTCAACAAATACAAAATACCTAGGTAACGTAATAGAACACCTGTTGCAATCAATAATTGCGCTAAGAATCCGAGCTCAACAACCTCTCTAGACCTCCAAACAAATACAATAGAACACCTGTTGCAAAATACCTAGGTAACAGGTAAAATTTAATTACGTGATCTTCCAGAATAAGCAAAATGATATGTCAGACTCAATCTTCCAAATCATTACGATTTAGCAGAGCGTGGCGATTGTGGACTAAATTACGCATTAGAATTCCAGTAAGGTAAGTGGTATTATACCTCATTACCAACTGTTAATGTCTCAACTGTAGATATCAAAAATATTTCATTATCATGGTGATAGAGGCTAAACTTTATTTTACCGCTGACATAACGACGGGACTCAAACAAATCTTTTATTTGTGATTTGTTAAGAGGGTATTTTTTGTCGATAAAATACACCTTTGACCGATCAAGATCAATTGTAAGTTTGGTGTATTTTTGCTGACTAATCGGACAGTGAAAGTTTTTAAATTCCGCAAGCAACTTTTGATACAATTGTTCGAGATAATTAAAATACTCGCTGTCATCAGATCTGATGAGCGAAAGTTTTAACTTGTCACGGCTACCACTAAAGCATATGCCTGATGTTTCATTATTAATTTCAACTGTCAATGGTTTGCCGTCCATCATTAGATATTTGATTTTGCTACTGTAGCTATTTGTTACTGTCAAATTTTCAAACATTATTTTTAAAGTTTAGATAAAATTTTAGTTTGCAAAGATAATGTCAAATATATCTCTATCATCATGACAATACCCAAGTGCAAATGTATCTACCCCATTTTCGCAATAACGTTTATCATCAAAATTGCTCAAACCGCGTTTGATAAGGACATCTGTTTCGAGCTTATGATGATTTGTCCGAATTGACATAGCTCTTATAAAACTAACACCACCATCAAGCGCGTACTTGTAGTCATCAAATTTTATAAACTTTTTAACAAAATCACGAGGCAGACCTTTTGCTTTTTTTGTTATTTTATTATTGTCTAACAATACGGCATACATTTTACTACGTAATCCGATAAAGTATTTGATAGCGCTCGAGTTCATTTCATCTTTGAACTTACCAATAACCTTTTTATTTGTGTCGTCATGAAATTTACTGTCACGTGGGTAATCAGAAAGATCAAACAGATATCTATTATCATGCATGTCCTGATAGATGTCCTCGCATTCGATTTCATATACGAGCGAATCAGTATCAGTAAATAATAATCTACTAGCCGGCCATTGATTTTTAACAAAATTATAATGAAAATCGTACATCAGCCACTTTGATAAATCTAACACTGAAGCTCCAACGTAGATCGGCTTGTTTAGTTTTAGATTTGTTTTTCTTCTTTGTATCGCAACAAGATTTTCATTAAATATTTTCATGCTCACAAAATCATCGTCTGACACAAGTTTGTTTCTGCGATTGACATCATTGACTAGTTCGATATTTACGCGTTTCCTAATATTCTCCATCGTCTTACCAAAAACAGAATTGTTCATCAGTTTGAAAAAGTTTTTCTCAAAATCAGTTTTTGCCGCAGCTCTTCTTGTAGTGTTCGAGTTAATATAACCTCTCATCCACGGCGACTGATTAAATTTTAGTACGCGATGAACTTTTCTCAACACGAGACCAGCATCGACTGCTTGTTTTAAAGCTTTGTAATGCAAAACATAATTACGTTTATGAAGCAAATTTGGTACTAGTTTCTTGACCATGGAATGTTGTCTTGGTAATGCTGACGCTTGTTGTTCTTCTGATAACAAACTATAATCTATGACCATCGATTCCGCACAGAAAGGATAATCGTTATGTAATTTGTGTAGCGAAGTTGGATAATCGAGATCAACTTCAACGAAATACGAAACATCGTCGGATATCTTTTTTTCTGTCTCTGATAGAAATTGATCAGCCGTGATCCAATGAAATCCACCAAACGGCATTGATTCTGCCATCGAATACCCGTACAAGTTATTGCAATCTAGATAAACTATATACTTCGAAGGAAGGTCAGGATTATACTCTTTCAAATATTTGTTGTTTGCTTTAGCATATTTCTTCGTTATCACGCTAATACCGCCTCGGATACCTTTTTCAATAAAATTGAACATATCAACATCAGTCAGTAATTCCAACCTTACCTTACTAAACTTTAACAGAGCATCCCATGACAGTCCGGGGGCAGAATAATACCAGCAAGGATCTAGTCCGTAATTATTATAACTCACTTCTCGAAAACTTTCAAAAACATCTGCTAATAATAACACATCAGTTTTTAGGTATAAATCATGGTAATCACCAAACGTCTCACAATCAAAATCTTTCCAGATATCTTGTGCATACTTGTACTCGTCATCAGTGATATTTTCGTTTTTAAGTTGCGAGTAAAATTTGTCTTTGCTAGGTAAAGATGTTTCATCAAATTTACTCCAATCGTCGAGATATTCGTATGGAAAAACTCCTTTTTTAGCTAATAGATTAAATTTATCTCCAAAACAGTCTCTTAGGTTATTAAATTTACTACAACCTTTTACTAGCTCATCTAACGATGCTGCCATAAACTGCAGGCTGTCAATAAAACGTAATTTACCTAGCGTAACTGACATATACTTTTCAAAATTATTTGGAATGCATTTGATGACATTATTGAGTTTTAGATGAGCTTTTATCTCAGGATCACCAAAAGCTTCTACGATGATGTGACTATCATATCCTCGAAAATTGTGAAGAATAACTGGAATAAAATCTGGAGCGTGAAATTTTAAATTACACTGGTCATGAGCCGCTCCACGATACTGTCCGGTCAAATGGCAATGGTCACGTACTTTTTTGTTGTCAGGGTCAAAAGCTTTTTCACAAATATAACAAATTTTCGCTTGCTCGTGATCAGATTCTTGTTGAGGTGTTAATTTTAACATTGGAGTTACTTTTTTCAAACGATAAGTAATATTATCAACTTCATTAATCAACTGCTTGAGAAGCCAAACAGCTGGATTTTTACCACGATAGAGTTGGATTGGTTTAGATAATCTCGAATCAGCGCAACAAACTACCTTGTACGCTACTCCGCATGGAACATGATTTTGAATTTTTCTTGTACTCGATTGGTTAGGATCATTTTCTACGCCAAGTACAGGTTGAAGTAAGCATTCGAAATCGACGTATATGACGAAAGGAATTTTTAGTTTATGATTATGATGGACAAACTGTAACACGCTATCTTTTTTAGATGGCATTGTTATTCTTTGTACGTCACTACAGTACTGCAAATGCTTTTGTAATGTTTCATTGTCTCTACAACCGTGCAAGCAGCGATAACAAAAGAACTTTTTGTTGTTATTTTTATTATACTGTCTTCCAACTAGTCTGTTAAAGTTTTTGATCCAAACGTAATGATTTTTATAAAACAGTAAATTGATAGTCGATTGTGAAGCTTTTTCTGAAATATACCTCGGATAGACATTTTCTTTTTCATCTAATCCGAAAACGTTAATCGAAACATTATTTTGCTTTTCAAACTTTGGTATTTGATTTTCTGCCACTGGAAAGTCAATACCAGCACAATTTAATCTTGACACGTGACTGATATACTTCTCAACACGATCAGCATTTTTTTCTGCTGGAAATAGCGCGGAAAGAACAGCCCATTGGAAACATTTGCTATCGACGTTTTTTATGTTTATACAGCACTGTTTATTTTTTATTTTTGGTGGCAGGTCGATATACGAACTACCGCGTAATGCGTCATATTTCATCGTGTGAAACAAAATTTCCTTGATCATTTCAAACTTCCAACCCGAACCTAATTCGGTAAATTCTTCTATTTTTTTCCAAATTTCTTGGTGTATTTCATTAGATAGTGACAAAAGATCACTACCAAGTAAAACACGTCTAGATTTTGCGTTGATGTAAGGGTCTGCAATTTCCTTGTTAGTAGATTCTTCCGTCAAAAGTAGTTTTGAAAATATAACGTGATATTGCACTAACAATCTTAGACCCTTGTGTTTTTCAAGCTCACGTTTTACAGTCGTCTGTAGCAGATGAAAGAGATTTGTTTCAGAAAAATTTACTAAAACATTTTGATTATCAAACTGATAACTATTGTCAAAACCTGTAAAAGCAGTCGCTATTTTATCAGGTTCTCCCATAAGACTTCTCTTGGCTATATCACGCAATTTCAACATTATTATATTATAATATAATCTCTAATTGATAATTTACCTCACACTGCGCATGCGCTAAACAACAATTAGAGATAAAAAATATCACCTATAATATAATGACAGTAAATCTGACAAGCGCACGTGAGCAAGAGGTATATCATGTTTATCCGAAGTACAATCTGTACGCTGGAAATGCACTTGGTTCGGTTATTAATATCATTACTGGAATATCTGTTGGTAAAGCAACGTTAGCGGGTTATACGATTAGTGTAAAGGGAGATAATACTGAAAGAATTACGATGTTTAGAAAAGATTTTATTTACACGTTATTTTGCGATGACATTCCAGAGGGGAAACGAGTATATCATTATAACGGTAAAGTCACTGATGATAATATTGAAAATTTATCCTTACAAGACGAGTTTCAGCCGCATCCGGTCTTTGATTTATACGAGGCTAACGATCGCGGTATTATTAGAAATAGAAAAACTAAAAAAGTTCTTAGTTCTATGAACAATATGGGATATCTTATAGTAACTGTTAGAGGAACATCGACAGATCGAGTTTGTTATACTGGTCATAGGTTTGTTTACGAGGTGTTCAACGGATCTATACCCAATGGTCTGGTTATTAATCATATCAATAATGTAAAAACAGACAATCGATTGGAAAATCTGGAGCTAGTGACCCAACAGGAAAATGTGAGAAAAGGACGAGGTGGTGGTATTAATTTTAGATGCCCAATAAAACCTGTTATTTCGTTAAACCTTGAAACGGATGAGGAGATCAAATTCAAATCAATTACAGCTGCGGCGAAATATTATAATATAAATCCCAGAGCAGTAAAATTTGTAGCTGATGGAGCAACAAAATCAGCTTTTTCAAACAAATATGATGCTAGTATTATTTTTAGATATGATGATTAATAATATTTTGTAATTCGGTTTTAGTCAAACAATGATGAGCAAATGCTATAATATCATCGCAATCAAATTTTAGCGTCACTACTGCACTTTCATTAATTTTATTTTTTTCTGCTTCTGTTAGTAATATTTTATGAGAATCACCTTGCATTACAAAAATCTCAACGGAATATGAACTATAACCTGACAAGCATTTTCTTACCGCTTCAGTCAGTTCGTGGTAGTTTATTATATTAACTTTTTGGTGATATTTGACCTTGTCAGTCATCTTATAACAACAAATTAGATAAAAAGTATATTATAATATGGATATGATGAAACGACTTGCTAGCGATAAGGTCTCCACAATCTCTAATGATATGATAGACAAATCCATTGGTTATAACGAAGATGATATTTTATATAACAACGAGTCTGATGATGATGAAATAGTCACCGTCGTTAACAGATATAATTATAGCAGACCAACCACTGGAAAATATAATGTCAAGTATCACATTGCTAAAAAAATTATAAAATTTAATTTTACCGTTACCGAACAGCAGGTATTTTTGCAGTTAATCAGACCTTTTTTAAACATTAAAATTCCAGACCGACAGAAAAATATCAAATTCGATTTCATATTTGTCAAACTCTTTAATCTTATGACGATCTCTGACGATCGCAGACAATATCTAATATCATTATGTAAACCAGTAAAATGCAAATCTATCAAACGAAAGTATGAGGAAATTTATAATAGCATTATTTCACAGTCGATAAAATCGACCGGGTTGGAATCCAACTGTTAAATTTATCACTATACCCACGCCATTTGACTAAACTTTTATCTCCTTTTTTCCTAATCACTTTTTCGATAATGAAAACATCTTGTTCAGTTTTTTGTAGTTCTTGTTCGTAAAAACTACCTACTATAGGTTCACCTGCCAGATCTTTTAACGCGTACGTTACAGGTATTGTTAAGAGTACTTTATCAACAACAAATACTTCTTCGCTCCAGTTTGGAGTAAATCCTTTTTCAAATATCTTTTTAGTCAAAGAGATTCTAACTTTATCACCGACCTTAAATTTATGTCTGCGGTACATGTTTTCGTTTGCTAATATTGGATTTTTGATAGCGTCATTGGGTGACATTTTGATGGTTCGATGTTTCGTGTTATTATATTCGCCTACGATTTGAGAAAGGTCATCGATGTACCTGTTGGTGTTTTTAGCTGTCATATGTTTGTGTAATTTTTCGTTTAGCGTGCGATTAAATCTCTCGACAACAACGCTTTTGCCTTCGTTTCCTGTAACGTATTTTTTAATATTATTTTGTTCTAGAAACTGCTCAAACTTTTTGTTAAAAAACTCGGCTCCATGATCAGTCCAGATTTTGTTTGGTTTTCTTTCGGTACTCGTTATTATCTGTTTTAGCGCATCAGTGATTGACGTTCCTGTTTTATCTGAAACTGGCACACTAAAAGCGTATTTGCTGAAAACATCTATAACGTTAAACAAATACTTCTTTGGAGCGCCATCAGCGCCAACGTTAAACTGAGCCAGATTGGATACATCTACCAAATCTATTGCCCAGATATCATCTACAGCGTTTGCAACAACTTTACGTCTCGGAAACTTTTTTTTTTAGGTCTGTGTAGTTCGACTGCAAGATCATCGTATAATTCTTTTCCGAGTCGAGACTCTCCGAGTCCAAGTTTATATTTTGCTCCTATCATTCCTTGAACAAATCTTCTATCAAAACGTTCTCGTAGATTTGTTGGCTCCATATCATGTAATTCGTCTAACATTACTTTATCACAATCTGCTTTCGAGTTTTCATGATCACGATAACAGATATCGTGACGCATTGCTATTGCATCCACTTGATTATAAGGCTCTTGGCCTGGCAATGGATTGTCGTTTTCATCTAGTTGTTGGTCTAGCGGATTGTAAGGACCTGTATAACGATGACCAGGCAAAGTCCAACCGCCTTTTGGTTTTGGTAATTTACCAATAATTTTATGTATATCTATACCTAACCCTATTATTTCTCTGTTGTTACAACGTTGACAGTACGTAATGATTTTATCTTGTTCTATGCAAAGATCTTTGTCACAATCACAATTGCATTTCATTTTATTTTATTTTGTTTCATAAGATTAATCGTCGATCAAGATAACTCTATCAACGCTAGATCCTACTTGTTTTTTCAAAAACATACTTTTCTTTCTACCACAGATTGCACAAATACTTTTTAACATCGTTCTATTATTTTTCGTTTTTTCCGTCATCTCATCCTTGTTCTCTGTTTTAGTTTTGCATTTGAGACAGTATGTTGACATTATTATATCAAGGAGTTTAGATAAAATTGATTGCAATATTATCATTCACATGAGAAGGAAGCTCATCAAATTGTAAAATAAACTTTAAAAAGTTTTTACTCCCAGAGTTTTTACTCTGGTGCATTTGTCTGACAAACATGATACAATAATAACCACAAGCTGATGTTCCAATCGGCTGTAGTTGATTAGACGAATAATTTATTTTATCAAATTTTTTAAAAATATATTTTTTTATGAGATCGCTTGGAGGAAGTCCGAACGAATCAAAATAATTGTTATCGTGGACAGCAACCCAGTGGGTGCCAGAGCCATCATTGAAGTTTTCAATATTTACAACACAAGAACCGCCTGTTGGTACGTCATCGAGTTCATCTTTGGAAAATACTCCTCGAAATCCAACAACGTCCTTCAATTTTTCAATGATGTCAAAATTGCTCAATAACGTCTGGTCCCTGGTAGAGTTAATCCGCGTCCGATTCCTAGTAAGTTTGGCAGCAGACTTCCCGCTAGTCCCGCCAAAAGTGGAGCGAAAGGAATAATTCCTCCTTGTTTTGTTTGTTTGCGTTTTGTTGTTTTCTTTTTTTTCGATGATTTTGTTTTTTTCGGCGACTTTTTCGTTGGCATTTTATTTTATACTATTACATAAAATTAACGATAGATTTGTTTGATACCACGACCTTCGACTGCTTTCTTCGTTGCGCCAGAGACTGCTCCTGACGCAGCCGCAAGTCCAAGTGTACCAAGTACTGGTAAAACTTTGCTAGCTATTATTGATAACGCTGGTCCAAAAAATCCACCTTCTTTTGACATTGCAGTTACCTGAGAAACAGATAATTTCAGCACAAATGGTTTTCCTTTGTCGAGTTTATTGATTTGTTGTTGCGTTAGCATGACTTTTACTGCAATTTTATTTGAAGTTTCCGGAGAGATCATCAAAGAAACAGAGCTGCGTTTAGCAACAGCTGCTGATAATTTTTCAACTTGACCAGATGTTAGGTATATTTCTCGAGTTGTGTATTTGGTTTTCATAATGTTATATCCAAGTTGTTAGATTAAACTTGTACTGTCATTCTTCCTTTGATTGAATCGATGGTCAGAAATCGATCACTAACCAATAGCGCGTATACGTTATACTGTTCACCTGGCACAGCGCCCAGTGTCCACGTGACCTCAATATCTGCAGTCGATCCCACAACACGCTCCAAATGTTTTGATACGTCAAAATAAAAGATGGGATAGAGCGTTCGAAACTCTTCTATTGATATTTGAGATCCACTGTCCGCGTTCTGATATTTTTGCATTGCTTCCATAAGATACATGTACGGCCGAGAGATGTTTCTGGTGGCGTCTGCGGCAAAGTTACATTCGATTGCACGTTCGGGATACTGTTTGGAATTTACTCTCACAAATATTCGTCTAACGTCTGGGTTATCGAATACGGAGTTGTTTATTTCCTGATTGTTCCGACGTGCTTGTCGTTGAAATACGACGAACAAGTGTCGCGGTAGTTGTTCGCTGGGCGTGGTCGTTACACGCCACGTGTAATCAGTCGCGTTGGGAATGGCTGTTTGATAAATCCTGTTCTGTTGGAAGTGTATCTTTTTTGTAAAGGTGGCTAGTAAAGATTCGAGCTCCATCATTTTAGCTAATGAAGGGACAACCCGAGGCATCCACAGTGCTAATCTTGTAATAGAAAACTGTCCCTCAGCCACTCCACCGGCGTGTATTATACAATCGTTTTGATCAGCTCGATCTAATATAAGCGTATGTTTTATTCCTCGAAACACTTTGTTATAATCACGGCAAAATCCAAAGATTGTACTTAACGGAAGCATCATCGTTATTTGGCAAGATTCTGCGGCAAATGTTTTTCGTTTGGTAAATCCCTCGTTATATCTTATGTTACGTGCACTAATAACACCGTTTATTAAATTTAACATTGCAACACCATCTGCGGCTGCATCTGGTGGAGTTATACCAAGATTACGACAAGCGGCAATAAGTGAAACTCTTGTGGCGTTTGCATCAGCAGCTGCACCTGGTGCGGCTATACCAAAATTGTTAGCATTAGCAATAAGAAAATCTCTTACAATTGCAGCATCTGCAACGGCATTAGCTCCATGTGCAAAAGCACCTCTTGAAATAAACTCGCTCGACACAGTTGTCCCTAGTCCAGTATCTTTGAACCACATCATATTTGTGGCTATTGATCTGGAATAGTCATCGCTAAACGAAACGATGTTTAGTATTGTACTCGCTATGGGTAAGTGCATCGAAATATCTTCTACGGTTTGATTGGCCAGTTGGTATCGTGCACTCTTAAACAAGCTCCAACCATTATTGACGAGAGCGATTTCTGCATCAGCTGCAATATCACCACCTATCACAGTTAATATTTGACCACGCACTTCTAGCATTGCCTTATGAGGTAGTAGAAACACGTCCTCGTCTCTTGTGTTAAAAGTTCTAACCCCAGTTTTATTCGGTTCGTTCGAGTTCTCATCGAGATACTCGACATACTCTAATTCTGTTACAGCATCGTCAGTATCAATTTCTTCTGCAAAGTCGAGATAGTTTTTAGCTGACATTTATTTTATAATCGTTACACAAAATTAAAAGGCAGCAGGGGTCATCGGTTTTGTTTTCTTTACAAGTTTACGTACTATTTCTTCACCACTCGGCGACAATAATTTTTTTGTTGTAGCTATCATAGCTCGTTTTGTTTCTTCTGTTGGCGCAATATCTGATATTACTCGTTTTATTTCAGACACCGTAGGTGTTGTTGAAGGTCCTTTAATCTTATCAGCAATCTTTTGCCCTACTGCAGTGCCTGCTGAAGATGCCGCCCCTGTAGCGAAAGCTTTACCGGCGTCAAGTGCAATGGGCGCTACTTTACGCGCGATTCCTGGAATATTCTCTGCAATTGTTGTAAATATATTTCCAAAAAATCCACCTATGATTTTTCTTCGATAAACTTTTCTTCGTCTCATTTTATAAAATTATGTACACAAAATCACATGCCTAAGCAGTGCGTAGGTGTAAGTAATACGTGACTATCTCGTTGTTCACGTCTATTTGTCGTCCAGATTGGTCTGTGAGTTGCATTGTAATGCTTGTAATTTGATTCTCCGGTGTTATTGGATAGTAGATAATCTGTCGCGGATTGATTTGCATGAGAGAACCTGGTGGGACTTCTGGTGAGAAACTGTAGATCGTTTGCCCGCGGTTGCCTTTTGACGTATAAGATCCAGATGCGATAGAGCAATTGATGAGTATTGTATTTACTTCTGTAATATCTACTGGTAGTTCTCCGTCAAATGTCAAAGATTTATCTTCACCGGTGGTATAGTATAAAACTCTAGTAAAACCTAACATCTTTCCAAAACTTCTTTCTTCAAAGAGGACTTTCATATTTCTTTTCACTGTTATCCTAGCTCGTAAGGTGTTATAATTCGCCGCTAATTCGAAATTATCAGCATTCCCACCAGCTTTTGTTAGAAGCTCTTTTATTGTTCTGTTTAGATCAGTAATGTTATAAGCTCCTTGTGGAATTTGTAGTTTGTATTGTATATCAATAAACTCTTTTTGTGATGTTGGAGATTGTTTAACATTAACGATTAAAATTTCATCATTAATCCCAGTTTTAATATTCGGCATGGCATTCCAACAAGTACAAGAAATTAATCCAATCTCATACTGTTTTGCAGGATCTAGTTCTATTGGTGGGTTGTAATTTACTGTAAAATTCGCGCTGTTTCCTGTTATTTGTGACGAATCAAGCAATAATGTTGTTTGCATTATACTAATATTTTAGATAAGATCGCGGTGTAAAATTTCGTACTCGGATGATGTTAGTAATCCACTCGATCTTAGATGATCAAGTATATCAATAATTTCGTTATCAATCTCTACACTTTCATTACCAGCTTCTTTAGAGGATATCAACAGCATTAGACGATCGACTATGTCTGCGTTTGATGTAAAAACTTTAACTCCAGATCCAGTTCTTTCCTCTGGTAATTTTTTATCTCGCATGTTTTCATATTGTTTGAGTAGTCTTTTAAAATCCCAACCTTTACTATAACCTCCTGGTTTATTTCGATATTGTTTTGATGTTTTAAGAAAAACCTCAGCAATAATTCCTTCCCTAATATAATTGAGTAATGTTGGAATATTTCTTTCATCTTTTTCATCTTTAATTTTATCATCAGCACGTGAGCCATCTTCTACAATTCTTTCTAATTTTTCCATCAAATTATCATAGTTTTCTTTTGGCCAAGTTCGAATTTTGTCAATATTAGTGATATCATATTTTTCCATAAACTCTTCATACTCAACATCTTCTATTTTAAACCTAGCTTGTCTTCTGTAAATTTTTATAGATTCTTCAAAAGGTACCATTTTTATCACACTTTCTTGTAATATTTTTTGTTTCTCAGTTAATTCTTCAGTTTGTTCTGATAATTTTTCCATCATTCTTCTTATCTCATCTGGATTAACCGTCAATCTTGTTATTGCGTGTTGAAGTTCAAGAGGATTGTTCATTAGCCTGTCAAACTCAGCTTGTCGTGCAGCAGGATCAGCAATGTTTCTTACAAGTTCGTTTACAATTTTTACAGTTTCTTCTTTTGATCTTTCTCCAAGTAAACCAAACAAACCCTTTTCTTTCATTTTTGCTAGTTCTTCTGGAGATGATGTTTGTATTTCTGGCTGCTTGCCAAGCATCGCCTCAGTAACAGGTTTGAAAAATTTGGTTCTTTCTTCTTCTGCTTGAACTTGTCCACGTCGAGCTTCTTCCACCTTTTTCTTAAAAGCCGCACGAGTTTCGAGAAACTTTTTTAGTAATTCAATTTTCTGTTGATGTTTGTCCATTATTTTTATACGCTTTACAAAATTATATCATAGAAACGTCTCAAGGCAACAACGAAACATCTTGGTTGGATCACGCGCTAGCTTGTCAAATAAAAAGAAACTATATCTATCTTTAGTTGCTCGATGATATAATTCGATAAATCTATCTTTTGTAACATCACCACATTGTTCGTTTGCAATATTTCTCACATCCACATTATCTAGTCCGGGAAATAATATGAAACAACCCGTATTTCGCCTAATAAACCTATCAACATTATAAAAACCTTGGGCAAGATAAACAGAATTACATCTTTTATTACGTGATAGTGAAAAATATGATCTAATCTTGTTCATTTCCTCATTGTTTAGCGGAATATCATCAAAGACGATTATCTTATGCTCTGACGAATCGAGTTCATTCACTGGAACGAGTTCTTCTGGTTGTTTTATCAAAAATATATCATCACCAATGCCAAGTTCATCACGAAGTTTATCATTATACTCGTTTAATAATTTGTATTTGTCTTGTTGGGGGTTGATGGTGTAAATATACACCTTATCATAGTTAAAGTTATTATTGAGTAAAAGATTTAATAACAAATTTGTTTTACCAGATCCAGTTCGCCCAACAATAAGATAATGACAGTCTGGAAGTTCATTGTTATGTTTATGCTTCACCAATCGCTCGGTGTCAAAGTTTATTATCTTCGCCATCGTATAATTTTATGTTATATTAAACCAACAATTTTGTATAGAACGGTATGTATAATGAGCTACTATACAAAATTTGGAACATTAGCAGTAGATTTATTAACAGAAGGTTACCAGGGTGACTTATCCAAGTATGCGACTCTTGATAAGCTCAAAAATGAAATCAACAATTTGTTAAACGTTGCAAGTGTAGATCCAAATGAAGTTGTAGTTTTCCAGGACAAACAAGGACGATTAAAGACGAGTAATGTACAACTATCAGATGTACTAGTACGAAATCCTACTGCAGTTGCTAATAATATTGTTACTTTTAATAATCAAGGTAAGATAGAAGATTCGGGTAGGTCAGTTAACGATTATGTTAGAAAAGCAGGTGATTTATTTACGGGAAACATTGCTATGAACCAGAACAAGATCACATACCTTGGAAACCCAACTGAGGATAATGACGCTGCTACTAAGAAATATGTTGATGATCAGGAATCAAAGTACGTGTCGGCGCATGGCGGTATAATGCGTGCATTTCTCAACATGAACAATAATGGCATCAATAATCTTAGAACACCAGAATCTGATTTTGATGCTGTAACAAAGAAATATGTTGATGATATCAACAATGAAATTACCAAGTTCAAAACTGATTTTACTAATCACATCACCACGTTTTTAAATTTTCGCAGAAACATAAACAAAACCAATAACGAATTTTTTGGAAGTCCGCCATCTGTTGATATTACACTCGATAATATTAACACAAAACTCAACGATATTATTAGTGGAATTCCTGGTATTGTTGAGAAAACAAGTATGATTAAAATTCCTCACAAGCAGATTAAAAATATTGTCTATACTGTTGCTTCTGGAATGTCTACTTGGTCGCCGCAAAATAACACTCTCAAACATACTGCAGAGGTCACTGGTGTGTATAGATTGTCCGTGTTGAGCAGTGCAAAGTTTAATATATTTACATTATTTCCATGGCGTCACTCGACTGATAATTTCTCTGGAACCGTGTCTATTGTGTTAAACAAAGATGTTGAAGAAACTTTTATGCTAATAGCAGATGACAAAAAATTAACTGCTGCGTCATATTGGTATTGTCTGGAATTTGTGGCTGAAACACCTCAACTAGTTACTTAATCAAGCCTGAGATTATGTGAACAAATATTATAATGAAAAAAAGTATAGTTGATTTCAATCATATTTCAAAAGATATTCCAGGACAGGATGTTGACGCACTAATACAATACTACAAATATTATCATAAAAAACTTTGGTGCGTTAAAAAATGCTACAAATATTATAACAAAATACTTCGAGTAATATCATATCTACCCTTGTTAATGACTAGTTCTGGCATAATTTCAAGTGGTATATCATTAAACCCGTTTTTGTTAATCATATCCGGTGTTGGTGTTTCTCTTACAGCAGCTTGTAAAAAAGTTGAACCTAAAATTTCGATAAAAAAGCACGGCTGCTTAACATCAATTATAACTTACAAAAAACTACTTGATCAAATAAGATCTTACCTACGAGGAGTAAAATATAGTATGGACGATTTAATACGTGAATTTCGTATTATTGACAACATGTTAACAGATATTCTTCCCATGAGGATCAGCAAATATGAGAAAGATTATCAAAAGAAGTATGATATAACATAAAATTTTATATAATACCACTTACCTTACTGGAATTCTAATGCGTAATTTAGTCCACAATCGCCACGCTCTGCTAAATCGTAATGATTTGGAAGATTGAGTCTGACATATCATTTTGCTTATTCTGGAAGATCACGTAATTAAATTTTACCTGTTACCTAGGTATTTTGCAACAGGTGTTCTATTGTATTTGTTTGGAGGTCTAGAGAGGTTGTTGAGCTCGGATTCTTAGCGCAATTATTGATTGCAACAGGTGTTCTATTACGTTACCTAGGTATTTTGTATTTGTTGAGCTCGGATTCTTAACGCAATTATTGATTGCAATAGGTTTTCTATTACGTTACCTAGGTATTTTGTATTTGTTTGGAGGTCTGGAGGGGGTTGTTGAGCTCGGATTCTTACTTTCTCCTACTACTATAGCTTTACTTTTGACTTGAACTGCCGAATGCCAAATTCAATTGTAACAAGCTGGAGCATTCCAGACTTGAAATTTGACCTTTGACTAGATTGATAAAATTTAAGAAGGCCAAATTGAGTAAAATTCCTTAAAGGAATCATTTCTGGAAAACTTGTTGACGCACACCTGATAGTCAACAATTTTTGGTTACATGATTTGGTCTTTGGTAAGGAATCAACACAATCTACTATAATTCTACTGAATGGTTTTTCAAATGCAGAAATTGGTAGCAGATGAGCTTTAGGTATCTTTTTATTTGGTTTTCCCACAATTTGACAAGTATAATAAGATCTGCAAAACTTGCAAACGTCACTTTTGATTTTGGCCACTAGATGTCGGTCAAGATCTTGTGATACATTTCATTTATCCCTGAATAAGCAGCCATAGGAGCTTCATGGGCTAAATAAAACATTTTCTGTATGTAAGGTTTCGGAACCACAATCTGATATTTTACTAGCATTTGTCACTAGCAGGTACTTCGGGAAGTCTCCAGTTTCTAATAAAAACTCCATTTTTAATGAAGAAACAGATAGGTACTTCGGTTTCTTCAGTTTCACTAACGGCTCGCTGAAACAAACAGGAGATCTCAATATCGTTTTCCTGTTCAACGACTAGTGATTGTCGTTTATCACCCTGATCAGATAAAAGAGGATGCGTATTCAAAAGAGGATCACTATGATTAATACTTTTTGATTCATCCAAATTAGAAGTGAAAGTGACCTCATCAAAAGTCTGACCAATACACGTGTCAGCTAAAGGAACAAATTCCTTATCAAGATCATTCTCAAGAGCTTTCTTCGCCATACATCTAGTAACTGCATAATCTGGAAATAAATCAGGGATTCTTTTTCTCAATAGGATCAACATTCTGATCCAAAGAGTGCTTGTCAGTTACAAGTGGATTAACCACAACCTTGTCTCCGGGTAAATCACTGACTAGCAACAAATGAATGACCTCAACGCGTAAAGTATAAACTATACCGTCGGTCACAGGTCCTGAAACTAAGTCTGGTGACAAATTAACGTAATGGAGATGAACATTAGAAAAGCCTCACTCTACTCCCAGAATGAGAACAATCATTAGAACACATCTTCTCAGAAGAAGGCAAAACACCTGAAACTAAAACTCCGAGAAGCTCCTGTATCCCTCAGTTATAATAGGAGTAGGATTGGCCAAATCACCCAACAGTGATATCGAACCCCTTGACATGAACGATTCAAAATTATCCAAAACACAATCAGTCTGAAGTTTTTAAAACTCAACAAATATATTGTTTTCAATGCATGGCCATGACCTCTTATAAATAAGTTGCATTTGGGACAGGTCTTTCTTGATTCTGAAGCAATCAGAAACGATGTGTCCTTTTTTTCTTACAATAAGTACACGTATGTAGAGAGAAGAATTTTGAATCAAGTCTCTCAAAGGCTTTATTTGTAGAATTTGTACCAGGCTGAGTTGTATTGAGAGTCTTATTTGATTGAGATACTTTTCTGTCAGTAGACTGCTACATGCAAGATTTGCTTACAGCAGTAACTTTATGAGCTAAGGAATACTTATCAGCAGCAAGAGCAGCATTTTCCAAGGTTTTGTCCTCATGATCTTCAAGATGATTTTTGATATCAGTAGGAATACAGTTTGTAAACTTTTAGAATACTACCAGCTATTTAAGTATTTCATAATCATGTTCAATTTTCTCTGACAGACACCATCTCTTAAACAACTGTTCTTTTTCCCTAGCAAATTCAACATAAGTTTGTCTCCTTTCTTTTTCATAATTTCTGAACTTTTGTCGATAAGTCACAGGGATTAACTTGTAACCCTTCAAGATGCATTCCTTATCCAAATCGTAATCAGAATTTTATTGTACTGACATTTATATAAATATTTCTGGCCTTGCCATAAAGTACACTCTACAATAATTGAGTCCAAAACTCTCTTGGCCATTTTGAATTCTCAGCAACCTTTTCAAAAAGAATAAAATATATGTCGATCTTTTTCCCTTTCTTTTAATAGCATTTGTTCCTTTTGTAATTCTATTTGCCTGTCAATTTTCCCTTTCTTCTATTTATAATTGTCTTTCTTTTCCCCGTCTTTTCCATTTGTCTTTGTTATTCCGTTTCTTATATTGGTCTTTGTTTATCCTTTTCTTCAAATTGTAATCTCAATTATTGTTTTTGTAATTGAGTTTGTTTTTCCTTTGACTTTGCTTTAAATTGTAATTTCATTTTGTTCTTTCTGAAACTCCAATTTATATTTCATGTTTAGGTCCGCCATTTTAATGTCAGCGTCGGTTACAATCCTACTGACAGATGCCCAAACACTTTTTTTCAAAGATATTCTTTTCTAACAAATGTTGAATTAAAAAAAAATTGTTTAGTTAAGGAAACCTTCGCCTCAGTTCATACTTTCTGGCAAGTTCAATCTATTTATCCTTCATAAAACAATCCAACTGTTCTTGAGTTGGAGTAGAAAGAAAACTCTCCACTTTTGACATCTTAAAGGAAAGCCTGTTGTTTTCACAAAATTTCAAGTAAAATGAACTAGGGGAATTTCAATTTTAATTTTTTAAAAACCTATTTCATATATCCCAAACTACGATCAACCCAATTTATATATGTTACGTATTGGCTCATTCAAAGTATCACAAAGGAAGAGTGAAGACAACAAGTTTTGTAAATTTTTACAAAAATAATTTATTTCCCTAAAAAAGACGGGAAAAGTATAAATATATGAAACAAGACTTACTATTTACGAAAGAGATCCAAATTATTTGTTCTAAAGATACGAAAACACATAAGGTTACGAAAAGTTGCGATAAATAAACGAAAAATTGCGATAAAGTAACGAAAAGTTGAGAAATGTGCGAAAAGTTATGGGAAAAGTTTATAAGAGTTAAGAAACGTTTTTATATCATTAAACTCATTGCATCATTGTAAATATATATTTCCAAACTGCTTTTAAGTGCTATAAAAACTTGATTTTGTATTCGAAAACTAAAGTTATAACTGGTGCGAAAAGTGCTTCTAAAATCTTTATTTTGTAGATTTCTTTGGAAAGGGAATACACATTTTAAATTTAAAAAAGATTATTTATGTAAAATATTGTCGTTCGCTTTTGTTTTTTATTTTTGTTTCGGTTTTAAATGTTCTTTTTTCTTCGAATGTTGTTATTAATGGTAGTGATGTATTTTGTGTTATCTGTTGCATTGATGTCTATATGTGAACTGAGTGTTTGTCAAATTTTATTTCAGGAACAGGAGCTTCTAGTGATTTCTTCCTGTTTGTATTGGAGATGTGTCTTCCTGTATTGTCGATAAATTTGGAATGAACGTGCTTTCGTCATTTAATTCAATTTCACACTTCCTGAGATCGCATATCCCTCTGATTGTCTTCTATTTCTTAAGTTGACTGAGAATTTGGAATTTTAATGTCTTCCATAGCAGGCTCCTCCGACCATGTTGTACATCCCACCCTGGTTTCAGTGATACATTCTACCGTATTCTTAACAGCCCGTTTTGGGTATTTGGGTGAGGCAGTGGTCTGTCATTATCATCCGATGTCAACTTTACGTGCTCGGTCGTTTGAGTCAGCGATACCAGGAATACAAAGTGTTTAGGAATCCAAAGTACGGTTGTTTTTTTTTTTTTTTTTTCTTGACGAAGCCGTTCTTGCTTGCAGTATTTGTGTTTGTCCACATAATGGTTATATATGGTTTTTCTGGATTGCAGAACATTGGTGTAAATGCACAATTAAGTTTGACAAAGCTATAATCTTTGGATCCATTCATTGCAGGGTACACTGATTCTACTTTACTTTCAAATTTGACATATTTGATAAGGCCATCATATAAAAAACTGACACAGGTTTATCAAAGAGTTGAACATTCCAGACATGCGTCGTGAAAGACAGGCGAGCACAGCAAAAAGTCCGAAAACATTGGAGGTTTCTGAATTTTGTCTTTGTTTAGGACAAGCTCGATGTTGCATCTGTAACTGAGTTCAATACTTCTTGACTCTTTGCCGACGAGGTAGATTGAAAAGGAGTTGAACAGGTAGTCTCGGTCACCAGTATTGTACAATGTAGTTTTCGAAGACATATGGTAAGCTGCCATGATGGTATCTGAGGCTGGATCCTGTCTGAAACCTTCAAAGTTTGTATGCACTGTGATGTTTAAATCAATGTTCTTTATAAAGAACAAGTATACTTCTTCGACATTTTCTCAGCGAACGCAAAGTAAGAATAAAGACATGAATATACAAACCACAAATATATAATTTTTAAGCTAGATTTTGTTCATGCAACAGTTATATTTATTTTTTAAATTTAAATATAAATTAGGGTTTCTAAAGAGACTCTTCTTTGACATCAGTGTTCACACATGGTCACAAACCTGTCATTCAATTAATTGTAAGATAAATACACATTCAAAACTCTCCGTATATTACCTGTACATAAATAATTAATTATGAGTTTACAAAAGAACAATTCTATTAAACGAACGTGTGAGAATCAAGTCAAGTCTTAATCTGACTAATAACTTCTATATATCATTCTACAAATCCATTGTTCAGTACAGTTCTTCAATGCTCCTGATAATATGAATGAAATTTGAAGAATATAATTTGTTACAATGACATACAATTTTGACAATTTGAATAAAATCTAAAATAATAGAAATTATTTTTTTCCCTATTTGTACACACACACACACACACACACAAAACACACACACACACACACACACACACACACACATATATATATATATATATATATATATATATATATATATATATATATATATATATATATATATATATATATATATATATATATATATATATACACACACACACATACACACATGCATACCTACTACGTGCATATGTATGTGGTTACGTACGGGCATACGTACATACATACAAACTAACATATGCATGCATTCAAACATACGTGCATGCATACATGCAAACATGCAACTTTAACGAAATCGCTTCCTTCATACATTAAAGATCTTACTGATTTCATTAAAAAAATAAAGTCTATACAACTTTTCGTAATTTTTTAAAGAAATCTACAAAATAACGATTTTTAGAAGCAAGTTTCGCATCAGTTATAACTTTAGTTTTCGAAGCCAAAATCAATTTTTAAAGCAGTTTATAGCAGTTTCGAAATATATATTTGCACTGATGCAATGAAGATAACTTTTCGTAACTTTTCGCACTTTTCTCAACTTTTCGTAACTTTATCGCAACTTTTCGTAACTTTTCGCATAACTTTTTGTAACTTTTCACATTTATTCTCAACTTTTCGTTATTTTATCGCAACTTTTTGTTACTTTTTGCAACTTTCTGTGACATTTCGCAACTTTTTGCATTTTAGTACATGCGCACGGAGGACACTTTTAATTTCTTAATGTACCTGGATATTAGGAAAGCCTGTCCAAGCATCGGCCATTCATTTACATAGCTACTTCTGAATCTTTGCTTGCGATAAATTTACTATCATACAAAGCTCGTGCTTACATGAGTCACATTTACGATTTTAGTAAACACGATGCTTTTAACAAAACATTAGAAAGATGCTAATATCACAATGACAATAGCTACATTTAATGATATAAAAATGAAATAAAAAGATTTATACAGAATTCATTCCTTAACACACATAATTCAACTACAGGGTCATAACAGCACCATAAAATGAATTTTTCCAGAAATAGTTGTTAATTAAGGTGGAATAGAGAGAGTCATTCTAACTTAATGGGCATGTCAAATATTTATCAGTTAGATAAAGTTAGTCCTGACCGACTGGCTAAGTTAAATGAGGTTTCCAGGATGAAATTCAATGTTTTAATTAATTTCCCTCATTACAGTAGTCAATTTAAGATTTCTCAGGAAGGTAAGTTTCATATCCAGGAAATAACAAGAATTTCTGATTATAAATTGTCCAAGGGATGAGTTTCTGGAAGTTGAGGTAGACAGGACTTAAAGAAATAGATTCTGCTTCATAGAAAGAAAGCACAAGGTTTGTCTCAATTACAAACAACATGTTCATTGATATAAGTTTGTAATTATTTCTTGCATTTATTCATTTTAAATTCATATTTAAATCTTCCTGAAGTTTGGAAGTTAATTGTTTGCCCTAATTTATTGTGTGTGGGACTCATGTATTCTATGAATGTAATGAAATATTTCCTTAATATGAATTTGCTCAAATTTACTCATTTGTATGTAATAATAATCATGTATCCTAAAGATTTCATGCATTACATATGATACAATTTTGAGAAGGGGTGAATTCTTCTGTCTTAAATGATATTAATAATGTAATCTAGGAATTGATTTTATTTTTTTCTGGAAATATTATGTGAATGAATTGCTAGTTAGCAAGTAATGTAGTTAAGACAAGGCACAAAGTTTATTAATTCATTTGTATAATTAAGTTTTGAATTCTTTTCAACTGAGAATTGTACCCTTAGCAACTGACATAGTCTTGTTGGTGATTTACAGCCCAGAGGAGTGTAGTACTATTTACTGGGATGTCTAGTTATATCATTGTTCAGGTTTGGATTACAGCTAGTGAAAGACATTAATTTTGTGGTAAATAGGGTCATGTGTATCAGCTGAGAACTGATCCATATTAGTCTTAGTTTTGTTGAATTACATTAAGATTATATCTGACAACAAGAGTGGTGATTAATATTTGATTCTAGAAGTTAAAATGCCTGACAAATATTTAGATTGTTATTAATTCAAAAGGGAAAATAGCTCCATATGTGCAATACACATTGGGAACAGACAGCAGACAACCAATGTGGTTGATGACCCAATGATGCTGGAGATATAGAAAAAGTAAGAAAGGAATACAGTAGCTCTGACCTGTCACGAACATTGAATATGGAAGGACTGGAAGTAACCAGATTATATGTGTGCTGAGCAAATAAGTTTGATCATTTACTTCATTCTAAGATAAAATTTGTTTTATCTATATAACACTGGCTAACTGCATTTTTTAAAAAAAATTTTGTAAATCAGTTTGTAAGTGAAAGTGTATCATTCAAATGTCATGTCAAGTTTCATTTGTTTTCATAAGTGATTAAATTGTTATGTTTCACATATGGGGCCTAATGCTGTTGATTACCTCCTAGCTAAAGATAACCAAACCAACAGGACTACTACAAATTCATTTTGCCCAACAAAATTTGCATTCTTAAAGGTCTGTATTAAAGGACATGCAGGCAGTGGTCCAGTTTTATATCCAGGATGGTAAATTATCATCCAGGAAGTTCAAGCACTATAGAAGCAGGCAGTAATATTTTTCTGCTGCAAGTAATTGCTAAAATTTATACTTCAACTTTATTTTATTGTTTGTATATGCTGTTGTTGATACTATTAAATCCAGGGATTTCATGATCACTTGCAAAATATTAAAGTCAAACAAATAGCCATAAACAATACTTGATTGTGTTAAGAGTAAATTATTAAAATATGTGCTGTGTAAGTCAATTTCTTTTTCCATCTTGGAAGAGTTTTAATTCTGGCATGTCTTATGGCATAGTAACTATTATTTGTTGCCAGATATAGTTGTCTTGCTAATAACAGTAACAAACTGTATGATCTTTCTAAAATTGGTACAGCATATCATTCTTTTAGGTAAATTTTGTGTCAAAGGGGTTAAGCTAGAGTTAGGGAAATTGTTAGATCTGATTGTAGTTATCTCCCTTTTAGATCGTCCCATTGATGGTAAAACTTGAATGAATGGTACAAATATTTTTACAAGGAAATACCACAATAGTTTCTTCAATAATGTCTCAAATGTTAATGTAAAATTATCTGGTGACATTAATAAAAAAAATTAATTTTTTTTTTACAAAGAATCTTTAGAGTAGCAGAAATGAATAGGAATTGCAATGTCTGGAGTTATGATCTTCTGTCTGATAATATGCAAATTAGAATCACCTGAACCTTCAAAGCCATCAGTATTTTGATTTTTGAATATGCATCTGTCAATATTTGAGCTGTTGACAGATTCACAACATAAAATGACATAAAAATTAAGAAAAATGTTTGTTGTTATCTCAGTTCATTGAAAATATGTTTGTATGTTGGTATTTCCCGATACATAAAATAAATTTTATATGTACTTTCTTGCCTATCTTTCTCACTACATAATAACACTCCAATAAATTGTTATCTTTATTTAGATTAGATTGGTCATATTTCACTCTTTCCTGCTAACCACACACTTAATTATTAGTCTGTCATCCTCTCTTGTCATCCACCTACTTACAGTGTAACTCCTATGATAAACCCATTGTACAATTGTGGTTGGGTTTTTGTGATCTACAAGTATGGGTTAATCGATTGCATAAATATCAGGTTTGGTGAAGAATACGAAGTTAAGTTCATTTTACAGTTGAAGGTCTTTTTGAATATGCAGTCACCTTGAGACTTCGCCTTATCAATCCATCATTTCATCTATTGAAAAAAGCATAGAACGGAAAATTGTATGACAATGTTTAATTACTCAAAATTGAATTCTATCCATTTACAAACTTAAGTTCAAGGGATGTAGCAAAAGCAGTTTACTGTTGAATGCACTGTCATGCTGCCAAAGTGGGACATTGGGGAATTCTACAAGTTTAAGACAAGCTGTCTTCATGTGCATTTGTGTATCTATACCACTGCCATCAGTCTTTGAGTCTGTCTGTAATTGAAATATAATGTGCTTTTAAAAATTTGAGGAAAAATACAGATGAAAGAACAACAAAAAGCAGTGGTGATGAAGTAGCTTTATTAATATGGGATTCCAATGCAAATATAAATATCTTCACAGATTCCATATTTTCTTCTTCCTCCATACATTCATAAATTGAAAGCTATTTCAGCTTTTTGATACAATAGAATATTTGGATGTATTTATTTTATTCTTGCAATATTGTTTCATAAGGAAGAATCAATGCATTTTTTAAAAATCTACAATTATGCAAGAAAACTTTAGATTAAACATTCCCACAAGTATTAAAATTTTTGCTAGAGATATTTTTGAGAAGGAGAATATGGAATATATAAGAGACAAAGAAAAAAGAAGGGTAAAAGTTAAAAATTTACCAAAAGTATGCATGTTCAGAATTAAATAAACGTACATATACATTATTATGAAAGAAAACTTCAGTCTGAAATTAGGAACTCTAGGGGATATATGGTATGTAATATAATACAGTCTGGAGTGATGGGATGTAATGGATATATGGTATGTAATATAACACAGTCTGGAGTGATTGGATGTAATGGATATATGGTATGTAATATAACACAGTCTGGAGTGATGGGATGTAGGGGATATATGGTATGTAATATAACACAGTCTGGAGTGATGAGATGTAGGGGATATATGGTATGTAATATAACACAGTCTGGAGTGATGGGATGTAGGGGATATATGGTATGTAATATAACACAGTCTGGAGTGATGGGATGTAATGGATATATGCTATGTGTAATATCTAATATTACAATTATTACAAAATCTAGGGATATATGCTGTATAATGATTAATATTACATGTATTGCAAAATTGAGGGGATAAAAGATGTGTATTTTTAAGTATTACATGTATTATAAAATCTAGGGGATATATTCTTTGTAATTTCTAGAATTACATGTATTACAAAATTATGTGGATACATACAAAAGCTATGCTTGAACTGTGTTGGGCGAATTTGATGATTTGCAGGACACTTGAGAAAAAAATATTATAATGTTGCTTGTATTAAATTTGAAGACACTAATATACCTTTTCCAGGTTTATTTCCACTAATGTCTTCCTTCATGTTAATTTAAAATATATATTTGCCTTCAAAATTGGAATCATCTTTGCCAACAATTAGAACATTACTCGTACTTACTATGGAAATTGTTTACTTCTACCAGGACAAAGATATGCTTTATTTAGCTGAGTAACAGTTTATGTATTTTCACTTAATATGGAGAGAAGGAATATAAAAGAATAATGTATATCTAACATGACAATGCTAAAAAAAAACCCATACTGAAATTATTTGTTCTAACATTAATTTTTAAATTATTTGTCTATTTATTTGTGAAATTAACACATCAGGAGCCACATTTTTAAATAGTTAAAGCACATCTAAATTATAAATTAAGTGGCAGAGAAAATTTTGTCTTAAGTAATGTTATTTATTGTCTATGCATAAGTAGTAAATAAATACAAGTTTCATTGACCTTTTCTGCCATCTGTAAAAAAGCACTCTAAAAAGAACACAAACTCCATATAATGCCAGTCATATCTTATCACAGTGCAGTCACCAGAAGGCCATTCTGGCTGGGAATTAATGACTATAGGCAAGGTAATTCAAAAATAATTACATGTGACATTAACAAGCACAACACCAAAAGTTTACAATAAAAATCTTTGTAAATTAGGTACTATACAAAATTTCAAAATGTTGAGTTATATGGTATGTTAATTTTAATATAGCATGATGCTGAGAAATAAAATCTACAAATTGAAGAGTCTTATTTCACTGAAACATTTCAAATTAAGAAAAAGCCTTATAGTAATACTTGGTTATTTTTTTTGGTACTGAGAATATTTACCAAAACTGTATCAAGGACTATTACTGATGATGAAACTTCATGTTAGATAATGCAAAGGAAATTATGTTTCTTAGTTGTTATATGAATGTAAATTGCTCAGTCCTCCTTTGCCTCTAAATTAGATGTTTATGAAAATTTTCTTTTAGTTGCTTCACATCTAAATGTCAAAAATCAGCTACCCATCCCCCATCCCTTGATTTCATTATATTTAATACCTTTCTTTATGGCTGAAAGACAAGCACTTCTATATTAAACAACATTAAAATAGAACATTTCTCCAGAACTCATTTTGATGCCAAAAAGTTCTTTTAATCTTTTGCAAATATTTCTAATTGCTTAAACCACTTTAAACCAGAGTATGTTCTTATGCCCTTTCATATTTTTTTTTTTACATCTTTTACATGTCTTTACGGATCAAATGATTTATTTGTATTTTCCTAATAAACTTTTTGCCAGTAAAATGAACGGGAATGTGTTAATTTGGCCTCATGAATGCATTAGATGTGTATTTGAACTCGAACCACCCTGTTCTTCCGCTGCTACCGGTTCAATTATTAGAACAGAGGGGTGTAGATGCTTCTTCATACATATTAGGTTAACACTTCCTGTCTGTGCAGAGGTTAGGGGAGCGAAAGATAAGTTACTTATTTGTAGATATATCAATGATAGACGTTTCATTTAATACGAGTATGACTAACAGTGCTCTCTAAAAACGCTAACATTACTGGAAATTCAGTATATATTAGACTAAATACATTGCTTCGTCTGTTCCGAACGTTCAAGGAATATGGCCGATACTCGTGAACGTAAAACACTGTTTTGACAGTCATGGGAGATTTCATCCCTCCACCCCTTGGAAGTGAGGTCCCTTTACCTATGATGGATCCAGAAGAACTACGGGAAAAGCTCCTTGAGAAAGATAGACTTATTGCTCTACAAGTGGAAACAATAGAACGTCTGAGAAATGAAAACGCAATGTTGCGTCGGGAGGTGGAATCTTTGCAACAGTTATTGCAGCTTGAGAGGTAAGGACAGTTTCATTACTACATGAGTTTAAGTTTTAACGAAGCTTCAACAGTTTTAGTAATATTGATACGATATCTGCAGTGTGACAGCTTATCTAGCGCAGGGTTATCATGCAGACCTGCTGCATTTTGTCCCACAGAATTATGGACGATTATTAACGCCCCATGGACGTTTCGGCCCAGGACATTTCTCCTCACTTCAATGGACATTTCTCCCCATTTCAAAGGACATTTCTCCCCACTTCAATAGACATTTCGCCCCACCTGGTACATGGATGTTTCGTCCCAAGACATTTCGCTCTACATCAATATAAATATCGGACATTTAAAGAAATTCATCAGCATTTAACTATTGTCTTCATTTAATTTAATTATCGTAAATGTTTACAAATTTTGTCATGTTTTGTCGATTTTTAGATCGATGATGTTGAGAGTTGTTCGATCTTTTTATTTTTTTAATTGGAAAGGGTTGTAATTTTAACAGTCACTATCAAGATTGTATATATTGAAAAATTATATTTATTCCTTTGTGGTTTACTGAATATCAATATACGATGACAATTACCACATATTTCTGTGCACAAAATTATGCAACAAGCATAACTATTCAATTACTTGAAGAAAATAAAAATTATAAAAAAATTAATGTGACTAGAATACCATGTGGGCAAATTTGACATGTTTTGTAATTCTGCGCAACGTCATTTCTGTAAACATTTGATCACATTAATTTTAATAAAAAAGCCATTTTGTATCAAGAAAGAATGATCATACTTTAATTAAGAAAAATGATATTTATAAAGTGTACAAAACTCACATTTTGACTCGAAATGCATATGAAAATGTGATTTCTAAAAATCAGCATGAAGACCCACACCATGACCTTCTTGAACCTGTAATCCAGAAAATCCTATTTAATATGTCTTTCAGAATCATACAAAAAATACATTATTTAAAAGATGAAAATCTTACATTATTTAAAAGATGAAAATCTATACCTTAAAAAAGTTATGCATCTGAATCCAGGTTTCCAGGTTTGCAAGGTGTCCCACACATGCAAAATCCACTGCTATCCAACGTGTCAACGTGCTGCTATAATAGAATTCCTAATTTCCCTCCGTATAGTCTGCTTCTAATATTTTAGTAATTTTGCTAATAAACAAGTATGTGTGTGTGTCTGTGTGTGTGAGAGAGAGATATTTAGATTTGGATTTTTAACGTAGTTTAACAAATTTTCATTCATATCGTGACTATGTCTGCAGTGTGGCAGTTTATAGTGATGTTTAGCACTGGGGCATCAAGCTGCAGACATGTATCATGATGTCCCACCCTGTCACATTTTCATAACATCAGAATGACCAATCTTAACACTGACCTCTTAATGCTGATTTTCAAACGATGCAGCTGTTAGTACCATTTTTATAAGTCTTTGGTATGACGTGACCAGGAATTGAACCCAATACCTCCCACATCAGGAGAGGCCCCTCATAAACAAGACGTTTTAAACACATTATATCCTATTTGTTGTTGTTTCACTTGCACATAATAGCTTTTTATAAAATGTTAAAATATACACCTAAATATTAATTATACCCAAAATAGTTTTTCATCGTCTCGATCTTTTACTCGCTCGAGTGACTTTTTACTTTCAGTCATCGTGTAGATGAGTGTCGATGAATAAAAATTGTAATTAACAAGAAAGAGATATAAAAACTGGTTTCAAATATTTAATTTTGAAACATTAAGAATGTATTTGCATGTTTTAACCAGCACACATCACTAATCAAAATTACTGCTCATGAGGGGTAGACGTGTCAAATTATGATGTGCATCAGTATGCTACTAAACAGTAACTATCTGATTTTCTCATTTTTTAGAAATTCATTTCCATGATGGTCATTTGCAATAAAGAAGTTCATGTTTTTTGTTTTGTTAGATTTACAATTCTGATATTGTTTAAAACCATTCCACAAGAGTTCAAAGGCATAATTATTTATTTAAACAAATGGCATGCACTTGGTGCTAATATATATATATATATATATATATATATATATATATATATATATATATATATATATATATATATATATATATATATATATATTCACTCAGCCGTGTAGGAACAGTTGTGTACTGTAATGGCTATCAATTTATAGAAAGGGGGGTTATGGAGTATGAAATTAAATGTCCATTGATGTAGGGATTGGTGTGGGTCGAAATGTCCTGGACCAAATCATCCATGAGGCAAAACGGCCATGTACAAGGAAGGGTGAAAATGTCCATTGGAGTTGGGCAAAAAGTCCATTGAAGTGGGGCTAAAAATGTTCCGTTGGAAATGTCCATGGGCTGAAATGTCCAGGTACTGTCCCACCAAGTCCCATTATGGTGACAACAGTTGGACTAGTCTTACAATGTAAGCTTCATCACCCAGATATTTTTCTTCTGGATGGGTGATGGATCTTACTGCCTGGCTAATGGGGCTGTGAAATGTGTTTTGATGTCGATTAACAGTGTAATGAAAGTCAAATTTTCAGGAATATCACACTACTGACAACCAGTGACAACGCCTTTCTGCAAAGTAAAGTTCTAGTCCAATGCTACATCCCCATTTGTTTGTATGCCTACCGATTTCAATAACTAAAATGTTTAATGTGATAAAAAGTGAACAGAACTAAGTCAGCTGAATCATTGATTTATAATTTCTTCCAGACTGTTACCAGAATGTCAATGACATCCCCTTGCACCTTTATTGCTTAAGGATTTTTCATGCATGCTAACACAAGCCATATTCCCGATATATTCCATACCCTATGTGGCAATTTATTTCCATCTGATAATGACCTAATTCATCCTATACAGGTAAATTCATCCTATTCAGTACCTGCCAGATAGATAATTCCATAAATTACAATAACATTGAGTGAACATAGTTATGAAACTGCTTGTTAAATTTAAGTGAAATGCAAATTTTTTTGTCATTCTTTTCCTTTGATTGATTCTACACTATAAATATCAGAAGTAGACAACATGTATGTACATCTTTAGTCACTTATTCACACCTTTACTGAAAATGTACTGGTCCAGGAATTGGAAATGGGTCTCAAGCATGTCAGACTATTACATTGAAAACTTCCTTTAAGCATGAAGCATGCAGAGAGTGTTATGGCCATTCTACTCATAGTCAGGTTATAAGATATAAATCAATGAATGAATTGACTAAACTCTTTGCACTTTTTAAAAGAAATGTTTCTGTTATTGAAATTGGTAGCAGGGTACAAATAAATGGGCAAATAGGATTGAACAATAGAATGTTTTTGTCAGACTTTACTTACCCTGACATCATTTCTCCAGTAAATTCAAATTATCACAAAAGAAATGCACCTGTTTTCAGGTTTTGTTGGCCTACATTTAAGTTGGCTGGAAAACAATGAAAGCAGGAATGCTGAAATCGGGTTAGGTTGAAATATTCTTTCATGAAAGGAACAAAAAATATTTTATGCATAATGGAACTATAATCATTTCTTTTGGTTCAATAAACATCTCCCACATGAAATTATTATAACATACTTGACTTACATCAACTACTGTTGCATTTCAGCAAAGGCATGAATATGAAAATGTGTCCATTTACTATTTTATATTTTGATTCCTCCAGGATTAAGACAGAACAGTAAGTATATTAATTACACATAAATTAGTGGATGAGTGTCCATTTAGTCTACCAAGTGTGTGAGATATTCCTGAAACTTTTGACTACTCATTCTGATGTCAACAGTCAGAACTGGCTATGTAAGGCCATTAATAGGGTAATAGGACTAGTTTGACCAGTCCTAGCACATACCACTGAGTGTCAAGCTATGCAGCAACTAGTGGCATTTTATAAGTCTTTGAAATTACTTGCTTGGTTCAATCCTGCATCCTGCCACACTTAAGGCAGATGCTCTAACCACTTATTGTTAGGCCACCAGAGCAGTCAATCAATGAGGTTATATAATTTTCATTTACCTAGTACAGTACTACAATGTAAATATCAGAGGAGATGTTTTACATTGTATGACTATAAGTTTACTATGCCTCAAAGTTTGGGAAAGAAGTGAAATATGTGAACATACCCATCCATTTTGTCACTTTTCTCAAATGTTAGACCAATAAATTCTCTTTCCACATCCTGGAGAAAAATATCCAGAGTGAATATTGAATATTTAAATTGCAGTTTGCTACTAAGCTCTAGCAATGCACCAATTAAGAAGTCACAAGTACATACAGTATCACACTAGTGTCATGTTACTATGGTAAGCTGAAAACCATAGCATTTAACTATTTCCAAGAACTGCTTTCATCATGCATCACTTTTAATGACCCATACATATATGGAGGAGGATTACTGCCATAATTCTGTGTGTATTTTCCAAACTTCCTTGATGCATTATTATAAAGGGCTGCATTCATTATTCTATACATGTATATTGGATTCTTCATTGATGCAAACTGTACTGGCACTTTGCAAGTTCTGCTTTCCTTCGGCATTATTGTCAATGGCTGCCTGCAAGTGCTACATTCATAATTCTAGTTGTGAATTTTCTATTCATTGATGCAATTTGTAAATGGCTCCTTGCAAGTAATTAGATCTACTTTCCTTCTGCATCATTACATCTTTCAGTTTGCCATCGAATTTTGGCTGGAAAAACTTGGGTTCAAAAAGTGACGTTTTTTCCCTCTGTATTTTGTAGTGTAAGTAGAACATCCATATTATTTGGTATCATCATAAAGCTACGTCTGTCTACCTTCAATAATACCACCCACTTTATTGTGTCGCACATGACCTTAATGCTACAGAGCTCAGAAGTAGGCTACCACCTCCTGTCCTGTAAACACTGCACTAGGGGTTAATGAGTTAAAGATTAAAAAAAAACTTTAAAACAGTTTTTGAAATATGAATGTAGTGATGCACAATTCCAACTTATTAGGTGTGCTTCGGTTTTCAATATAAAAATAGTTTAATGAAGTATCTAGGATCAGAGAGAGAGAAGAGAGAGGAGAGAGAGAGAGACTGATGAGCATTGTTTGGGATGGTCTTTGGGTCTTTTCTTCAGCAAGTATCAACAAGAGAAAAACTTGAATGATCTTGCTCAATAATTATGCAAAGTAGAATTTTACTAGCGAGACCTCTGGTTCTAAATTGATAACATTATGAATGAGATGATATAAACATATTAGGACCTTAAACCTTGCTTGTATTCTGCCATGTGATAGCAATAAATTGCATCCACAAAACATCCAAATAAAATGGGGGGGAGGTTCAGCAGAAATATAACATTATATAAATACTTCTAATTGTCTACAATTTGATACATTTAATTTGTTTTGTGCCTTTTGCAGACCACCTCTCTTTTGAGTATTAATACTCTGAGAAACCAGTTGACTGTAATGTGGTAATATAATTCGAATGATATTTTACTCCACACCTGCGATCAATGTCTACCAAACATTACAAAATTCCCAAACCAAATAAGGAATTATTTTAAAAAAGTTTCCAATACTCTGAAACTTTGCTCTGGAATAATATTCCAGTTGAGATTAGAAATGCCCACTCTATTTCCTCATTCCAAACCCAGTATATACAATGGCTTCAGAGATGCAGCAAAAATAAATAAATTCCTTTGAATGAGGGCCTCAAGGTAGATTAATTCTTAGCTAATTGAGTTACCCTTTTTAAATAAAGTCATAATAATAATAAATAAGATGCCCAAACTTGTGTAAATCGGTATAACCTCTTGTTGCTAATGTCAGAGTAGTCATATTGTAAAAAATGTACCATCTGTTGTCATAATGAAGCATTATTTTATGCTAACTTCCGTGATGCAGACTTGCAACAAGCTTGATGCTACATAACAATCATAATTTGCAATCTGTGTAAGTTGTGGTATAGCAAGTTTATAAATAGAATACTAAAACTTTGCCATTGCCATACAACAAACTAAAGAATCAAATTCAGTAGTTAGCAAATTGCAAGATACTATGACAAAGAAGGAAAGTAGATCTAAGCACTTGCAAAAAGCCATTAATGCTTACATCAATAAAGAATAGAAAATTCATGACTATAATTATGAATGTAGCACTTGCAGGCAGCCATCGACAATAATGCAGAAGGAAAGTCATACTTGCAAACTGCCACATACAATCTTTATCAATGAAGGATACCATCTACATGGATAGAAATATAAAAGTAGCACTTGCAAACAGCCATTAACAATAATGCATCAAGGAAGATTAGAAAATACACACATAGGAATATGGTAGTAATCCCCTTCTGTATATGTAAGCATATGCTCCAATCATTAGTATTTGGAAGAAACAATGTAGTCTGTTCATGGTGAAAAAGTCTTTATTTTCCATATTTGGTTCTAGTCCACTTTTTTGTACTTCATCAAATCATGCAAAACACAATGTTTGCTTCAAAATTTAAACTATGCAAGCACATTTAAATCCATTTTTGAACTTGGCCTTCAGGTTAGTTTTAATGCCATGGGGTAGCAGCGTGCATCATCCCAATAGATGCAGGTATTGCCAATTTTAGTTTGGGTGGTATTAAAAACTTACAAAGAGCTCCTGCAACAGCCGTTGTCTCAACTGCTGTTTATCCATTAATCTTTTCCTTTGTGATGGTTTACAATTCATCTTTTATGCATTGCACATTTGACAGATCGATAGTTTTAATAGTATTTTGTTTACAGAAATAAACCATCTTTTCAATCTGTTATCATTACTTCAAGTGTTTTTTTTTGTTTTTTTTCTTGCGGACTTACTGTTTATTATAGGACCTTAAATGACGTGTATCAGGTTTTTAAAAATGAATTTCCACTTTAATGGTTAGTTGATTAATGAATTTCTTCTTTGAATCATGCTTAAAAATAATTATTGTTATTTAAAGAGAGTGACACACTTAGTTGTACACATGGAACTAATCCTCATTGTGGCCCTTTATTATATTTACATTCAGAGTACATGTACATGTACATAATTACACACACATACACGAAATTAGCTATATTAATATATGGACATAGTAAACAGAAAATGTAAATGAACTTGCTCCAGTCCTATACATTGTGTATATACGGTATAAAGGTACTTGCAGTATATAAAGGTAGTGAGTCCATTTAATGGAACATTTAGTGAATTTATATATTATGTTGTAATGCATTTGGTATAATCAAACAGGTTCCACTTTTCATGCATTGAATTACATTATAATTACATGCATTCATATTTGTTCTTTCTCTAATTTCCTTTGGGATTCTATTCCAAATTATTGACCATTATTATTGAAAACTTTTCTTAAAGGGTTCTTTATTTGGTTTTGGGATGGAAAGGTGGTTAGCTTAAATTGATTTTAGATTGGAGTGTTGCCTTGTTTTCTAGCATGACATAGATGATTGAAATATAATGGGACCATATTGTTTGAACTTTGTACATAAGCCAAGTCTTTCTCAAAAGTATTTTTTCATTTACTGTTAACATTTTAATGTAGCTAATGGCATTTAGGATGTTTTCAGCATTATCTAAGTTGATTCTGCAAGCTTTATTTTGCAAGCAGAAAAATTTGTAAATATTCTTGTTCAAAGGGTTTTTGCAATTAACATTACAATAGTCTAGGTAGGTATAATAATTGTATACAGCATTTGCAATATATTAGCCTATGTTTAGTTGATGGATTGAACAACTTGTCTTGAAAGGTATAACTCAATGGCCATCTATGTGAAGACAACTTTTAAGTTATGGAGTGCTACAGGGGCAATTTTAGGTCCATTTCTGTATGATTTTTATCAACGACTTGATCACATGCAGAATCTCAAAGTGAACCTGGCTGTACTGTCTAAAGTGTACTAAACAAACTTCAGTTATGGTGTAATGAAAATGGAATGCTACTTGATGTGGACAAAACCAAAGTTTTACTTATTATGACCAGAAAGGGAAGCTGTTCAGAAAGATGAGGGCAGTCAGAAATCATGGGTTGTAGGTTGGATACCCAGCCAGGACTGCCTGAGTTGGCAGTCTCAGTGTGTCCTTGGGAAAAGCACTTAGCTTCCATTTTTTCTGCATGATAAAACCAATGTTTTAAAAGTGTTGATAATACGCACATAACAAAGAAACAAACAAACATTATAAGATGTAGGTGACAGAATAACCATCTCAACTTTGTGTACAGCTGGATAATCACTTAGTTAAGTTAGTGTGGAATGAGCAGAAATCTTTAAGAAAAAAGTTAACTTGTACTTTAGCCTGTTTAAAAAAATGAGAAAATATTTGGTTATACTTGATCTTCTTTCCATAAATACTTTAGGTTGGTGGAGAGTCACCCTCACCCACTTGCCAAGTCTACTGCAGAGAATATTTTATTGGCTCCATGGGATAAGTTATCATTTCAGATTCCTTTTTTTCCCTTAAGTCTCATACAATAGAGTGACATTAGGTCATTTAGTCTTGTCCTTCAAGAGTGAGATTAGGACAAAGATATCCTTTCAGTCCTTGTTGATGTGCACAAGTTTGATACAGAATAGGTCAGTCTGGTATCTCATCCATTTAGGTCCTTCGCTCTCTCACCCCTAAGTTAAGGTTGCAGAGGATGAAGTGACCCGGTCTTTTGATAGAACACTTTGAAACTGAAATTCAGAAAGCCTTTGTTAAATCCTTTTTGAGACAGGAATTTGTAGAGATTTAATATAGATTAAATAATGAATATCCCACAGCAGTAGATATATTGCTTCCAATTGGACCCAAGTGGCTGAGTGTTTTAAAGCGCTTAGATTACAGATCATAACCATCTCACCACAGTTTGTGTGGGTGTGGGTTTGAGTCTCGGGTTTGGCCAGTATGGGTATGTGAGAAAGCATGCCAGTAGTTTCTTGTTGGTCAGTGGTTCTTTCTGGGGTTTTACTGGGTTCTTCCTCCACCATTTATACTGTCCACTATGTATGTATGTATCTTGTGTTGAAAAATTTCATTAAACCCCACAGTAACAATAATAACATTGCTTCCAAACTAATGGTTTCTAATAACTTGTATATAGTCCTGTATTTATGCTAGTCTGGAACACTATGACCTTTATAGAATATAACTTTCATGCACACTTCCAGACTACTATTATACCTTGACCTAAGGTCAAAGTCAGTGAGACCCATTGGTCAATAATTTTTAGTCAACAGGCCCTACTGGAGCCTCCATAGAGGACTATTAAACAAAGTATATGCCTATAATATGCAGTACTCTTGTTTAATTTATTACCAAGGTATTGGTTTTGAGTTTTAAACATTTCCTTAGAGATTAGTTTTCCTTTTAGGGTATCAACATTATTGCTAAAGTTTGAGAGTAGAATTATCTGTGGACAGATCAGTGACATCATACCAGGCAGTCATAGCAAATGCTGAGGTCATTAATAAAGAAGAGAAGAAAGTTAGGGTCCTTATATTTGAGGCTTAAGAGACACCAGACATGTCCAGGTTTTTATTGGGTTCAGGATGGTTGTGGGATGTTTATGATACCTTCCCTCTCTAGTTTAGTGATATAATAATAATAGGGTAGTTGTGTTCTAGTCAGTTATCATCACTGAAATCTCTTTACAAAGTCCCATTATCATGTATATAATTATAGTTTTGTCCCACTTTGTAACAGATATCATGCATAATGGTTGTGCTTTATAGACCTCTCCCTTTTGCCCTCATTAACTTCTGCAATAGGCCAACTAAATCAGTTGGTTATCATTTATAAACAGTCTCTATTTTTTGGGTTTCATGTACATTGACACTTAGAGAGCTAGGTGTTTGTCATGAACATAATGACAGACTCTTTTGATTAATCCATGCATTATGAGTTGGCAGCATGGTGGAGCATATTCCATCAAATGTTTCAGAAAATTCAATTTGAGATTTTGTTAAAGGTATTAATATTTGACTTCTTGATTTTAAGGAAGCCTGGAAGATGTTTAATGAGATTATTTGGCAGTTATAATGGCTGAGTCTATCTACATATTTCTTTCAAATATATGGGGATTTTATATAAATTTAAACCAAAGTTCTGACAAGAAATACCATGCATAAATGCATTTATTTAAATTAGTTTGAATACTTTCCCATTCAAACACTATAGTCATTGTTACTTGGCAGATTCAAAGAAATATATGTGAATAATGGGATCTTTTCTTAAACTGACCCCATTGCACATTCCTTTGATGAACCTAATAGTGCACCCACCCCCTTTTGGAAAAAGTAAAAATTGTTGTTTTGTTGTTTGTTTTTTTTATTGTTCATACCACACTAAATGGAATTGACATATATGTACCACATATACTCATTTATAAGACAGTCCAATTGCAAACTGTATAGTCCCAGATCGGCTGTAAAATAATGCACTGGTAGATTTGAGTCTTTGCATTTTGTTGGGAGTAATCAGTAGAACAAAATGGCATATAACCTGATCTGACAGCACATTATGCTACAGCAGATCAGGATCTTAATTTGCAGTTTGATTTGACCTACAAGCAAGTACAAAAGGGAGGTGTCGTGACCCAGATTATCTCTGGCATTTAGCCATTATGCAAATAGAAGATATGCAGATATAAATTACTCCTATGATGAGGAAGTCAACTGCTTTTCACATGAAGATATCAGCTCTGGTACAGATCATATAATGTGTATGATGACAGTGAAGTTTTAAATTCATACCATATACATGTTTATTATTACAAAAGAACTTGGTTTCCAACTGTTCATGAAAATTATAGGCTAAATGCAGTCTTTTGATGTTTTGACAAATTTGTCGATTATGTATAACATATTGAAAAGCAGTAACTTTCTGGATGCTACAACATAAAAACCAGGCAAGTTGTAAAAGGTATAACTGACAAGATATTTTTATTACAGATTCTTATTGTGATCTTGAAATTGGACAAGAAGAAAACATATAGATTTTAGTGAAGCATTTTGTTGAATTTGGTCATTTTTTAAAAGTCAGTAACAAGTTCAAAACCTTTTAAAATTATTGTAATATGTATCATAAAATACAGTTCTGTCCAAGAAAAAAAGCAATCTACTTTCAATACATGTGAACTTGGATTAAGGGAAGGTGAAAATCTTTTACCAGTTTTGAGGGGCCCTGAGCCGAATGGTCGAAAGTGCTCACCATTAGGGTTCACTGCCATCTCACCTCTGTCTGCATGGGTTCAAGTTGCAGGTTTGGTCAATTTGGGTTTGAGAGAAAAATTGCCAGTAACTTCTCATGGGTTAGTGGTTCTTTCAACAACAAAAATCACCAGTTTGGTTTTCTTTTTTCCTGAAATGATTTGGATATGTACCTAATAGCCAAAGAATTGTAAAAGAAGAAAGAAGGACAATGATGAAGCAGGATTATATTTATAAATTCATATTTATCTGTCTGCTGATTAGTTTATTTTCCCCTCAAATTAAAGTGATCTAATTAAAGTGACAGGAGAAAAAGATATTAATAGTTACTACCAGTAGAGACATGCTGTTGTGACATTACACCATAGTAACTACCAGTAGAGACATGCTGTTGTGACATTACACCATAGTAACTACCAGCAGAGACATGCTGTTGTGACATTACACCATAGTAACTACCAGTAGAGACATGCTGTTGTGACATTATACCATAGTAACTACCAGTAGAGACATGCTGTTGTGACATTATACCAAAGTAACTACCAGTAGAGACATGCTGTTGTGACATTACACCTTAGTAACTACCAGTAGAGACATGCTGTTAGGACATTACACCATAGTAACTACCAGTAGAGACATGCTGTTAGGACATTACACCATAATAGATACCAGTAGAGACATGCTGTTGTGACATTACACCATAGTAACTACCAGTAGAGACATGCTGTTGTGACATTACACCATAGAAACTACCAGTAGAGACATGCTGTTAGGACAGTACACCATAATAGATACCAGTAGAGACATGCTGTTGTGACATTACACCATAGTAACTACCAGTAGAGACATGCTGTTAGGACATTATACCATAATAGATACCAGTAGAGACATGCTGTTAGGACATTACACCATAGTAACTACCAGTAGAGACATGCTGTTGTGACATTACACCTTAGTAACTACCAGTAGAGACATGTAGTTGTGACATTATACCATAGTAACTACCAGTAGAGACATGCTGTTAGGACAGTACACCATAATAGATACCAGTAGAGACATGCTGTTAGGACATTACACCATAGTGACTATCAGTAGAGACATGCTGTTAGGACATTACACCATAGTAACTACCAGTAGAGATATGCTGTTAGGACAGTACACCATAATAGATACCAGTAGGGACATGCTGTTGTGACATTACACCATAGTAACTACCAGTAGAGACATGCTGTTAGGACATTATACCATAATAGATACCAGTGGAGACATGCTGTTGTGACATTACACCATAGTAACTACCAGTAGAGACATGCTGTTAGGACATTACACCATAATGGATACCAGTAGAGACATGCTGTTAGGACATTACACCATAGTAACTACCAGTAGAGACATGCTGTTGGGACAGTACACCATATCATCTACCAGTATGCAGTATTAGTTAGCAGTAGAAGCATGTTGCCAGGATAGCACACCATATTGGCTATAGTATAGGCAGGCTTTTGAGACAGTACTCTATAAAGATATACTGTGTTATGTATGTATGTATGTATGTATGTATGTATGTATGTATGTATGTATGTATGTATGTATGTATGTATGTATGTATGTATGTATGTATGTATGTATGTATGTATGTATGTATGTATGTATGTATGTATGTATGTATGTATGTATGTATGTATGTATGTATGTATGTATGTATGTATGTATGTATGTATGTATGTATGTATGTATGTATGTATGTATGTATGTATGTATGTATGTATGTATGTATGTATGTATGTATGTATGTATGTATGTATGTATGTATGTATGTATGTATGTATGTATGTATGTATGTATGTATGTATGTATGTATGTATGTATGTATGTATGTATGTATGTAACAATACCTCAGCCCATTAGTGGTTATATGAAGTCAACTTAAAGTACAATTAGAAAATTTTTAAAATGAAGAATTGCACAAAAATAATAGGAAGATAAACTCTTCTAAATATAAGAAAGCATGTTAGGATTTAGAGGATAAAATACTGTAAAGGGTATATATAATAAAGGATCATGGTATTATGCAAAATCCATAATACATTTATCAAAATTTGTTATACAAATGAAGTTCCCTCAAAGAGCCCAACATTTTTAAAAAATATGCAGACAAATTGAAGTCCTTATTAAGTTCTTTTAATTTCTAGTGATGAACCTACTGGGAAGGATTTTCATGGTACATTGAACTGATTGTTTATACATGTATATGAAATCGGCAGGGTTTGGATCAACCTTTATCCAACTCTTCCTTACTCTGTATTTGTTGCAGTACTTGAAAAATGACTCATATCTTTTCTTGTTTACTTTTGGACATTACACTGCCTTTTTTGTTAAAGATCAGAACCATTTCCAGTTGCTATAGATTTTTCTGACAATTTGTCATCACAGTAAAGATGCATTGTGTGATTATAATCCATAGACTGCCTAACCCTCTATCCATTGCATGTTGATCAACTAGCTTCTATCATTTTGGGAGTTTGGACTGGAAATACACTATACTGGCATTCAATTTTTTTGTAACCTCCTTTAGAAAATATACCTACATAAAGTCCACAGTAAAACTTGTCTTCAAGACTGACATTTAAGGCTGTACCATTTACACATGTAAATGGATGAATTTAGTGTAGTTGATTGCCTACAAAGGTTATAGGATAGGTAAATGTTCAAATACACATACATGTGGCCATTAGTGATGCAGGAACTATTTAAAAATTTCTGTCATTGCTTAAGAGAATTGTATAGTAGGATTTTTCTGATAATTCTTTTCTTGAAGTATAATTTTCTCATTTATTGCTTGTCTAGGAAAAAGCTGAAGTTGACATGAAGTAATTGAAATGCATATGGCACAATATTACACATAATGTTGATTTACTTCTCAGATTTCTTGAAAGAACATGTTATTTTAAAGAACCAGTTTCCAGTTTGTAAGCTATTGCATACACAGTTACTCATTCACTCTAGATCATACAGCACTTTTGTTTAGAGTAGCATGGTGTGCAATCCATTGAGGGAGGAGCAGCAAACACCCATTACATCCTAGGTAGTGTGTTGCACCATCACTTGATGAACAAGCTGCACCAAACACATCACTTCCTGATTTCTGTTGTTCTTCTGGGTCACCTTCACCTCCAATAGAGGCCATGTTTTTCCCCTGTGCAACATATACTAGACACTGATTAATTAATAGTCTGTTAGTCCTCATTGACTCTAGTGAATTTGATGTGGAAGCAACCCCACTGTTCATCCTCCTGTCAGTTCAGCTCCTCCTCACAGGAGGATGAAGAGGAGGTCTGATCATTTGATAAGGCAGTTAATAAAGTTTACTGGCTCTTACCTGTGGATTTTTGCCTGGAACTGTTGGGTGCATAGTCTAAGAAGATTCTTTCCGATTTGGTAAAAATCTCAGAGACCCAAAGTCAACCACTCTCCAGCTATTACCTCATTCATCCAAGCTCAGAAAATATTTTCGAGGTTTTCTTTGGGTCATAATATTGCTCAGCAACATAGAGATTGGTCTGTTATTCCCTATAGTTGATAAATATGGTCTCTACCTGGACTATTTGGTATATTCCCCAGTGGCCTAACTTTCCCAATTGCTGTCAGATTGTTTCAGGTGGGTAATGGATCCTGGGTCTACCTTCCATTTAAAATGAGTAGAAAAGTATTGAGCAATTTAATTTAGTATGCAGAAGGAAGCTTAACCAAATCACAATCCATTGCAGTGTGTGCTAGAAGCTAGGGATACTCCCTTATTCAGCTTTCTGTGTCAAAGCTTTATCAACCTAACTTCTGCACATCTGTAATGTTGGATTGGACTCATGGAATGTCTTACTCACCATAATTAAGACCATCTCAGAGCTGCTCTTTCCAAAGCTGAGACAACTTTGGTAAAACAAAGTAAATAAACATAAGGAATCCATTATGGATTGTTTACTTGGTGCATTCATTCAGATTTGCACCCTATTGATCAATTAATCTAATGCAACTCATGAATTACAATTTTCCAGAATCAAAGGTAGTGGTACAATCTGTTAACAGTACAATTAAAATTTAGGAACCTCATATTATCCTTAGACCTAAAGAAGAGTGGGCTATCTGCATTTTATGTGAGACCTCAGTTGTAGGAGCTCCATAAGGTAATTGCTGACCCATGAATTATGTCTCCAGTAGTGTCATATACTAACTGCTGCATAAGGAAGCTCAAAGTCTAGAACTTCAACTAAGTAAAATCAGGCTTCTAGGGGTTGATAATGATTATAACAAAAAATGAAACAGTTTTAAAAGATTACATGTTCTTTGGTCTGGTGAATGGTCTGGAATGAGTATACTTTGTTCATGGAGGAGCATAACTAAAAATAAAAAAAATCAAAAGATTACTTGTTGTTTGTCTTGTGAACGAGTTTAGAATGGATCTGCTGTGTTCATTGATGGGCATAAAAAAATGACAATTCTCAAAGATTACTATTATTTGGTATTTTGGATTAGTTTGGAATGTCTTCTACATTCATAGTTTAGTATAAAAAGGGATAAAACATTTCTCAGAGATAACTTGCTATTGGTTTTATGGATGATTTTGCAGTGCCCTTTTTGAATTTATAGTAAGGTACAAAGACGATGAATGAGTCTTGCATACCCCAGTTTTTATTACAAACAAGTAAAATGTTTACTGATTCAAGTTGGAAGTTTTGGTCAAGAGTATCTAAAGGAAGAATATGTAGGACAGTGAAACTGTTGGACAATATGCTGATTTATGTAAGATTAGTTGGTCATGTGGATTTTTGAATGTAAAATGTGTATATGAACTGTGCTGATTGACACTGAGTTCCCTAAGATTTTTGAGTATTCATCCATTGCTGACACTTTTCATGCATAGTATTTGTTTACTATCTTTTAAAATCATTTAAAAGTATCTGATGAAAAGAATACATTTATATTTGCAAACTTTTTATGTATTTCACTTTACATGATATATTGTGCTTGAGAAAATATTTCTGTTTAATTCTATCCATGTATAGAGCCTGGTGAGAAATTAACTTGTGGGAAATGATTTTTATCTTCTGCTTGTGTTACAATTCAGAAATCAATACATTGATAAAATCTGCAGTAGTCCTAACATAATTATTCTGGGAGTGTAAAGCAGTAATATTTTCATATAATTCTGGTGGGAAAAGTAGAGACATGCAGTTCATGTTGCTGCAGACACTACTGAAACAGTCCAGTAAAAAAGTTATTAACAAAAACTGATTCATCATCAGTACAATGAGCATTTTGAAGGTTTAATTTACGGAAATGATTGATTAAGGAGAATGATGACTCCAGTAAATAAGAAAATATTCTCAATTAATACTGACAGTAAAAATGTGTTACATGGATAAATAAATGAAATTATTATGCTCATGATTTAAAAAAAAAGGCAGGTATTATATTATACTACCCATCTTGATATTTGTTTGCAATGCTGTGTATCAAGATCAGTCCTGAAATCTTGGGGTGTTATTGGGGTGGTTGGTTTAGGATTTCAGTCCATCACTTGGGTATCAGTTTACTGCTTTTGTTTTATTTTCTGGATGATTAGTCCTAACAAAGGTCCTGGTGCTGTTTGTGTTGGGCTTTTCAGAATTAAGGAACCCAAGCATGAAATTGAGCATTTCTTAGAGACTTCCTGATATAATCATATGCAGACTGTGTAAAAAGATTTCATGAGTGTTGTCATCATTGTTTATGCTGAAAAAGGTATATCTCACATGTGTTTCCCTTTACCCTTGTTTGTATTGTCATCATTGTTTATGCTGAAAAAGGTATATCTCACATGTGTTTCCCTTTACCCTTGTTTGTGTTGTCATCATTGTTTATGCTGAAAAAGGTATATCTCACATGTGTTTCCCTTTACCCTTGTTTGTGTTGTCATCATTGTTTATGCTGAAAAAGGTATATCTCACATGTGTTTCCCTTTACCCTTGTTTGTGTTGTCATCATTGTTTATGCTGAAAAAGGTATATCTCACATGTGTTTCCCTTTACCCTTGTTTGTATTGTCATCATTGTTTATGCTGAAAAAGGTATATCTCACATGTGTTTCCCTTTATCCTTGTTTGTGCTTCAGAGACCCCATATTTTTTATTTGACCCCTAGTTTTGATACCAAAATTTGTTTTTTTTACTCAGTCTTACCCCCAGAAATCAAGGAGATTTTTGATTCTTGTTGCACCCTTAGGGGATACACTGCTCACTAAATATGGAGAAATTATGGGTGTTAGGTCATTTGTACTGTATATTTGTTTTGCTGCACAAAGATGTATTAATAACACCAAAATTTTCATTTAATTTGTACAACTTTATTTCAGGGTAAAGTAAGACCTCTGATTAGCCTCTTTTAATCAGTGTAGTTCAAGAACCATTCAGTATATTCTGAAACAATTTCATTTGAGCTTTGCTAGATAGAGTGGTGTCATTTATGGTTTCGTTTCATCTACTCCATTTGGACATGGCTATGGCCCATGTTGATCAACTTCATATCTTTACATGGAATGCTTATATTGTAGTGTCCTTAAAAAAGTTGCATTTCAAGCAGCATACATTGCCATTTAATTTAAAGGAGTCCTTGAATGTCCATCTTCTCCTAACATTGAATTCCCCATGCCAGTTCCTTAGTTTTCCCAATTTTGGTTCCTCTTGCCAGTTCCTATATTTAAAATCCTATGAAGAATACTGTTGTGAACAGGGCCATTTGCAATTTGCTAATAGTCCAAGCTTATTTTCATAACACAAGTCAGGTTTAGTTGTTGCCATATTGATTAGATGCAATACTCTATATCTGAGACAGAGATTGAGGCTCAATTCTGGCTACTTTTACAATTAGAGCTTGTGCCTAGGAGCCCCAAAATTCTTAAAATGGCTCTGCGGCAGATTTTCTGTGAAATCTAATACTTGTTCTCCTCTTGGTATGAAATATCTTTCTTAACAACTAATCGTGCTTTAGAATGAAACTTGCTTATAGAAATCATTCTTTTGTTGTTGTTTTTGTTTTCTCTATAGCTTATTGACACAGAGTATTTGTACTCTTAAGTTTTTAGACACAGTGTCTGTCAGTCATAATACTAGATGTAATTACACCTAGATTTTGTAATTGGTATAGTACTTTTATAAGCTTTTTGTTTCAGCCCAGTTAAGGTTGGAAAGTAATTAATTGTGCATGTAACATGTATTCACCTGCTTATAAGTCCTGTTAAACTGTATAAAACAAAGATCCAGAGCTGCTGTAGCATAATGTGCTTGCAGATCAGAAGCTTTGTTTTTTTATTCTTCTGATTGTTCCTAATAAACAGTGATAACTCAGATCTGCCAATCTTTATGTGATGGCAGATCTGGGCCAGTGCAATTTGCAATTGGAATCTTGTTATAAGCAAGTATATATGGTACATTACACCAGTTTTCAGGAGACATAACAGGTAGCCCAAAATGACTCATTGAACTGTGGGAAGTAAATGTACTTAAAAACATAATGGATGTTTTTACCTTTAAATCAGTCCAAATAATTGATAAGAGGAGCTAGTACAAACACATTTTTGTATCACCAGGAAATTCCCTTTAAAAATAACTTGCAACTCTCAAGCTTGTGATTGCCAACAACAGTAGGGAATCAGATTTTTATGATATCTTGGGAAGTAAAAAGTGTGGTGAGATGTGCTTGGCAGATTGGTAAAATCTTGGCTGATACTCTGTCTAAAATACTTAATGCTGTACTCTGATAGGCCATGCACCTTTCAGTATAGCTGCTTAATGCCTCATTACTCTTATCTCTCCTGTTTTCTGATGTATTATCCAAGCCACTTGTATCAAGTTTTTGGGTTTTGCACTTGTGTTTGGGAAGCCAGCAAGTGGCTACATTGTTGGCACAAAGTTGCTTGGATAATTGAATAATTTGGGGGTGGGGGAATCAACAATAAAATTGCTAAAATTTTGCATAGTTTTGAAATGTTTTTTTTATTAGGACAATGCTGTTATTGGTCCAAGAGGATCTATCAAAAAAAATCAGAGTTGATAAAAATGATGTACAGTATGGGGAACCATATATATATATTCAGTGATAAGTTGAATCAAATTGCAAACAACAGAGATCATGATCATATCATAATGTATATGTGACTGTAGATTAGGAGATATTCTGTTTGTTCTGCAGATTACTTATAAGAAACTGCACAGAACCAGACCAGATTTGATGGTACATTGTGATAGCAGATCTGGTATGTACAGTCTGCAGTTGGCATCTTATAAGCAAGTACATAATGGTGTCAACAGATATCTGTCTAGCATCTTTCTCTCAAGTGTTGTATTGTTGTTCCATTTTAGGATGTTCATTTTGTTATTAAAACTATCCCATTTTTACTTCTGATTTGATGGCTGATGTGGAGAAGTGGGCATTGGTACAAAGAGCTTTCAACTCTTTACAATTGTTGGGACAAAACAGGCAGAGTGAGCATCTTTATTTTATCAAGGATTTATGTTAATCCCCACTCTGCACCAGGATTATGGATTGTCTTGTACATGTATCTATATCCCACAGGGAGATGGGAAAATTTACCATTGGGCATTAGTCATCCCTTAATTTCTGTAAAATTCTGGAACAATAAACCCAGAGAACATGTACAGGCTATTATTAAGTTAAGAAATTTATGGCAAACAAAGAAATCAGGAGTTTGTCAAGGTTGTTCTTGTAATTTATTTTCAAATAACTGTTGCACCACCAGAAATGATTGTGTGTTTCAATGAAGATGAAGAGATTGCAAATGCATGCCATGTCTTTCTTATTCATGTTGCTAATAATATTAAAAAACCAATTGTTGTGATCATGATGAACTTTGAGACCTTTGTAAAGAAAAATCCCCTGATAATATTTTCTGCAAAAAGAATGATTTTTGTAATGAACAGTTAAGTACTAAATTATATGCAAAATTTAGATAACAAAGTACAAAGGCACTGATTGCATTATACCAAGATTATCATTCATTGGTGGTGGTGGTAGTGGTTGTCATTATCTAGAGGAATTTTGACCTGGTCAGTTGAATGATAAAAATATGAAATTAATGGATGGAATAAATCAAGATCAGAGCACAAGACAGCATGAGCCTCCTTATATAACAATTTAATCAGTGGAACAAAATAAAATTCTACAAGCCACATGAAAGAGACACTTTTGCTAGAAATTAATAAACATTGTTTTAAAAAATGCAGTTAATCATAAAATTGAGTATGAGTTTTCAAACTCAATTGTCCAGCATGACTGCATAACCTGCAGACTTGGTTGTGGGTAAATTTCAAATTCAACACCTGTAGTAGGTTGGGGTCAGCCCGTTCCTTCTGAATTCTCATGTGATGTGGCTAACATGGACCTTTTGCTTACATCTGGTTTCTTACAGGTCTCAACTATAATATGGATCCCTTCTGAATCCCTGTGTTATTAAGGTGTTGTGTGGAGCTATTTCCATTTTGACTTATTAACCCCTAGCGCCACATTTATGGGCAGGAGGTGGTAGCCTACTTCTGAGCTCTGTATCTTATGGTCATGTGTGACACAATAAAGTGGGTGGCATTGTAGAAAGGTAGACAGATGTAGCTTTGCGATGATGCCAAATAATATGGATGTTCTAGTTGTACTACAAAATACAGAGGGGAAAAAAACATCACTTTTTGGACCAGAGTTTTTTTCCAGCCAAAATTTGCTTGATGTTTTGATCTGGTTTTGTGTCCGGATCTTAGACTTTTTGGCCACAGATCTAAGACAGACCAGTCTGAATTGTACACAGACATGTGAACCTTTGCAAAAGTAGGATCAGATGGGCATTAAGAATGAAGAGTGATCTTGACACGAAAATGATGGTTCCATTAAACAATAAAAAGCAACTCCATTTTTTTTACCCTTTTGCTCATGCTCAGGTGAAAAAGCCAATGAAAATTGATGTTTCTAACACATATAGGTATTAAGTTAACCAAAAATGTCTTGGAAGTCGTTGTATTAGAATGTATTCAGAAATATCTCCCAAAATCAATTTCCTACTGGCATTTCAGGTGAAAATGACGAAGACCTCTAGGGGTTAATGGGTTAAAATAGATAAATAGGCAACTTAAATAGTTTGTTAGGTACTGCTTGGATAGAAAATCATCTTATTATGTCAGTTATCATTATATGTAATTCAAACAGACACTAACTACTAATGGGGTTTTAGGTTCATTATGACATCTCACAAACATAGTATTAGAAGACTGATATATTTCTCTGAGGGGACTATTTAACATCACAGATTAAGTTATAGCATAGTCTAATCCATTACCCATGCTGGATTAAGTGTCAGCCTGAAGGCATTCTAATGCAAATATAATTGATTCTCAGTTAAAAGAACTTGTATCGTAATTAAATCAAATGAATTAATGATATTCACTTCTTGTCTTAACTTCATTATTTGCTGACTAACAATTAAATGTCATCACTTCCTACAGACCATAACAATATCAATTCCTAGCATACATGGAGAAAGCAAATGAATTAAATAATTTTCTTCAGAATTCTGTCAAGAAAATAATGTCTAAAATTCTTAAATACATCTAGACAATTATCTCAAGACACTTATCAAGAAAATAATATATAAAACTAAGGTACAGTATCTTGCTCACTTTCCCCCTTTTATAGAATCATCTCTTACCCATTTATATTATCATGTCTAGAAACTTACAATTGCTTATCTCTTGGACAATCATTATGAGAAATTATGCCCTGTCCTATGAGCCAAGACTTTAGCCTCTTACAAAACTTAGACTGACTAAATTTACAACATAAGACATTTATAAACTGAAACTTATCTGAAAATTTTTGTATTTTGATAATTGTATTCGCAACTTGCATCACATTATTTTATGTGTGTCTTTGCAATTGCGCCTTTGTAATATGTTATGATACTTGTCATAAACAAAGTAACAGCAAAACCAACAAGTTATGTAAAACAAATAATTTAATTGTGTCAGTTGTAAATAAAAATATGAGTATTATGAAATGAATCCAAAATAATCTTGCTAAAGTTCAATGAAAATACAAAGGCATGAAAAGTAACACATAAATTTCAAGACTAGAAATGCACTGGTCCACCAAGAATCATGATGTATTGATGGCACTGTCCAGAACTTCTTTGAATATTTCACAGTAGTTTTAGAATGCTGTAATATTAGTCCATATAATAATATGTACTTTCTTTTTCCATTGAGCAGTCCAAACAGATGTTTTCCCAATCAATTAATATTTAAGTAGAACATATGTCTGCAGACTTACAACATGAACACAAGAAATGAGGATGCCTATGGGAATGAATCTGTTTTGTTCATTTCTCTACTTTTATACACATTTTGTCATAATTATATTTCACAACATGCCAACCATGACATATCATAATATTCAGTTTATCTAGAATGTGCCTATTCATGTGACGTAGCCCAATCAATGAGAAGTTGATAGAGTTCTGTAAAACCATAAGCCAGTAAGAAATTAATCCAAAGTCATACAAAATCTTATTATCAAGATTATTATTAGTAATTGTTAACACATATGTAAGCATCCATTTATAGATAGTATGTAATTTTATGCTCATTACAGACTGTAGTCTCATAGGCAAAATCAAGCTAAAAATAATTTATACAGGTTACATTCATTAATAAAAATTTTAAAAAATCAGATAAATACCATGTACCAAGAGTTCCAGAAAATATAGATATGCATAACCGATGGTTTAACAATTGAATGTCTTACCTTTTGTAAAAATTCATTATAAATAAAGTGCATAAGAAGTGCATGAGATTATCATTAGTTTCACCATTGATTTATGGGAAGAATTGGTGGTGTTGCATTGTTGTTTTTACTTTTAGATCACAAATCATGACATTGTGCAAGGGAAATAACTCCTCTGCTCTTGTGTACCAGATCAGTAATTTAGTCAATGTGATCACATTTCTTTCTTTGCTATTAAAAATAAACCCAAACTTGAGCAGTCTCCAAGGTAGGAACAGTTGTGTGTGTGTGTGTGTGTGTGTGTGTGTGTGTGTGTGTGTGTGTGTGTGTGTGTGTGTGTGTGTCTAGTCACACTTTAAAAAAAGCTAAACAGTCATACAGATTTGTCTTTTAATTGAGCGATTTACATAGTTATTAATGCAATTATGTATGTATTTATATGGTTTAATGGCACATCACCACAATTCTGGTTATAAGTGTCAAGCTAGTTAGTATAAATGGCAAATTCAAGAGCCTAAATAAATTTGCAAAAGTCCAAAACCCTCCAACCCAAATATAGAATCAACCAAGGTACAATCTGGTACAAACCAACCTGATTAAAATGGGTCATGTTCTGGTGATGTATATCAATAACATAATTACTAAATATATTAGACAATCTGATGATGTCTTATACTTTTGTATTTGGGAGACTGAGCACTTTGGCTGAAGAGCATCAATGTGTTCAGAATGATTTGATTCACTTTCATGTTTCTAAAAGCTGTATTTTCATTGGCTAATTCAGAGGTCATCAGAACATGATCCATAAGCATTTGTTGTCAGATATTCACGTAGGACAGTGGAGATATTATTGTAATCGTGGCACCCCCCCATACTTAAAACAAATTGAAGAATATGAACAAAGATAAAAGAAGTAAGGTAATAATGCTTAAAATACAAGGTCAGAATTTTCAGGAAATAACTGCAATATTTTAATTATAAGACCTGCTCATCTGAAACACTATCACAAGTGTTTCACATCAAACAAGCTACCTTTATTTGTTTGCTCTAATTACATGCAAGAAGGTGTATTTGGCTTATTCAGCTGACTCAGATCCACCGATGAATGCACAGACAACAGCTTTGTATGGATGGCATCTTTGCTAGTCAAGGTTTGAATAAGATAACCCAATTTACACCTGGGTGTATCAAACAGATATTTCAGACTTGTCAATTTCATTGGATGCAGAAATCCTCCTTATTCCAATCAAAATTAAGTTGTTCAAATTTGAGCACTGTTCCTACATGATCAAGACAAGGTGATCACAAATTTTTTTGGTAAATAAGCAATTTTTTCACTGCTGGTCCATATCTGTACAAATACCTTTCACTCAAATACACCTAATATGGTTTCCTGCTGGTGTATAGTCATACTTTCAATTTTAAACTTACAAAGTATCCTCTTTAAGTCAATTTCCTCCAACATTTCTGGCCATTATACAGTAAATTGCTGTTACATGCTTGTGTTTAGTTGGCATTACATACTAATGGAGACAACTCATAAAATCCAATAGATGTCACTTGGACAAGCTCTAAAATATCTGTTCAATTTAAAAAAGTTTGATAATATATGGCTTCATTCCAAAAATGATTAAAATTAAAAAATTACATTATCTGATTGGTTTGTCACCTTTAGTCTTTGCAGCAGTCAATGTCTTTTTCTACTTTTTCCAACTTTTGGTGTCATACTTCCTCTTTTACCTTTCCATTTGTAAAATGGCCCCACTATTCCTATCTTTTGTTTAATTTTATGTTGAAAATGGACTTACAGATGTCAATCATGGCCATAGCATATAAATTCAGAAATGGTCTCTGTGATGTAGAACTGGGTGTTTAAAATAATAGAGGCAGCTAAACAGCTAATATATGAGAAAGAACATGATTTTATTCATGTTTATGATGGTATGTCAAAAAATGTTTGATTTTTTGCAGTACTTAAATTTCATACAAGTTTTCATTGTAAAATATCCTTTTTGTCCCTACTGTAATAAAAAAGTAGCCCTACTTTATCCCACCTTTCTGACACTCCATAGTTTTCAACTTTTTGTGGCTACCAGGGTAAGTGGGCCAGGATTTATTGTCACTTTACAAACACTCCTTAGATTGTCTTCTTTTGTGACTCATTAGGCCAGGATTTATTGTGTCACTTTATAGACACTCAGATTGTCTTCTTTTGTGACTCATTAGGCCAGGATTTATTGTGTCACTTTGCAGACACTCCTTAGATTGTCTTCTTTTGTGACTCATTAGGCCAGGATTTATTGTGTCACTTTATAGACACTCCTTAGATTGTCTTCTTTTGTGACTCATTAGGCCAGGATTTATTGTGTCACTTTTATAGACACTCCTTAGATTGTCTTCTTTTGTGACTCATTAGGCCAGGATTTATTGTGTCACTTTATAGACACTCAGATTGTCTTCTTTTGTGACTCATTAGGCCAGGATTTATTGTGTCACTTTGCAGACACTCCTTAGATTGTCTTCTTTTGTGACTCATTAGGCCAGGATTTATTGTGTCACTTTGCAGACACTCCTTAGATTGTCTTCTTTTGTGTTGTGTCTCTTTACAGACACTCCTTAGATTGTCTTCTTTTGTGACTCATTAGGCCAGGATTTATTGTGTCACTTTGCAGACACTCCTTGGATTGTCTTCTTTTGTGACTCATTAGGTCAGCATTTATTGTGTCACTTTGCAGACACTCCTTAGATTGTCTTCTTTTGTGTTATGTCTCTTTAGAGACATTCCTTAGATTGTCTTCTTTTGTGACTTATTAGGCTAGGATTTTATTTGGAAAAATTTCCAGAAACTCCATATTTAGTTTTTTGTCTCATAAAGCCAGGATTTATTTGGTCCATTTTCCATAAACTTCATATTAGTTTCCAGCTTTGTGTCTCATGAGATCAGGATTTATTTGTTAGATTCCAGACACACTCTATTTAGTTTGCAATTTTTGACTCAGAAGCTGGGATATATTGGGTCAGTATCCAGAGGCTTCTTACATAGTTTTCAGTTTTGTGACTTGCAGACTAGGATTGATTATTATTTTTTTTCCAGAGGTGTGTTTAGCATTAACAATATTTCAGTCATATCACTTTGAAGTCTGCAGTGTGGCAGTTTATAGTGATGTCTAGCACAATGACATTATTGCTCCAGATATGTTGTATGACATGCCACCCAGTCACATTATCCTGACACCAAGCTGACCAGTCCTAACTCTAGCCTCTTAATGATGATCACCCAGAGAGGCAGCTGTTAGTACCATTTTTGTAAGTCTTGGCTGGGGTTTGAACCTGTGACCTCACACATTTGAGGCATATTCTCTAACCACTAGGCCACTAGAGTGGTCTTTTCCAGACAGTCCTTATTTATGTTCATTTCTACTTTGTGGCTTTTGTCCAGGATTTCTTGAGTCATATATTTAGTTTCTTGCTTTGTGACTAGGGGTGGGGTGGCCAGGATTTTTTTGGGTCAGTTTCCAGGCAGTCTATATTTAGTTCTCAGCTTAATGAGTAGGGGATATTGGTTGGGTGAGGTGGCCATGAATTCTTGGGTCAGTTGCATATTTAGTTTACAGCTTCAGCACTATGGGGTATGGGTGGGTTAGGGTGGCCATGATTTCTTGTGGTTCCAGGAAATCCATTTTTAGTTTCCAGAATTTTCAGTGTCAGTAATTTGTGCTGTTACAATGATTAATCAGATTGATTAAGCCAAACTATCCAAATTGATTATGCATTTCCATCACTAATTAGAAGGGATTGTTTATTTGTTAGTTTAATAAATTTTATAACAGTCTTTATGCATAATAAGTGGTTTATTTTATGTTCCATGTCACCTATCTTTAGAGATCATCTCTCATACTCTGTTACAAAGTTGCAGTTTTTTTCAGCAGACTGCTCACTAGAATATTCCATTTGGGATGAAGGTATTGGTAGTAAAATAGATTTGCAAATGAAATATTTTCTTCTTTTTTCAAAGTGTATTCTGAATCAAGAGGTGGGTTATTCTCCAAATTCTCTCTTTTTTTTTTTTTTTTTTTTTTTTTTTACAAAAAAACCCTGTTTTCTGATTCAAAAGCTAGATTATGTTTCAATATAATTTACAATTTTAGATTTCCTTGACAGCATCTTTGTTTTATTTCTTAGATTCAAAATATGAGAAGCACAGATTTTTCATTTTTTTATATACCTTTAAATTAGAGTTGGAATAGACCCAGTTCACATGTAACACACTCTATACAAAACATAGCCTGTATACACTCAACAGCTGCTGTCCTAGGCCCATCCAGTGGTAGGATTCAAACAGTGTCAGTATGCTAACCACTTAGTTGTGTTTAGACAATTTACTAGTATATTGTTACAATTTGTAAATCATCCAATTAGACCAGTTTGGGTTCCATGATAATATGTAGATAAAGTAGTTTCTTTTCTTCTCTTAAATATTCCCAATTGGTAAATAGTTTTTATATGGGAGAGACTTAAGATTTTACTCCTGAAGAGTTTTGTAGATGTTGATGAACATTTAATATTCTGAAATCTTTTGTTCTTGTTTGCTGTACTTTCATTCTCTTAGTTCATTTTGCATCTAACCTATGTAGTAGGTTTACATTTCACATATCAATACATCACATTTTTTGAATTGCAATCCATGCCCTGTTTAGTGTCTTACCATTTGTAAATTAAAGCCAGTTTTCTTCTGATATCTTATGTCATATTTTTTACCTGTGCCATTCATTTAATGAAGGTAAATTAAAACCTGGCATAAATTAAGTTCAAATTAAAAATTGTATGGACCACTGTATATATTGCATCAAACCATTGATACACTTTCAAGGATACTGTACAAGGCTTGTGTTGAAGTAAATTCTTTCCAGTTTAAATATTTTTCAAAAATTTGGCTTGTTTCTCTTTGATAGGGTGTTTTAATAGTTTTGTGAAGCTTTAAAGTATTTTCTTTGCAGGTGTTGTATATAGACCTAAAGTTGTTTATATCACTCTCCTTATCAGTAATGGAGATTAAACAAATTGATTAAACAAATTATTTATTCACAAAAATACCCATCAGAATGGAAACCACACACATTCTTGTGAAAGAGTATGTGAGGGAGTGAGGGAGTGATCAGAGGTCCTGAAATTGTAATGGCTTCTGCCAGATATCTTTTCCCCAAAAATTCACTTGGCAGCTGTATAATTCTGAAATTTAATATAAAATCATTTGAAGGAGATATAATTAGTGAGGAGAAAAAGAAGAAATGGGATATGCACCAAAAAATCTTATTTGTATTTTGGTTTTAGATTTACTGCTTCTTTAATTTTAATGTTATTTGTCCATAATTCACAATTTCCTGATATACTGATTACTTTTTAAAATTTCAGAATACTATATAGAATTAAGAGCAGTACTTTGTTTCATTCTAGTGCTTTGAGAAATTTATTTGTTATGACTTTTTGGTCATAAACTAAGTAATAGACAAGAGCACAAAATAGCAAGTTTTGTAAAGGTCAATAAATAATTTATTTCCGTAGAACACAAATTGACAATTTAAAAAGAACTTAACAGTATTGTGAATCAATCCCAACTAGTCCTCTATGACAAGTCCAAATGTATTAAGTTTCAGTTGAATTCCAGTAGTGTTCCAAAATAAATTCCAACATTAAATATATTAATATGCATGTAGTCTTGAATTTGTGTATATGCCTTCAGTGTGATAATGTTTTAACAGTCTTTTGATGTATCATTATAATATAATCCAAAATTTCCTCAACTGAATTTATATAATTCCACATTAATGTGTGTATGTGGGTGTATTGGATTTTTAATGTAGCTGTAACAATTTTTCAATCATATAGCTACAGTGCCTACAGTGTGGTAGTTTAAGTGCTGTCTAGAACTGTGGCATCATGACACGACATGAAGAATCATGCCCTACCCAGTCATATTATCCTGACACCAGTCCTAACACTAACCTCTTTATGCAGAGTGCCTAGTGAGGTAGCTGCTGGTACCAATTTTAAGTCAAGGCTTGGCTGGGGATTGAACCTGCAACTCTCCACATACAAAATGGATGTTGCAACGACTTAGACCAACAGAGCTGTCAACAAGTTTATGAATTTCCAAGTGAAGAACTTATATTCTCTCTTCAGACATAAGTAAACTTGTTCACCTCCATTAATAAAACTATATAAATATTTAATCTATAATCATAGAGAAATATTAGCTATGTATGACGCTGCTTATAAAAATAAATATCACTGATCAGGTAGACCATTAATTTGATTTTGGACTAAGGTAAGTTACAATAAAGATACAACATATGGTCATTGAGAAAATCCAACAAACAATACAAATTAAATATACATAACATTAATTAACAAGGCGACTTAGCTACCTTGAAAATATGTAAGACCTAATAGGTATTTCCAGTAAATAGTTGTTGTCATGTCCACAAATAGGTCTTGGAGAATGAAAATAGAAGTTAGTTATTGTTGCAAATACAGGTATGTTTCATTCTTAATTCAGTCCTTCACATATTTTGTTGGAAAGGTATGATTTGCTGATGCTGTGGCAAGATATAGTTAGAAAACATGTTGTGAGGGACTGTGGTAATCCTAGGGCATTTGTTCAGTTATAGGTCTTTTGATAACAAACTTTCAAGACTCCATTATATTATGGTTTGTGGCTATATAGTGTTTAAACATATATGAAAACATAATAACCAGCTAGGTTTTGGGGGCAACAAAACAGTACCTAAACTTGACTTAGTGACTGTTGAATTTTACATGTTGTGGTATTTATTTGACATTTTAACAAAGAATAAAGAACAGCTTGCTATAAGGACATTAGAGATACTCTGTGGCTGATGTCCATTTCCTCAGAGGATGTGCTAGTCAACCCCTTTGATCTGCTGGATTATTCAGCAGATACAGAGATTTAAGAATTTGATATATACACCCTGTACTCAGTCATTTCAATTCTTCCAACTCACCTTTATCTATCATTTATTTATCAAACAAACACTTTATCTCACCAAATATGGAGATCCATTTATGAGTCTTGTTATTGTGACAAAATTGATTTCAAACTCTGCAAAATGGATATTTTTTATCTGGCAATCAGGCAAGCATATTGTAATGCTGCTGATTCTAACTTTGGTTTATTTTGTAAAATAGGCCTTGCAGACCTAGTGAAGCACATGACTTAAAACTAAAACTCATTTTCTTTCCTTTTCTATTAAATCCTGGAGAATACAAAAATGGCTGATTGCTGTTAGATAGTGGAACATTATGTTAGAGATGCGTTAGAGTTTCTTTTTTTAAATTCATATTAGACATAAATTCTGTGTTGTAACTATGGTCTTTAACTAAGTAACCAAAAAGAGTGAAAACCAATAAGTTTTGTAAAATTCAAAATATAATCTCTTTCCTGAATATATGAAGTGAAATATTGTAAATAATTTACAGAATGGTGAATTAAATCCTCACTAGTCCTTAAAGTTCTATCAAGTCTAAAAGTATCAAGCAATCCATATGAGTTCCAGCTATATTCTAAATAAAGTTCACTTTTTCTGATGTACCGATAGTACTTATGAATCATTATGATATAATTCCAAAATGTCTAAATGTCTTTAAATAAATTCACAGTAATTCCAAAACGACTATTAGATATGAACAGTACAAATGCTTTATAGTTCCAATGAATGATTAAATTAAATAAAAGAAACCTCTGAATTAAACATAAATGAATATCTTCCAATACTGATGTTACTGCTAGGAATAACTAATTTCCTGTTAATCATATCTTGCATCAAAAACTGAGACCCAATACAGAAAGCAGAATGAGCTTGTCCAGACAGTTCAGAATCATTCAAACTGAAATTATGAATGATATAAACTACAGCTTCAAAATTACTGAGTGATTGGTCTTACTGGTATTTTGATGTATGGTACATGTGTCTTTTTAATAGTTGGGCAATGAAACAGAGGATTTATGACAAACTTTATAACCAGATATTTCATATGGTATATGGTGGTATTTGTTGTTGTAGTAGAGTTTAACCATTTTTCAGCACAAGATAGGCTACATATGGCAGCCATTTTAAATGGTGGAAGAAGAACCTGGGAAAACCCTGAAAAGAACCACCTAACTGCAAGAAGCTACTGGCAGGCTATCTGATCTCATATATCCACTTTGGCCAAGCCCAAGACTTGAGTTTAAGCAAACAGAGGTGAGATGGCAGTGATCTGTAACAGTGAGCACTTCAGACCACTTGGCCCTGTTAGTATTTGTAGATAGATCACATTTAACAAGTTAATTGATAGTGGCAGTGGTGTGATGCATCTTCTTAATAGATAGAAGTCACCCAGTATCAGAGCTATCACCAGACCATGTGACAAAAAAAATCAGATTGACCACATCTGCATAGCCAAGAAAATCAGAACATATGAGGGTGAAGAGGGAAGCAAATGTGACTTCTTTGTATACCATAGATGAAAGGAGTATTCATACTCTATTATTGAATGTCAGCTACAGCTAAGCTGAAACAGAAATCAGAGGCAGAAGAAATTGGGCTCACATTTTAAATTTGATACAGAATGAAGAACTTCTACAATTTTCCTGTTCACAGAGACTCTTTATTGAGACAAATGATCCATTCACTTTATATCAGACAAATGAAACTGACTCTTTACTATGCTATCAAACTACCTGTCTAATCCTGCATATCATATCATCTTTAAGCCCAAATACCTTGTACACTCAGAAGCCAGATTTCTCTCTACCATTTGGCATACAAATACATCTTCACTTACCACATGTAATTGATTATAAGGGAAGTCCATCTGCAACAAGAATAACAAAGATCTTGAATAATACTCTACAGGGAAGGATTATGCTGTTTGTCCTACTGATTTCTTCTAGCAAATTGCACAGAACTAGATCTGCCAGTTTGTTAGGTGATGGCACATCTGGTTATATGCAGGTAACAGTTGGGCTCATCTCATAAATGAGTACAAATGGTAAAAAAAGCAAAAAAATCTGTGTTGCAAACATGTGTTACAAAATTCTCTATTCCTAAATCAATGCAACATTTATCAAAAACTTCTAAATGTAAACTTGACCTCTGTGAATCCTTACCTTTTTCAAATTAAATTAAATGCAGTCAGAGCCACATATCATTGACATCTATCCCTACATAAAGATGGTTTGAAATGAGAGAAAGTTTGAGCTACCATTGCACCAACCAGAGGAATTATAGTGAGCTGGTTACCAGATAAAGACAAAATATTTTATGTCAAAATTATAACAATACTAGATTTTTTGATGTACATTGCTGTGACAAGGGGTGGATTCAAAATGTTAAACCAACCCCTTCTCTACAGTTTGTTGCTAGGGAATGACCTCCCATAATGTAGTTTACCCAGTGTGGATGGATAGAAAGAATAATAAAGATTTCTGAGCAACTATATTGAAGAAATAAAACATTGAGCCCCCTTTCAATGAACAAATATAAAATTTAATCAATTTAACAATAGAATTTGAAATGGAAAGAAATCAATTTCTTTTACTACAAAAGAAAGAAAATGTACGAACATGTACTCAATAAAAGCAAATACAAATTTCACTTTACTATTAATTGTCAGTGACAGAATTAATAGAGTTTCATCATAGCCTACGAGTTGTGACTTTGAGTTCCTTGCTGAATGTCATCACCTATATTTATTCGGACATCAAATTTTCCAGTCCTTCCTGCCTTCCAACCTTTGTCTAATCGTCTTGACTTGGACCCTTGCCAGTCGAAACTTGAATGATAGTATCTAGAACCACCGGAACTCAGCTTTGTAATTCTATTCTTCTGATGAATTTTTCTGGAGAATTGGCCAAGAAATTTGCTGAGGAATTTGGCAAGAGAAGCTGTTTCCTTTAATAAATAAAAATATGTCCTACAATAGACAATAGGTCACCTTTCCCAATTGTGTGTGTGTATATATATATATATATATATATATATATATATATATATATATATATATATATATATATATATATATAAAAAGAATACAAATCATATGGCGAATAACAACCCTTTCAAGCAACCCTTTCAAGCGTCAGGGATTTATTAAAATAGATACAATAAATTGACGAACACGAAACTAGTAACTAACTAGCCTAAGCGCTTTCGACTCTTAATGAGTCTTTTTCAAAGGCAAATAAAAAATGTATATATGACAAACAAATACACACAAAAACGTTGTGTTTGTAAACCTCTACATGGCTGTTTCCATATGTGTTAAAACTATAAATACAACCAGCTTGTATAGACTAGTTGCGGAAACTGAAAACTGTATAATTCCCTAAAAGTCTACAAGCCAAAGCGACATCTATTTTTACTTTTTGTACATTTATGTAATGCAGATTATATCCTGGATATTTGATTCTATACTGGTTATTCTTATAGTAAAAATTAAAGGATAATAAAAAGATTTAGAAAATGTTAAATTCTACTAAATTCCTTCCAGGAAGGAAAAGGAATCATACTGGATACGCCACCTTAGAACATTGAAACCAAGAAGACTAGAAAATGAAAACTATGCACTAGTAGAATTTAATGTTGTGACTAACATTTCACTAAAACCCTGAAAAATGAAATCATACATACATACATCATAACATCAATACATTTGCAAATAAATCAAAAATGAAATAGTATATTAAAATCTAGAAACTAAGATTTCGTGCCTTTGCCGTTTGTTTTTTCGTTTTCAACATAAAGTCTTCTTTCTGAGACGAATAACTCACATTAATTCAGTCACGAGGGAATGTACTACTTGTGTTCGTCCTCTGGAGTCCTGTCTGACTTTTTCCAAGCAAGATTGAAAAGACTGAAGCAATTTTGCAAAGTAAAACCACTATTTTCTTAAGGTTTACACCCTTAAGTTTCCATTAGCCAGTCAGAATCAACTTTTTCCTTAAATCTTTTTTGTAATCATGCTGCAATTAACTTTTCTTTGAACAATCAATTATTGCCTTTGACACTCAGAGATGAAATGAGAATAATCATATAACTAAGCTCTAGCCCTTTCTACTTTAATTAAGTTAACTTTGGTACAAGTCATTTAATCAGTACTTCTAAGAGTTTAAAAATTCAACATATCCATTGCAACATCACAAAAAAATTTCATTATCTTTGTACACCAAAAACTTTGCAAAACTAACAACCAGTTAATATCCCAGATTAAACAAAAACAGGATGTGCTCAAACAATATGTGAAAAGCATTCTGTACTGTTGCTGCCTAGTCTCATTGGTATACTGAATCTTGTCATGAAAGAGCTGAAAAAGCTGTCAAAACTGCATGTGATCAACTGTTTCTGAATGAAAATTTTCTTATACCATTTTTAAATATGTATAGCATATTTCAACATATTTGTCATACTCTGCAAAATATTACTGTAATTAAAGCTCAAACAAAAACTTACCATCAGACCCATTTTTTGGAGAGGGGGCCTGTATAGAACAAATAGCAGAGACAAGTTGGTATTGTGACAATTGCATATCAACAAACATACCCAATGCATGTCTCCTGAAGAGTGAAGTTCAAACAGTGTGCAAACCATGCCAGCATACACCATCAGTGAAATACATTCTTGCAAAGTGTGTCCCTTCACCTAATAAGGCATAAATGCTATCCCCAATAATCTTGAATCTTTTTTAAAATGCTGTTTATATTTAAAAATTTTAACTAAGTTTTTGAGCTTTTACACTTGTTTTTTTATATTATATGTATACATTTACATTTGTTGACATATATAGCATTTTTTACATTTGTTTTTTTTCCCCTTCATTTATTGGGTATGTTTTGCCCTTATTTTTTGTGCAATTCTTCATTTTTTCCCCTTGTTTTGAACTTTATAAGTTTTTTTAATAATACTTTGGATGGCTCATATAGAAGAAACAATGATTTTTTTTGTGGTAGGTAAATTTTGGATTATGAAGACTATAGAATATTCAACTTTGACACCAACAGGTGTTTTTCACCAAACAGTTAAAGTTTAGCCTTTTCCTTAGTTTTATGTAGGAACCCAGGGAAGCTGAGCGGTCTCAATCGGTCACATTACAGATCACTTACAAGTTAGTTCAGAGCTCATGAATTTGTGTTGGCTCCACAAGTATGTGGATGTGAGGAAGCTCACCACTTGCTTCCCATTGGTTGATGTGTCTTCTCCCTCCACCAAAATACAAAATATGATAGATTTGTTCAATAAAACAAAAAATTTATGTGTAAATAAAGTTATTATTATTATTATTATTATTATTATTATTATTATTATTATTATTATTATTATTATTATTATTATTATTATTATTATACACATGGAAAACATCTAGGTTAAATGATAAGAAAGTTACTTTAGAAGTTGAATACGTTAAACTATAGTTGTTCACATGGCCAGATTCATGGTGTTTCCAAGCATTAAAAGTATTAGGTATATACATATATCCTAGAGGTATTTTATATGGAGCCTGACTGCTCTTGATCTTTTGGTATGTAGTAGTTTCAGGTTACCTGATTAATTCTGTTCCCTCCAGTTTTGCCTGCCTTAGGTCATTTTCTGGCCCTTTGTTCACCTGTTTACTCAACACCAGTTATTCATGTTGCCTGGCTAAGATGGCAACTTGTGTGTGTGTGTGTGTGTGTGTGTGTGTGTGTGTGTGTGTGTGTGTGTGTGTGTGTGTGTGTGTGTGTTGGCTTGACTTGAATACACACATCCTCATATTTAAGATAACTTTGCTTATTTATGCAACAAGCAAATAAGATGTCTCCAGGACAAAAGAAAAATTATGGTTGATATATTTGTTACCTTCTCTTTTTCACCTACACACATTTTCCTTATTGTCTATATGCAGGGGATGTTTTCCTTCTTTTCCTTTCTCTCACTTAGTTGAATATATCTGTTTACTATGTAATGTGTTGATTCATGAAAATAAAAATGGTTTTGCAAAGGATTTTGAGATAACAATCAGAACACATGAAACTATACTGAAGGGTACAGTATATATATAGTTCATACCAACTTCAAATCCTTTAATTTGAGCAGTTGGTTTTGGATTTTTATCCAATAAATTTTCAAGAAACTTTCCCGAAACTCTTTAAGTTTTATCTGATGAAATACAACATTAAAACTGAATAAAAATTGTAATTTTTAACATTCAAGCTATCGTTTTTAACATATATATATATATATATATATATATATATATATATATATATATATATATATATATATATATATATATATATAAATGGAATAAAGTGAGCTTATCAGACACACAAGTTGGGTAGTTATAAAATGCAGTGCTGTTATGATGCACTAATTTATTATGTACCTTTCTTCTTCAGCTTTTATTCTTGTTTATGCATTGATAAATAAAGTAATACAAGCAGAAAAAAATCAGGTTCCATAAGAAGTAGTCTTTGAGAAATTTGGTAAGTCGTTATAAATTCCCTGTACAGTTGTCGAAGATCAACTTTCTTGAAAGTAAGAACCATTTGCAAGAAGTTGTCCTTGAAAGTTTTGGTACATATTTATAAATTCCTTGAAAAGTTGTTGAAAATAAAGTCAGGGATCATAAGAACTATCTGCAAGAAAATGCTCTCATAAGGAGATTTGGATGTTGGGTACATGTATTATCATCCTTTTTACTAGGATTATTATTGCTGGAAACATATAAGTTCTAGCACAGATTCTAAACACATTTTGAGTATGTACATTTATATTTGACATTCCTCATATCAGTCATTTCAAAAGTTATAAAATTGACTTGAGACAGAAATTGAATAACATCTGTGCAGAATGGAAAGTGTATAGGTTTTTTTTTGCCATGAATTTTGGTCATCCATACAAGGACCTCCTTATTACATGCTTTTGGTTCCTTTAAACCACATTCTCAATTATTGGCATGCCAAGCAAATGGGATCTAGGTGCCTTCCCCAAAGATAAAATGTTGAAGCACTAAATATGGGCTGGCCTGAGAAGGTATATAATCTGCAACCATTGGATTAGAGGGCTTATGATCTACCTACCTCAGCTACTAGATGCTTTGTCTGACTTGGTCTTCCCCATAGATGCACCACAATTTTGAAATAAAATTCAAGTCATTAAAATAAAATCTTCAGCATTATGTTACATTATTTAAAGAGAATCCCATCAATTATAACTCAAAACCATTACTTGAGCAATACTTAAAAATAAGGCCCTTTACTTGGATGATTTCTGTAAAGATGAAAACCAAGTTTTTACAAGAGCCAAATAAAAAGACACCTCAAAAGAACCAGATGTTAAAGCTATGAACATTTTCCGTTAATTCTTTTCATAAAGCAAAGGTTGAAGATAATTGGTTTGTTTCATATATTGTACATATAGTTGATTTACTGATAAAGTTGATACAAACAAATCTGTAAACTACACTATTTACCTTTGAAAACATTTTTTTTAGAGACATTTTCATTAAAAACATTTTATGTCAAAGAAACACTGTTTTAAGTTTGCAAGCCACTGCATAGGTTTTTAGTCATTGTATATCCACAAAGCATCCTATACACATCTATAGTAGTTGGAAGAAACACCATAATGATCCTTGTGATGTTTTACTTATTTTGTTCGAATGTATTCAGCAGGTACACATCATTATGAACTGAATCCAGTCAAAATAAGAGGTTAAAAGACATTTTGCAAATGAAAGTTTCAAACTGAAGGAGATGCATACACATTATAATAGATGCCAGCTATACAGGAAGTCTAATGGATAAATAGGGGTAAATGTTGAGTTTCTAATTGTTTTAATTAAACAACATTGCTTTGGTAATTTTTAAATGTATACACAGTTATAAATCTGAGTAAAAAAATTACAGCCTTGCTTATTAAATTGTTTTAATACCATTATATTTTGTACTTTAACCAGCACATGATTTTTTTTACATTTTCCAAACAGAAATGAAATTTTTCTTTTTATTCCTAATAATTTTCACTGTCATTTTTCATAGCTTTTTGAATGAGTTTAGAACTTGTCATCTTCATTTCTCCTAGAATTAGCTAGCTCGCTAGTTCTTTTATCTCCATGAATATTGAACTGCTCTGATGGCCTAGTGATTAAAATGTCTGCCTTGGATTTCGGAAACTGCTGGTTCGAACCCTGGCCAAGTTATATCAATGGCTTTAAAAAATGGTACTATCAGCTGATATGATTCGTGCTCAGCATTAAGAGGTTAGTGTTAGGACTGGTTGTCCTGGTGTCAAAATAATGTGACTGGGTGGGACATCATGTCACATGTCTTCGGCATGATGCCCCAGTTCTAGGCATCACTATAAACTGTCACACTGCAGACATCAAAGCAGTATGACTGAAAAATTGTTAAAAATCTAAATCACACACACACTTCATGAATATTGGTCCATAGCCATTCTTTTTTATTGTGCATATTAAACCCTGGAGGTTTCATCTAGATTAGGAAAGTCCAACATCTCCAACACTGTGAGCTACATGGATCAATAATGTAAAGTTTGTGGGCCATACATGATATATTTTATAGTAATTATCCTATATTATAATTATGACACTGATGTTTTGTATGAGCATGGGCCACAAACAAATAACCCACAGACCACATTTGGCTTGTGGGCTTGTAGTTGGGCCACTGTATTAGATCATCAAATATCTTGATATTATCCCATGGTTCTAATTTCAGAATATACAAAAAAGAATTGTTCAGGTTGGGATTTTTTAAACATATAATCATCTATGTATACATGCCAATTCCCAGGCAGTGTTTTTGCAGGGTGAGGGGAGTATTTTAGACTCAAAAAGTGTGTTTTGATGTCCCAAGGCAGGTGTCAGCATGCATGACTAAAAAAGCAATGTAGAATTGAGAATAAGCTATATTTTCATAAAATCCAAAAAAATGTTTGGAAAATTCAAATTTGAATAAAAAAAACCTTTTTTGTTGTTTTCCAAAGTATTTAATATACTTACAAAGAAAGAAATATTTGGTAGGCTTAGCTGGTCAAATATCAATGACATACACACATACTTATGCAACTCACAAAATCACTAACACCCTGACATTAAGGAAAAGCATACATCAAAAAAAAGTTTCTGTCTTCAAAATCCATTGGATAGCAAAATATATTCGGATATTGATGCAGTCTTAGCTGCTCTCAGTAGTTCAATAAAGGGTTTGAAGGTGATGCAGTTGTCATTGATGCTCATCATTTTACTGTAAGGCGCTGTTGTCCAAACATCCATTGGATTCTTGTTAGAACCTTGTCAAAACTTAGTTGTTCATGAGGACCATAATGTTGGAATTATGAGAATGTTATCTGATGCTGTTTGACCATGAGATATGCTAGTCTTAATAGGAAAAATGAATATAGGTCACATTTAGGACTGGAAATTACATTGATGAAAGGGGGAGGAACATTGTATTATAATGGGGTCTTTGCATGTAATACAGTAATAAAAAAATGCCTTTGTCCAGTTTGGGTGTTAATACTATCAAAATAAGTACAAACATGAGTGTGTGCTTAATATTGTCTTTTATCTATCTATTTCACAGCTAAAATCATCCTAAAAAGCATGAGTCAATTAATAGTATTTTATCAACCTTAAGATAATGAATTAAGAATGAGGAGAACTGATCTGAATGTTCAGTTCAGTATGACTAATATGCTATTATGTAGATATGTTTGCAGCATGTGCAATGAATTAAATGTTCCTCTTTATGCAGTGCTCTGCAAATTAAAACTGGCAACCTGGGATTTTTAAATTTATTTTTGCTGGGCATTGCTTGATTTGCTGATGGTATATTGCTTACTGACTCACACTCTTAAAAAATGAATCACACTTGAATGCTGTTCCAACCATTGAAATAATCATGTTTTGCATTTTATATATGGAGTAAAAATATCACACTTAAAAAAACCACTGCTCCCAAACATTATACAAGTTAGCTTCAACATTCTTATTCAGTGCAATGATATATAATAACATTGGTTCTTTGGAATGTCAGTTTGATGTACTTCAGATGAGGTTGATCTACTTTGTGAGCTTTACCTATGCAAATCAGCAAACTGTAGAATTTGCTCCACACCTTACCAATGGTTAGCAGGCCCAGTTGGTGTTGGTCAATTAAGTAATCTCTGAATGGTGGTTGTTTTTCTCAGATTCCATTTAATTGACTCTACATCTGCTTTATGCCCATGTTTATGTGACATTGCATGTTATAGGAGGTATGACTGTCCAAAATCATGTTTATGTGACATGGCAAAAAATCATGTTTATGTGACATGGCATGTTATAGGAGGTATGACTGTCCAAAATCATGTTTATGGATTGGTTTTACTGAGCTTCACACATACTGATTACAAGCATAATTATATAATCAGCAAGAGTTGTAGTTGTTTTGGTTGAAAAAACTTTGCAGCTAGGATTCCAGAAAACTGTGTTCTTTTAAGCAGGACAATATTGGGGGGATTTTTGGGAGTCCAAAATCATGTTTATGTGACATGGCATGTTATAGGAGGTATGACTGTCCAAAATCATGTTTATGTGATATGGCATGTTATAGAAAGTATGACTGTATGTTGATAGTGGTGTGATTGTCCTAACATCTACCCCTATAATTGTTGGTTCTATCTTTACATAATGACCTTTGGTAACCTTCAATATCAAATATTCTTTTAGGATGCTTTAATTTAAGCTGAAAGTTTGAAATATTTTGAGTACAAAATATGTATATTGTTTTATCTTAATATAAGTTTCATTTCATCACTTTTAGTACAGGGACCATTTATGTATTTAGATGGCCTGTGTGATGTTTTTTCCTTTCAAGGTTATACTTGTAAGAATTTACAACACCTTGATACTTATTCTGTCTTTGTACTATCTTACTATCTATATTTTACCATTTCGTTCCAAGAGAGTACAAGAGAGTACATGTGAAACATCATTATCAATGATTATGCTTTTCTGATTTGGTTTTTCATACACTGCAAAACACAGTGACTAGGGTATGTGGGTGTGTGTATTGGATTTTTAATGTAGCTTTAACAAGTTTTCCAGTCATATACCTATGTTGTCTACATTGTGGCAGTCTATAGTTATGTCTAGCAGATGGCACCATGTCACAGACATGTAGCATTATGTCCTACCTAGTCACATTATCCTGCAACCAGGCTGATTAGTCCTTACACTAGTCTCTTAATGATGAGCACTAAGTGAGGGGACTGTTAGTACCATTTTTACAAGTCTTTGGTATGACCCAGCTGGAGTTGAACCCATGACCTTCTGTATCCATTGCAGATGCTCCTACCTCTGAAGCAACTGGAGCAATCATCATATGACTGGTCATTTGAAACAAAGTTCAAATGGCAGAAATAGACAGGGAGATATGTGTTCAAATTAGCAAATTGAATAATATTTTTCAAATTTGTGTGTTCATATAAAATTGAAAGTCTTATTTGGCATCCTGATGAAATTTGTGAAATTTTAACACTATTTTCGAAATCTGAGATTTATTCCTTGCTGCCCTTCACTACTTTTGTGACTTTGCCAAAATAGTGTAGTAATGTAGGGACATCATGTAAGTGTGGTAACATAGTGACATCATCAAAATCAATAATGAAACCTTATTATTCAAACACCCTAGAGCCCCAAACTGTAATAAAGACTGTATAGATATGAGAGCCTATCTCCTAATCTCTTTACTACTTAAAATTATACAGATTATTGCCACAGGCTTGTTACTTTGGAGACTTTAGCCCTTACCACTGATAGGACTTTAGATTTTTAGATCATTTTAGGGGCAAATATTTAATTGTAAGCACATTTTTTAGCACCAATAAATGATTCCAATGGTACTAATATCAGCTTCTGTGATTTGTGATATAATGACAGTATGCAGGTAGTCTAGGCCCTACTTTCCCTACTTTAAACACAAAGCAAATAAAAGAAGCAAAATATTAGCCTTTAATATTACCCCAAAAATGTTTTATTTTAAAAATAAAAAGTTCATTTGGGAAAAAGTGACAATGGACAAGAATAAAACAGAAGACAACATTGAATCAGGAAAAAATACACACTTTCTGGTAAATTGGTTGATGATGATATTAATATTTTTTTTTTAAAACTCATTTATAATATATGACATTTTCTGTTAATGTTTTATAATAAATTTCATCAATATCCAGTAGCTGAGATAACTTTTTAAAAATATGTCTTGACATGGGTCAAGGAGAATTTTGGCTAAAAGGTCAACAGAATTGATAACAAGAGGATTAAATATATGAAACCATTACCAGCAGTGAGAACACTAACTTGTTTGAATTCAGGTATATACTTACAAATACAAGGAAATTAAGTGCAAGTTTCCATTTTCAACTTGTACATCAGACAAGATTTTATTTCTCATTTCCATTTATTGGAACCTTGTTTGTTTTGTTTGATACACATTGTTACAGCATTGTTGGGTTATCCCAGGTTTCAACAGATAAATAGTCCAGTCAGGGCAGGAGGGAGGGAGTATAGTCTGTAAGAGACCCAATAAATTTTTATTTGGTTCTGTTAGGCAAAATGATAGCTGTTGCAAAAGAAGAATCATAGTAGTTAAAGGGGTGTTATAGAGGCTTGGTCTTGTATAGTCCAGTATTTACATTTTCTACAGTTGTTTACTCTTAGTAATCATCAAACTACAATATATGCCAGTTATTATTTCTCAAAGAAAATGTGACAGCTCAATAATTACCAGAACCCATTTGTATGTGATACACTATATGAACACAAATGTTTTCACATATAGCTTTCATCTGATATTATATTTGAAAATATTGTGTAAGTTGTATGAATTTTAAAGAATGGATAATGAAATTTCTACCATGGGAATGCATGAAGTTGAGAGGCTTATGGAAATATATTTAAATTAATGTATCTTTGTGGTACATATCAATGTCAGAAAATTTCTTGAAATGTAAATATTGATAATAAAAAGCTCTTTTGTGGTGATTATGTGCATTTAATCTGGCTGACAAGTTATAAATATTAGCTGCCTTTTCACCTCAGGTTGTCTAGACGGGCACTCTAACAGTTACTTTGTGTGACATGAAGTGCAGCTGGAGAGGCAAAAGAACTCGTTCTGGACAACCAGTCTATTACAGCTGGCTGGACAGATGGTGTGCATTCTAAACACAGAACCTTTCACAAAGGACCAGTCAATTAATACTACTGGTAGGGGTGATCAGTTTTATTAGCTTGGGAGCCTCTCACTTCTACACCTTACTGTGATCTGTGATAAAAAAAGTATTTTTTTGTGATTTGTGAAATCCTGTATAGACTTTTCAAGGTCAGATATTTCAGTTGGTTCCTTATTTAGGAGATAGGTTCTCCTAAATGATCAGAACCAACAGATTTACAACTGGAACCCACCCTTTTGGACAATACATTGGTGTGAAGATGAAATCCACAGTAAAGAACATATTGCTTGGAAAAGTTGTAATGGATTGATATAGAAAGTTTTCAGCAGCAATGATGGATAACTTGAGAGTTTGCTGTGTTCAGCTCAGGAATTGTGCTGCTTGGAGTAGTGGTCAGTGTTAGGGTGTCATGCCCTGGGTTCAGAGATTGTGGGATCAGTGAGTCTGAGCAAACAGTTTCATCATGTATATCTGTGTCACTGGGTGAGTTTCTTAAAACATTTAGCCAGTAACCTTGAACAGGGATTCAGAAATCAAACACAGCTCTAATAAAATAGTTTTATCCTTTGGGGTGCACAGTTACTGTTTAGCTTGTCAATCAAGTTTATAACATGTACTATGTACACCTTTGAAAATAAGAGAAATTAATTAACAAAGTGTAAATACTAATGTAACAAGTTTTGAAGTTATTGTTAACACTGTCTTAAAACCAGGTTTGTTGAACAGACAGGGGGGGTTGGTTCTTTATAAGCTAATTCTCATTAAAAGCAATTTTGTAAGAGGTATTTAGAATTTTATATTTAAAAGAATATGAAGACTGTCATTTTATTTTAATAAAACTTCTTGATTCATGAACACCCCTAATTATGTACACATTTTTTATAATATTGTTTTATGTATTTGTCAGAAGATCTGACAACAAGCATTTCATGGTATTGTCTTTTGTGTGCATGTATAATACATAGATAATAAGCACATATTCATTTTGCAATAAATTTTGCAGTTATATCTGGATGAAATAAATATATACCTAAAGTTAAGGTTTGTGGATCAAAGAGTTGGGGGTAAGTTAAGGGTAGAAAAATACAGGTTGTTTATTGAGTAATCTTAAGGGATAAGTATGTACTGATTACCTGTAGAGCTATTTACATGTGCATTGGACTGGATGTGATGAATTGCCTCAAGTAAGATTGCAGATTATCTCAAGCCAGTACACAAATCATGTCTGTTTGAAAACACACTAAACAAATCATGTCTGTTGGAAAACACATCACACAAGTCATGTCTGTTGGAAAGCACATCAACATTAGTCATGTCTGTTTCGAAAGCACATTACAAAAATCATGTCTTTTTAACAACACATTACACAAATCATATTTTTTTTGCCAAAATAGTATTCAGACAAAAAAATTGTTTTCTTTTATTGTACAAGGCTAAGTGAACTTCTGGTATGGTCATTCATCTGTTTGTTGTTCACCATAATGCCTTTTAGATTTGTTCAGTGGATGCTGATCCATTATCTAACCAATATGTCCCCTGTTACAGTACTAAGATTAGAAAAATCTATAAGCAACTTCTCAGAAACTGTTCAACATAATTTGACCAAATTTCCATTACAACACCAGGCATGAAGTCTTTATATTTGATTAAATGATTCCAATCTGCTATCAATAATTATATATGACTTCCATTTTTAAGTCTGTGCAAATTGTGATAATTTCCCATTAGGTATGGTCAGTTGGCCACCTATACTAAAAACAGGAAAATCTGTCACTACTTCTTTCAAATAACACAATTTATAATAACTTTACCAAATTTGAGCAAATATGTTTTGGCATTCAATGTATTCAGTTTCCTTCAAATTATGTTAATCTGCCATCAAATATGGTCACCTGTATTAAAAATAGAACAGCCTTTGAATGTCTTTCCCAACAGAATCAGGCCAAATTAGATGACAACCTGAGATTGAGGACTTTCAGTTGACAAATATTGAAAATTAAGATGACTGTATCCACTCATTAACATATTAGTTTTTTAAATATTAGAGTCTTTCACAAGTTCAGTAATCATGTGACATCATCTTCAGTTTATTGTTAAATCTGACAGAAATGAAAAAAATAATAAAGTTTTTAAGAATTTTTACAAGATGTATAACAAATACTTAAGTTGTGTGCCACCAATTAAAATATGCCAACAGTGCCTGTCAAGGTGATTGCCTCCCACATAATTGTATGTTTCACACATAGCCATTTCTGGTTTTTGTAAAATGCCATATATAACATCTTTCTGGATCATTGACTAACAGCTGGAGGTGTGTGGGTGGATTTTAAGAATTTAATTTTTTTAACAAGTGATGTCAGGCTTTAGTGAAATATGACCATCAATAGTAAAAAAAAAAAAAGCAGTAAAAGACGTAAATGACTTTCTCAGAGACCTCTCAGTAGAATTTGACCAGATATGCCAGAAAGCATCATGGCATAAAAACCGTTAAACCTTTTCCAAATGGTGCCTATCCATCATCAAATATACCACCATTACTAGATATTGAAAAATATAAATGGGGTAATGTTCTGGCAAGCAAGAGTTACTAATTTTTGATTGGGATTATTTCAAAATGAATATTATGGCATCACCAATGGAAATATACACCAAATTGTTGCCTTAATTATTATTGCAGAATTACTTCTATAAATATATGCAACATGTGTGTTATTTCTTCCATGAAAACACTGTGGGGCCAGCATAATAAATTTGCTAAAAGTGGGCATGGTATGGTCTTGTTATCCAGTAAAGATACACTTGGTAAATATATACACAAATTTTGTAAAGTAGGTAGTGGATTTCTCATCAAGCATGGGATTATCAAATAATACATATGGTATATATATATATATATATATATATATATATATATATATATATATATATATATATATATATATATATATATATATATATACATTTCAAAATGTCAACAGTTAGACTTTTGTTGAATAAAACATGGATATGCATATAAGCTTTTGAATCTACAAACATATTATTAATACTCATGCATTCCTGTCATACACACACTTATACACTTCCATTTTGTATCCATATAGACTAGCTCCAACAACTTTTTTATATACTTATTACCAATCTGCATTGATAATATTAGATTGACATTAAGTTGCACCTTTTAAATCAAAGCACATCAAGAGAGCAGTTTAGGAATATTTTGCTTGTTTGATTTGGTAGCCATCTTGAAAATATTGTTATCACTACTCCTAAATAAAGAGTAATATTATTACCATATTGACATGTGGTTTTTTTCTAGAAGACTTCTTATGATATTTAATTGAAATAAAAAGAGTGCCATTTGTGTACCCAATATGGCCATCATATCAGCCATCTTGAAAATCTTGTTGCTACTCTGAATTGGATGTCCACTATGAGAAGGAAATTCTTTTTTTTTTACTTTTCAGTAGAGGGTCATATTTTATAAAAGTTATATACAGCCATGTCCAGACTATTGTATTGTAATTTGGGGTAATACCTCTAATTCAAAAACAACAATACTTTTTAAGACTCCAAAAGTAGGCTTGCCATTTAATTCTAGATCAATGAATAGACATTTTCCAGGATCCAATGAATACTAATAAAGATTTTAGCAATGCATGAAAAAAAAATTTCATAGAAAGGCCAAATTCATGTATAAAGTATTCAGAAACCATTTTGAGAATTTTGTCATTTTCTCTGAAGTGGGGGTAGGAAATGCATTTTGGAGTTAATTCTGATTACATTCAAATATATCTGCTCCCAAGAGATTTTTGTTTAGGTGGAAAGTTGGAGTTTGTGCTTATTGGACCCATCATGTCATGTCCACTTTTCAGCCCAGATCTCAAAGTTATCCTACTTTTTACAAAGGTTTGCCTGTATGTATGCAGTTTAGACTGGACTGCCTTAGATCTCAGACCAAAAATTATATAATCCAGGCATAAATCCTGTTCAGACAACTAAAGGACATTTGGTGCAAAAAATCTGGTCTCAAAAATGTTTTTTTTCCCTCAGTATTTTGCTTTGTTAATAGAAAGTCTAGACGATTTGGTATCATTGTAGAGCTGTGCATGTCTGCTTGTCTTTGATACCACACACTTTGGTGTATTTTAAATGACATTGATGCTACAGAGCTCAGAAGGTAGGGTACAACTTCTTCATGCCTAAAGGTAGCTCTGTGGCTTAATAAGTTAACATTGTTTTGGGAAATTTCTTACCAATTGTCAAGAAAGGGCTATTTCTGTAATTTATGTGTAGTATTGATGCACAAATGATCATGTACATAAATAATATTCAGATTTTGTGACAACCAAAATTCACAGATTAATGGGTGCATTTTGATGTCACCAAATTTGACTATTCCTTGCATATTCAATCATATTTGCATCAACATTGCACATAAATTACAGTTGTTGTTGTGGGGCTTAATGCCATTTTTCAGCACATGATAGGCTATACATGGCGGCCAGTATTAATGGTGGAGGAAGAAATCTGGAAATCTGCTGAAAGAATCACCGACCAACAAGAAGCTACTGGCAAGCTTTCTCACATATCCACATTTACCATAAATTACAAACTTTGCCATTCCTTGACAATTTGTAAGAAATTTTCAAAACCCTTGTTAATGACTTTATCTCTTATCAGTTTAGTGCTACATGCAACTGGCACTGCTCAGGCATTCAGAATGACCAGAAAATCTTGAAAATCTTGTTATAACTACACCTGAATGAATAATAATATGAAATGGGGGTTTCATTGAAAGACTTCTTATGATGTCTTGTTGGGCCTTTTTGAAAATGTTATTGATCTAACGTCCAGTATGGCCACCACAATTGCCATCTTGAAAATCTTGTTATGGCTACTTCTTCTAGATGGCTGGTCATATTGATATTGTGTTTTCACTAAAAGACTTAAGATGCCATCTAAATGAAAATCTTGTTATGGCTACTTCTTCTAGATGGCTGGTCCTATTGATATTGTGTTTTCACTAAAAGACTTAAGATGCCATCTAAATGAAAATCTTGTTATGGCTACTTCTTCTAGATGGCTGGTCCTATTGATATTGTGTTTTCACTAAAAGACTTAAGATGCCATCTAAATGAAAATCTTGTTATGGCTACTTCTTCTAGATGGCTGGTCCTATTGATATTGTGTTTTCACTAAAAGACTTAAGATGCCATCTAAATGAAAATCTTGTTATGGCTACTTCTTCTAGATGGCTGGTCCTATTGATATTGTGTTTTCACTAAAAGACTTAAGATGCCATCTAAATGAAAATCTTGTTATGGCTACTTCTTCTAGATGGCTGGTCCTATTGATATTGTGTTTTCACTAAAAGACTTAAGATGCCATCTAAATGAAAATCTTGTTATGGCTACTTCTTCTAGATGGCTGGTCCTATTGATATTGTGTTTTCACTAAAAGACTTAAGATGCCATCTAAATGAAAATCTTGTTATGGCTACTTCTTCTAGATGGCTGGTCCTATTGATATTGTGTTTTCACTAAAAGACTTTTAAGATGCCATCTAAATGAAAATCTTGTTATGGCTACTTCTTCTAGATGGCTGGTCCTATTGATATTGTGTTTTCACTAAAAGACTTAAGATGCCATCTAAATGAAAATCTTGTTATGGCTACTTCTTCTAGATGGCTGGTCCTATTGATATTGTGTTTTCACTAAAAGACTTAAGATGCCATCTAAATGAAAATCTTGTTATGGCTACTTCTTCTAGATGGCTGGTCCTATTGATATTGTGTTTTCACTAAAAGACTTAAGATGCCATCTAAATGAAAATCTTGTTATGGCTACTTCTTCTAGATGGCTGGTCCTATTGATATTGTGTTTTCACTAAAAAACTTAAGATGCCATCTAAATGAAAATCTTGTTATGGCTACTTCTTCTAGATGGCTGGTCCTATTGATATTGTGTTTTCACTAAAAGACTTAAGATGCCATCTAAATGAAAATCTTGTTATGGCTACTTCTTCTAGATGGCTGGTCCTATTGATATTGTGTTTTCACTAAAAGACTTAAGATGCCATCTAAATGAAAATCTTGTTATGGCTACTTCTTCTAGATGGCTGGTCCTATTGATATTGTGTTTTCACTAAAAGACTTAAGATGCCATCTAAATGAAAATCTTGTTATGGCTACTTCTTCTAGATGGCTGGTCCTATTGATATTGTGTTTTCACTAAAAGACTTAAGATGCCATCTAAATGAAAATCTTGTTATGGCTACTTCTTCTAGATGGCTGGTCCTATTGATATTGTGTTTTCACTAAAAGACTTAAGATGCCATCTAAATGAAAATCTTGTTATGGCTACTTCTTCTAGATGGCTGGTCCTATTGATATTGTGTTTTCACTAAAAGACTTTTAAGATGCCATCTAAATGAAAATCTTGTTATGGCTACTTCTTCTAGATGGCTGGTCCTATTGATATTGTGTTTTCACTAAAAGACTTAAGATGCCATCTAAATGAAAATCTTGTTATGGCTACTTCTTCTAGATGGCTGGTCCTATTGATATTGTGTTTTCACTAAAAGACTTAAGATGCCATCTAAATGAAAATCTTGTTATGGCTACTTCTTCTAGATGGCTGGTCCTATTGATATTGTGTTTTCACTAAAAGACTTAAGATGCCATCTAAATGAAAATCTTGTTATGGCTACTTCTTCTAGATGGCTGGTCCTATTGATATTGTGTTTTCACTAAAAGACTTAAGATGCCATCTAAATGAAAATCTTGTTATGGCTACTTCTTCTAGATGGCTGGTCATATTGATATTGTGTTTTCACTAAAAGACTTAAGATGCCATCTAAATGAAAATCTTGTTATGGCTACTTCTTCTAGATGGCTGGTCCTATTGATATTGTGTTTTCACTAAAAGACTTAAGATGCCATCTAAATGAAAATCTTGTTATGGCTACTTCTTCTAGATGGCTGGTCCTATTGATATTGTGTTTTCACTAAAAGACTTAAGATGCCATCTAAATGAAAATCTTGTTATGGCTACTTCTTCTAGATGGCTGGTCATATTGATATTGTGTTTTCACTAAACACTTAAGATGCCATCTAAATGAAAATGATGCCAATCTTATATCCAGTATGCCACCATGACAGCCATCTTGAAATCTTGTTATTGTTACTTCTCCAAAATTGAATGTCATTTCAATATAAGGTTTCCATTAGAAGACTTTATAAGGTGTTTTTTTTTTGGCCCTGAATACAAATGGTGCCCAAACTAACAGTTACAGCTGCTAACTGAAAATCTTGATATTGCTGAAGATCAGAGATGGTTTCAACTCTCTGCAGTTAAAAGGGAGAAATGGTCTTATCTTTATTTGTTGAGATAAACAAATGTTTCCTGTTAAGTGTCAGCCCCATTAAGTGACTCTACATTTAATTCCTTTAATTTAAGGAAACTGCTGCATATACCATTTTAGTAGAACACTTTTTTTCTCCATTGTATTGTAGGCACTTTAAACACTAAATGAATATTTGCACAGTCAGTAACATAAAGTTAAAAAATGTTTAGTTCCTGCCTCTTTTATTTAATTATCACATCTGTTCCAGTCTATTTAATGGTTTATCACAATGTTCAGGCAGAGGCTGCTTTAGTGTATGGCCATGTATTATTTTTTACTCTTGTATCATTCAGCTACACCTGCAAACAAAATTGGCCTCCTCTCTTGTTACAGACTTGGGACAAATAATTATTCTGTGTAATTTGATCTGAGTAAGTATAAAAGAGTTATTAATGGCATGTCAAAAAGGGAAAATGATTATTATTATATTTTTTTGGCAAGAAATGCTAAGGAAAAAGACCTCAGTGGATAACTCCAAGTGACCTTCTTACATGGCCAGAGTTTAGACAAGATTTTGAAATGGTTATCTCCTGTCATTACTAACTGCTGACATGAAGTGTCCATTTGTCCAGTTGGTGCCAGGCAGTCAGGACCTAATGACTTTGAAGTCAACTTGTCAGATTTGGAGCTACATACCCCATAGAATCAATTTCATCCTGCCTTTGTCCTACTGGCAGAATGACATTCAGTACTGACTAATGGATTCTTACAAGTTTAACCTTAAAAATGAAAAGAAAAAGAAAGTTGCTGATATTTTCTTATAGCTAGCTAGCTCCCTCCATTATTTCTCTCAGCTCTGATAGACATATTTACATAGAAGCTTTCTGACTACTGTAAAACATGTCCTATCCATACCCTACATAGCTTGTTTCCTTTTTTAGTGTAACAAGATTTTTAAATTGACTTATACATGTAGGTTTTAGAAGATGCTGAGGTCCTTTGTGGAATCATACCTTGAAGAAACATGGTTTCATATGTTTATTGTGCAGCCCACAGTAATGTGAAACAAGACATAGCAGTCATTTTTCTGAAGGCAGAGGCAGTGGTATCAATGTTAGTACAGATTGTGAAGGTTTCATTCTTGTTTTTCATTTGCATAGACATCCTAAACTCCATGATATATTATCATCATAATTGGCATGAATCATTATGAAGCTAACATGATTCTTTCACAACATCCTTTCTCACCTGTTCTACTTGGGGTGAACATTACATAGAAGATTTGAGTTAATTATTTGGTTAATGAAGATTTTTTAATTTGCTATTTCCTATATCTCATGATAGATTCTCATCATACTAGGCACTATTTATTATGAAGCCAAAACAATTCTGTGCTCACCCCTATAACCTTGGGGTGACAGTTATAGAATCAGCATCAGACTTGGTTATAATGTATTTATTTATTTATATTTCCTAAACTATTTGTTGGATTATTGTCATACCTGGAATGAAATGTTATGAAACTTGCAGTGACAAGTTTGCATGCCACATTTAATTTTGTCCTTGGGCTCAAAGTAACAGTTATATAAAATTAATGTTAGTTTTTTTTAAAACACTTTAGCATGTATTTCCTAAACCATAAATAGATTTTCTTCATACAGGGGATGAATCATAATGAAACTAAGATAGTTAATTTCAGCTAGGAGAGCACAAATCCCTTCTTAAAACTCTTGTTTATTGGTAAAAGTACATTAGTAAATTTATACATGCACCTAACTTCCATAGGTAATATATATATATATATATATATATATATATATATATATATATATATATATATATATATATATATATATATATATATATATATATATATATAATTTAAAATTTTTGTTTTGCTATGTTCTATGTTTTCTAGAGCTTGTCATAGTTTGCTCTTGATAGGAAATGGATTGCAGGTCTCAGGTAGACAAGGCAGTGCTGTTCATAGAGATTAAACATGTCTTTGAAATATTATTGGTCCTGTTGAACCATCTTTTCTAGTCAAGGTTTCCATAACCCTATCTACACCTTGGGGGATTGAACAGCTATATTGGTGCTTTGTCTATTGGATTTCATGTGTTGCCTCCCATAGTATATAATGCCCATTAGCCATTTGTATAATGCATTGTACATCTGCCAAAAATGGTGATTGAAATTGACCTAAAAAGGATACTTTGTAAGTTATCTCCAAAGTTTGACTGTAACAGGGGGAAGTCATTACAGGCATATTTAAATGAAAGGTGTGCAAACATGGGCCTACACTAGAAATTGCTTATTTATCAGTCCCTTCAGGTTGTGTGCTCCCCTTTTCTTCAACACCTAGGAACAGAGTTCAGATTTGAACAACTTGATTATGATTGGATGAGGTGGCTTGCCACCACATCCAGTGAATTCACAGACCCAAACCACAGGTACTGGATGCAACCTGTCCTGACATTGGACCCTCTCTCAATGTCAGAACGGGTGGCTTCGAGTACCTGTGACCCAAACCAAAGAAATATCTTCTATGTGTCAAGGGGTACATAGGGTTATTGGAACCATGGCTACCAAAGATGCTGTTGAACAGAATGAATGGCTCACATGTAGGACTAGATGAATGTCATACATTAATCAGCATTTATGAGTGTTAGCAATAAAGTAATTCACTGATATGAAAGTCAGAATGAATTAGAAAAGTACACATGAAGCATCTGTAATAGAAATATATACAATATATGCAAATTGTTGTCTGCAGATAAGAACATATAAACTTATCATTGATAATATCAAGAAAATTTGGTACAAAAATTCTAACAGTTTACAAAAGAATTTTCCTGATGAAGTCTAAAGATGTTTATGATACTAAAACACAGCACACAAAAGTTAAGGTCTTGTTAGCCAAACACTTTCTTTGAAAACTAAACAAAGAGCAATAAAAAAACCCCCAAAATATTTAAATATATTCATACTATTTTAAAACAACCATTTAATTATGTTCCCTAAATTAGGACAGTTTCCAAAGGAAATAAGGGAAAAATCTACTATAAAAATCATTTCACTATCTTTTAAACTGGATCAAAAACATAACTCACTGGTTAGTATCTGACATAGACTTCCATCTTCATTGCAATTTCCTAGCTGCATGTACATTTATAAACAAAGTTGTGAATAATTCAGTTTTAGGGTGATCTTTTATGTACTTAATACTATATTGTGTTTTAGGGTGATCTTTTATATACTTCATACTATATTGTGTTTTAGGGTGATCTTTTATATACTTAATACTATGTTGTGTTTTAGGGTGATCTTTTATATACTTCATACTATATTGTGTTTTAGGGTGATCTTTTATATACTTAATACTATATTGTGTTTTAGGGTGATCTTTTATATGCTTAATACTATATTGTGGATACATAAGATATAGTGAGCAGGGCCATCCATGAGATTTAAAGTTGGAGTGAGTTGCCAAATTAGGCAGGGGGGTAGGGGATCTCCCCCAATACAGTTGTTTTTTTTAAAGTAGCCAGGTGAATTACCTTAAAAAAAAACTACTGGCTGATAAGGTGCTATGAATTAGCATGTTTATTTTGCTTAGGTGGGGCTCACCAGTTATTATGTACTTTTGAGAGAGTGATGTATGTAAATTTACGTTGTTTGCATTTAAAACATGCACAGTGGAGAGAATGTTGGGATAGCTCTATGCTACTTTCATGTATCTGACATTTCTTTGAATATAGTACTTTTAGAACTTGTAAATGATCTTAGCACATTACTAGCTAAAATGACCGCTTCCTTGTGCTCCAAACAGCAACCTGAATTTGTCTAAAGTACACTATACTTGGCAGCTCTTAAAATAGGGAAAATTATTTTTGCCAGACTAGACAATACCAGCTTCTGAAAGTGCAACGAATGAATAACCAAATATATAAAATGTAAAAAAAAGTTATCTGCTCCTTTTTTTCCAATTTACCTCTGAAGTACTGGAAGTGAAAATGAGCACAAAGAGCTAGCACATTTTTGAAAGGTGCACATCAGGAGTAAGGCCAAGCTGTATACTCTATAACTCATATTACACCCATCAATCATACACCAAAATATAGGGAATTAAAGGTTCTTTGAATACCCAAGATATACAAAGTCTTTTTTAATAGCCCACAGCCCTGACTTAAGGGCAGTAAGCTGAGACTGTCATACACATCCAGCATCCATACTAGAAACTTGTACTGTTATAATAGCATCTTAACACATCCATGCTTAGGAAAAAACTGTTATGAAAGTGTTTTTGACATAATGTCAAAAATATCTGTCTCACATAAACAAGGACCTAAATTCTTGCAAAATTCAGATCAAGAGAGTTCCTTGTCTATAAATTGCATTTACTGTGAAGAAAAAAGTTATTTTATCCTGTTGTACCATCCATGCAAAGATGTTTAAAGTACTAATATATTTTACCTCATTTGTTGCTTATTGTAACCAAGTGTGATAAAAAATTTTCAAGCTATAATCAATTTCACTTTTATCCACATGGAATCAGAATTTTGGAATCAGAATTTTGCACCAATTTTTTTTTACTGATATAAATTTAAACAATTACATAATGATCTAAACTTAAATACAGTAGAACCTGATTTGAAAGACCACCCTTTCTGCCAGAAAATTATGGTCTCTCAAAGCAAGTGGTCTCTCATAACAAAAATCCACGGCAGTTTCAAACAAGAAGTCACAATCCCACTAAATGTTATGTCAAAAGTTCATTAAAGCTGAATCCACAATTATTACAAGTCTGCAAATATTCAACAACATTCCAATAACTGAATCCATTGCAAAAACAGACTTAAAATACTTTCAATGAATTCATAGCTTGCTTTACCAGTCATGGTAAAGTCATGGTACCTGTCTTGTATCCCCTTTGAAACTTAATCAGTTTTTCTAGGGATCCCACTGCCATCACTAAACATTGCAGGATTCATTCAAGGATATAGAGAATGGACTATAGCTTTAAAATTCTTTTTTTTTGACATCTCAGATTCTACAACCTAGAATACCTGATAAAGTACAAGGCATTTTGTTTTGACTGAGAATCAAATAAAAAGATATTAATCATCAGACCACACTAGCATCAATGCTCCAGGGTCAGCTTTTTATTAATGAGACTTTTGACATTTAAAGAAACACTCAAGCCATACAGCAGTAACATCTTGGTAGTAGGCTGGTACTGGGCCAGGCACATCAAACAGCTATACCTGAAACTTACCCAGTACTGTAATTATCCTCTTATGATAGTATCTTAAGAGGAATTTTTTGTAAATATGTAAATAATATAAGGTTATAACATAGATTTCTTTCATTTAACTTATTGTGTCACCTTAAAAATTGTCATATTTGTTGTAATTTTAGGTCTTGACTCATTAACCCATGGAGAATTTTGTCATTTTCACCTGAAATATGAGTTGGAAACACATTTGGGAGGCTGCTTCTAGATACATACAATAAAGTCTTCATTAAAGTGATTTCCATTTGGTCTCATGTTTAGTTGTTTTTGAAACATCATTTTCCTTGGCTGTTTTGCTTACACATGTGCAGAGGGGTAAAAGTTTTCTTGTTGTTGCTGATTGGACCCATTATTTTTCGTATTCTGGCCATTTTTACTTGAAATGCACAATTTGTCCTACTTTTTGCAAAGGTTCACCTGTCAGTGTGCAACTCAGACTGGTCTGCCTTGTAACTGAGGCTAAAAATTCTAAAATATGGAGACAAGATCTGATTCCTTTGACAAATGAATTTTAGGGTAAAAAATTCAGGTGTCAATAATATATTTTTTCTCCTGGTATTTTGTAATTCGAATAGAAAGTCCGATTATTTGGTATCCTTGTAGAGCTGTATATGTCGACTTTTCTGCAATACCATTCCTTTTGTGATATCAGTTGCTCCAGTGTCCTAGTGGTTAGAGTGTCCAACTCAGATGCAGGAGGTCATGGGTTTTGATCCCCAGTTGAGTCATACCAAAGACTTACAAAAATGGTTCTAACAGCTGCCTCGCTTGAAGCTCAGCATGAAGAGGTTAATGTTAGGACTGGTTGGCCTGGTGTCAGGATAATATGACTGGGTGGGACATGATGCAACATGTATGCAGCATGGTGCCTCAGTGCTAGACATCATTATAAACTGCCACACTGCAGACATCTAGGGATATGACTGAAATATTGTTAAAGCTACTTGAAAGTCATAATCACATCAAATTTTACAAGAGATTGTCACATGTTTCAGACTTATAAACTGCCACACTGCAGACATTGTAGCAATATGACTGAGAAATTGTTAAAGCTAGTTAAAAATCATAATCACATCACATTTTGGGGTATTTTAAATTACCTTGATGATGCTGAGCTAAATGCCATGGATTAATAAGTTAAAATAATAGAAAGATAGTGAAATAAAGAGTTTAAGTAAAATCAACAAGCAATTTATTTTCATACAATGCAAAGTGAAAATTCTAAACACATTATTGTGAATTAAATTCCAAAAATGTCCTGTCACAAGTCCAAAATATAGAATGTTCCAAATTAATTCCAATAATTTTGACTGTCCTGATATAACACAATGATGCAGTCCAGCATGTCTTTGAACAAGCTCATAGAATCCCAAAGAATGTATTAATCTAAAAGGCAATGATAACTTTAGTAATTCCTTTTGGATATTTTAAGTAAATAATCCCACTCAAATTATTTCTAGTGTCTAGAACACAACTGTTTTCTCTGATCACAGATAGATTCCATCTAACTTATCTAAGATGGGAATTATCAAGTCCATATTTTTATTTTTTTATACATTTTCACTTGATATAATACATCATAATAGAAAACTTAGTCTAACTGTAATCATGACTTGCCTTGAACTCTTGATCTGTAAACATTATTTTAAACTTAAAACCATGAACACAAGTAAGCCATGTAAAGAGTCTATTTACAACTTTCTGTCATGGACAAATGTTAAGTTCATATTTTATACATTAAATATTATTAATTTTATTGTTGACATTTTTGTTATTAATAATAATTTAATTGTTATTGATTTCATTTTTGTTACCAAGTTATTTAACAGTATTATTATTATTATTATTATTATTATTATTATTATTATTATTATTATTATTATTATTATTATTATTATTATTATTATTATGTGTGGGTTTGTCCCCCCACAGCAGGTGCTTTTTTTCTGATAACAGCTGTCCCTTTAGAGTTCTCTTTCTTTGGTCAGGCCATTATTGATTGACAAAACCCAAGAGGCAACGCAAAGAGCATTTTTTTTACTTTCTGTATTTGATCAAGTGATAGAGATCTGTATCACTAATTTAAAATCATTTTGCCTGGCCACAAAAGGTTCTTAATTTTTTAACAATGGGAGCAAGTGTTAATTAGTTCTGACTAAGGCTGATTCTGGGGCCCTCCAGTATACCAGGTGTATAGGAAGATTTCTGGATACATGTAGTTTGTTCTACCTTTTATCATTCTTTAAGTCAATAAATGTAATGAGTCAATAATTTTTGGAAATGGACCCATGTTCTAGGAGTCCATAATCTACAGTTGGTGAGTGGAGTGTGGATGATTTGAATGAATGAAAATGCTAGACACACTGGATTCTGTTATACTGGGCATTTGTGTGTCACCTGCTACTAGTATTCTGAAGAATAATTTGAAGTTCAGAAAGGTTTGTTCAAGATGAGACCACCATTTGTTGACTGCTGATTAAAAACAGACTTGTTTTGAAATTGCCAGAGAGCTACTGCCAAATTTGAAAAAAAGTGACCAGAGAGGTTTTAATGGAATTACAGCTTTCCTCATTTTACAATTGAATAATCACTCATGAGAAAGTGTTTTAACATGTTTGTTTGTTTGTTTGTTACTTTGATCACTAATAAAGAATTACTTTGTACAGTGCAATAATATTCTAACCTTTGTAAATACTCCTTGTCATAGATGTGTTTCACAAGTGCCAATGATCAAAGATACTACTTTCTGCATCATCTTGCTGATTGGATTCATGTGCATTATAGGCACTTGTGAACATTTTTAATTCAACAGCCTCTTGGTTTTGAAAACTAATGATCATAGTTTGAAAAAAAACCCCTCTAAAATAAAAAAAAAAATGATAAAAAAATGGTCTGAGGATATTATAGTGATGACATGATGCCAGCAACTCAAGAAAATGCGCTGTCATTAAAACAATCATACAAGCCAGATTTTTTTAAAAAAAGATTAAATTATCTGCAATGCCACTACTTTGGTGGCCTATTTGTTGGAGTGTCTGCCTTGGATGCAGGAGATCGTGGGTTTGATCCCAGGCTGAGTAATACTAAAGACTAAAAAAATGGTACTAACAGCTGCCTCACTTGGCACTCAGCATTAAGAGGTTAGTGATAGGACTAGTTGGCCTGGTGTCAGGATAATGTGATTTGGTTGGGACATCATGCTAAATGTCTGTGGCATGATGCCCCAGTGCCAGACATCACTATCAACTGCCACACTGCAGATACCATAGTGATATGACAGAAAAAATTGTTAAAGCTACATTAAAAATCCAAATCACAACAACCTGCAGTGCTCATTAGAGGTTGTTAATTACATTAGATAATAAAGTTTCCTTCATCAATGTAACTTTAATGAACTCTAAGACCTGTTACTAGTGGAGACCTCAGAATAGTTTAAAAAAATATTAATGGCGATTGTTGCACAAAACTGATTTTCTGTAAGTTATTTAAAGAAGGATATACATCAGCCTGTGGGAAATAAAGAAATGATCATGAAATAAGACTGAAAAGAAAATTGATTGCTTCATGAAGACAGGAAGAATCCAGATCATTTGTTGTCTAATGCAAAGCAATATGTTTGTTTTGTGTGAGCACACTCTCCCCCTTGATTGACAGGTGCACAGAGTAGTAATAATAATAAAAAAAAGATTCCTTTGAGCTTCATTTTCCACAAAGGGTGGAATGGGGGGGGGCAAAATGCTTGGCATATATAATAAAATTGTCAAGAAAGACATGTTAAAAATAGAAGGAAAAGTAAAATTGTTGTTTTGTTGATTTTAATGGCGCTTTAAACACAATATTGGCTTTATGGTGAAGAGGAGATGGGAGCAGAGTTTCTTTTTCAAGTACATACATGTACCTAGGTGCTAAGCCAGGGCTGGCTTGTATATGACTTTTACCCACTGAATTAAATGTATGATCATTTCTCAAGTTCATTACATAAAAATTTGAGAGCAACAAGTGTTGTTTATTTTTTGCACCACACTGTTGTCTGACAATCACAAATCTCTCCTAGCAGATTGTGAAAAGGGTCTATTTTTAAGTAAGAAACAGCTCATTGTTTTGAAGGAAGATTGCCAGTTAGATTTATCTGTTACCATCTGTCATAGGGCCCTTCTTCACCCTGATCCCTTTCCCACTTTTCTCCAGCTGTGAATGCTTGATTCAGGTTCATAGTACATGTATAGTGGCATTTGGTTGAACTGGGCAGTCAGCAAATCTAATTGTTACAATCCTGTAAAATGTGACTAACATTTTTCAGCACCAAACTTTCAATGTCTGAAGCATTCAGAACCTTTTTGCTGTTTTCTTTATTACTTTCTTTAAAGAAGATGCATTAGCTCAGTTGCTAGAGTATCTGCCGTGTAATGGAATGGTCATATATGAAATCTGAATGCTAGAGTTGCAGTCAAGTACAACAGGTCTTGTCAGTGATTTTCATTATTTTCGCATTGATATTCAACATTAACTCATATCAACATTAACTCGTAATGTGCATACAAATTACTAAAGAGAGATAACACACTGTTCAGAAAATCTTACAATTATCAAGAAAAATTTAAAAAAAAAAAATAAAAAAATTTAGTGTGCTCTGTGGAAGGGACTTTTACAACTGTCAGGCATTCCATCCTAATGTCAGGGTTCTCAAACCACTCATTCAGAACATTGTATACATTGTTTATATTATAGTAGGCTCTCTATGGATAACAGCAGGTGTGTGAGTTGGAATATTATTTAATCTAATGTATGTTGGAATCATTTCCACATTTGAGGGCCTGTATGTGGGAGAGAAGTCAATCACAAAGAGGGACATATATTTCAAAATAGTCACAATTTTAAGAAAGTGTTTAACTATGTAGAAATGATCTTATTATTGGGATGGTGGTGAAAATACAGAATATGGATAATTCTAAGAATAATTGCTATATGGGCTTCCATAATTTGATTTTATAAGTGACTGTAAATATGGACTTCTCCTTAACCCTTTGGTACAGAGCCCAGGGTTGCTTGTACTTCTTCACCTGACTTGCATCAGCTATATGTAATGGATAAGTTTAATTCCACCTGTTATTGGGGCAAGTATGTCTTCAAATTCTGACAAAGAAATTAAAGGGTCATCACAGCCTGTCCATGACATGAACTGTTATTATTGTAAGGGACCATGTAGATCATTCCAAATGTAAAACTGAATATTTGATGACAGCAGTATTGTGGGACAATTAAGCATTTCAGTGATTTGGTTTATAATGTGTCACAAGCATTCTCATTTTCTTGGTGCTCATGGTGTGCATTATTAACCAACAAGATTTCATGACTTTCTGCTGCTCTATACAAGAAACTGTTACAACAAACACTTCCTATTAATGATGAAGATAGTTGAGTCATTATAAAACTTTTAGTCTTATTTTCACAAAGATGCAAAGCCACTGTTTCTGCTGTTGGAGAATATTGATGACAAAGACATAGACAATGTCACCTATGGATGAGGAAAGGAAATAGGATAATACTGTATACATAGTAGGTTAGGAAGTGGTGCTTTATTGAAAGTTTTGAGTCAGGTCTTTGATTGTGTGTCTGCCTTATATGAGGAAATAATTACAGATCCTTATTGTTTTTTGATTAAGAAAGTATTTGCTGTGGAGTTTTTAGCCACTTCAACATTTAAAAAAAAAATTAGCCACAAAACCTGTTAGGATTGTGAATTCAGTTTAGGAGGAAAAAACAATGACATCATAATAAGTACACTGATTATGCAGTTTACTGACTAATGTCCCCCAATGAGACTAGAATCTGTGAGGAGAAATGCTGGATTCTTTTGGAAGAATTGTGAAGCACATAACATAGACAATTCCTGTTTTAAAGGTTCAAGCTGTAGTAATTTTAATATGAAGTTATATGTAGACACATATTCTTGTGTTATTGCATATTACTTTCAGGTGTTCTGGTGTTGAAGCACAATTGTCTGTTATAAATATGACAGGGAAACTAAATAATCTTTGTTTGGACAACATGTCCTCAGATGCTAGTTGAGGAGTAAAGTCTTAGTTTGGACAACAGGTCCTCATATTCTGGCATAGAAGTACAATTCTCAGTTACTCTAATGAAAGTATCCTTTCATTGAACAGTTCATGGTAATCCTACTGCAGGAGTATATACAGTAATTGTTATGTTGGAACATGATGTTTATATCATGGTTCAGAGTACCTGTAGACTGAATGCCTTATATTCTGCATAGATATGTACAGTACTTTTGTGTTATCCTGTAAGCTGGTGTTTGAAATACAATTCTTTTACAGTCCTTCCGTTTGGATGCATGGTAATAGTGAAGAATTAATACAAGATCATATTACCCTAATCCTGGAGTTAAGTTTGTAACCCTGGTATAAAAGCACAGTTCTGAGAAATTCTTGTGTATGGATGCTGGTAGTGAAGGAATTACCCTTGTCTTGGAGGACAATTCAGTATTTTCTGGCACAGGTGTGCAAATTTGAATACTCCTTGCAGTGAATTACCTCTCAATTTTAAACAGAAATACTGTTGAGTACATTTAGACAAGCCTGGTTTTTAAGAGCTATTTGGTTCAGAGGGCAGGAGAACATTTCTTGGTCATGATGGCTATAGGGCACCTATCTTATCAGACCACCATGTGTAACAACTAAAAGGGGCAGGGCTAACCAGACCTAATATCACTTTGTTTGTCCTATTAGCTAGGTCAGACATTGGAGGATTGAGGACTTAGTGTGGACTTTCTTCATTCCTTCACTCTTCACTTTGCACTTGGATTCTATGTATTTACAACTTTATATTCAGGGACAAAATTTTCTCTAATTGCCATCAGGCCTCTGCAGTCCACTCTCATTCTTTGGAACTTGTTTTTCAAGACTTCATTTATATTGCAAGACATGGATTGTCACTTATTGAATAAGGCAGTTGGTACTGTTTTTCTTCTTGTCACATTTACATATTGTATAATACTTTTTTAAAACAAAAATAACCAAAGTTCAATCACCATTAAAACTATTGTTTTCTCGGCAAACTTGTGCACAAATTAACTTAACTTTAAGAAAACTTTATTTGATAGCTAAAATAAAATAGGATACAAAATACACAAGTGATATGATAGCTTTCATTGCAATATTGACCCCGAGTCAGATTTTTATGTTCCTAAGACTACCAGCTGAAATGTAAATTTGTACTGTTTTTTATTTAAGATAATATAATTCATAAACTTAAATAGTTGGATAAGTTTCCATGCAGGTATACCTGTTATCAGTAATTTATACAGTTTAGTCTCTGACGTTTGGGTTACAAACATTACTTCCTTTTTATAGAAGGAAAAAAATGAGCAAGGAAAAATATCTGATATGGGGACAAATAAATGTCTTAAGTCATTTCCTCTATGAATGCAGGACAAAATTGTCAGATTAAACTGTTCTCTTCCAACACTAGTAGATGAATTTATGTGTTCTCTTTTACTACACTTGGCTTAGGGTTCAGTATATACTGTTACTGAACTGGATTAGTGTATGCTATTCACTTTTACTACAAGAGATTAGTGTGTATGAGTGTCTCAGTTTGCATATACAGATGATTCACTTGCTGTCTTGCACCACTTATTAAATCTTGGAAGAAGGATATAAAGTATCATCTGAGTGATAGTGGAGGTCAAGGCTGCTGACAACTGGAGATGAGGGAGAGATGGTTCTGACCCAAAGTGATATACTGCCTTGACTGTAAGAATTTTCTTCCATCATTCCTCCTGCCATGGCCCTGTTCTTCTGGAACCCCATGGCTTTTGAATTCAGGTGATTATAAGTGATTACAGGAGCTTATTTTATCAATAATTTCAATGATTTTGTTGTCACATTATGTCTTTTGTACCAATAAAGTTAAATGAGAATTACATTTAACTTCCATATTATCTTCTAAATTGGATATAAAGCTAAAATTGCAGTTTATACCCCAAATACAAGGGAAGACTTAAACCTTAATTGCTGTTGTCTATATATATATATATATATATATATATATATATATATATATATATATATATATATATATATATATATATATATATATATAATGTTTTAAACAGCTTTTAAATTCATAACATATTTTGGTATTTACATACCTTATGATTGTATTTTCCTTGTGACCATGCCTCATAAATGCATGCAATGTATTTTATGAATAAATAAGCAGTCACTTTAGACAAAGAAAATGCACATGAGAGGTTTGATTAGTCTGTCTCTCTCTCTCTTGATCTCTCTATCTTGATCTCTTGAACAGTTTGCCTTGCAAACATAAATGTCTTCTGCTCAAATTAACTTCTCACCACAATAGTCTTTGTGACAGCCGAAGGCAAATTTTTGTTACTATTCCTCTAAGGACATTTACATTTTCATCAGCATTTTTCCATCATTTTAACTTAGAATTGCCACAACAACATATAAGTGCTGCTATAGTTCACTACCACACCAATCGACTCACAAGCAATTTATTACCATTTTCACTAAATAAATTCATATCATATGGATTCTTTTCTTTTCGCAAGAAGTTGAATGAGATAATTTGAATACAACTTTTTTGTCATTGGGAACTGTGGTGGCCCATTGGTTATGGTGTTGGACTTCTGACCAGAAGGATGCAGGGTTGATTAAATTTTCATGCTTTAATTATTGAGCCATGGAAATTTTTTTTTGCTGTAAGTCTTGGATTTGTGCTGTATTTTGCAGTCAACTTTATAGCACAAAATGGTAATGTTATCTCTTGCTGGAAGAGTTTATATCATCTGTAAATAACTTCTATATCATTTGTAAGTGAAATTTGTGTGCAGTATAGATTGATAATTTTTTTTCTTTCAAGGTCCTCTCTAGTACTGAAAGTTTGAGGGTTATTTCCTGTCCCCATTATAAAACTGTGGGGGTTCTGTTACAAGAGGGATTTATTTGACTAAGAAACAAATACAGAAAATAATTTTTTTTCAGAGAGAAGTTTGAGTATTGGTAAATGTTATGTATTATTAGGTTTGAAGGAACTAAATTTTTTTATCACCTTACCCTTACCGTTACCACACAGGTACTACTGAATGTAAACTGAGATTTATAGTGGGCACCTACAAGAGTGAAAACTGAGGCAGGCAGCTTATCAGTTTCACTTTGATAGGACATTCATAACATGTAATCATGGTTTGTTGATCATACCACAAAAGTATAATAATTTGGTCAAATATTCACATTATGGTCTATGGGAATTTAAGTAGCTGTCGTGCCCACAAGTGAGACTTGTTGAATTTTTAATTACCCATCTGTTGAAAGAAGAATGAGAGAATTTAGTGGGTTAGTGTGTCTTGCTGTTAAATTAAAATATAATTAGTATATAATCAAGTTTTATTTTTCATTTTTCTTCATTAATGTGTTTTAATATATAAAGAAAGCTATCAAATGGTTTGTATGGAATTTGTGAACCACCCACTTAATAACATTTGATGAAGCAAGATACAAATGTATTCTCCCCATCAGATTTGTTGATGATTATTTATTTGGGTGAATTTCTTGAAATTTCTTAATATAAAATTGTGTTATGGCATGTTTACAATTTGAAATCTAGACAGAAAAGTGGGCCTCATTTTCAGGATAGGGTTTAAATGTGGGCCTCATTTGTAGTAAACGGTGGAATTTAAAAGTGAGCCTCATTTTTATTATAGGATACATTGTTTGATGGAATTTGCATGTTTTCATCATCAGTTCTAATACATATTATCAGTAGTTTTCTTAGTTGAACAATTTTAAATATACTGAAATTTGTTTAATAATTTAAGAAGATTGTGTATAGAAAGAAGTTTGCCTATAGTCAGTGTAAAAGCATTAAACACTAGGAAGAACAATAACTCAGATTACAAATATATGTTAGAAGAAGAGTTTTCTCCCTTTAAGCATTGCAACTTGTAAGTTATGGATTGTAGCCTCTCCAAAGTCAATGTACAAGCTTCTCCTAAGTTAGTGTACATGGATAAGTAAATCTTTAAAACTTGTATATACAATTGTCTTATATTACTTCTGTACAATCAGTATGTTGTGGATAGAACTATACCAGCTACCAGCTACCAAATTTAGGACTGGTTCTTGAAGTGGCAAATTTGACTTGTGTACTCATTGCAATTTTTGATGGCATTATCCTTAGCCAAGTCAGAGAATATGCCAACCCACCCTCCAGCCCTTCCAAAGACAGTTCTTAAAATTTAGAAATAGAGTATATTTTCCATTGAAAACAACAAACATTTATCTTATATATATATATATATATATATATATATATATATATATATATATATATATATATATATATATAGACACACACACACACACTCATTGGCTAGAAAAAAAGCAATTACAAATTTTTGAATGTCCATTGTCATTTCACCAGTCAGAAGACAGTATTCCATTCAGCACATTGCATCATCTTGGCTTTAATTGAGGAACATGGGTTGGCAGTATTCAATGGTAGAAAAGTAAGTAAACTGCACTACACATATGTTAAATATGAACTAAGCTTTGGTATAGCTTTTATTAGGACATACATAATATAGTTTGCAAATTTATTTGGTTTAGTAGTTTGTGAGGAAGCAGTGACCCTTGTGTTTCTAAAGTAGTATTGTATATCAGCTTCATATATATATATATATATATATATATATATATATATATATATATATATATATATATATATATATATATATATATATATATATCCTGTACAAGAAAGAATTAAAAAAACAGGTGGTTACAGATTTAACTTGAATGAGTTGAAGATTGCAAGTTAAACATCTTCAAAGTTGCCAGTAGATAAAGTCTGTCTTTTTTTTTCTTATTATGGTATCTTGGGTCCTTAATGAAAACAAGGAATTGAGTCCAAGATATGCTGATCTCTGACTGGGGTACTCCAGAACTTGTTCTGGGCTGATAATCAAGTTATCACTAGGTCATACAAGGCAGATTTTGAGCATATAAAAGATTAGTTTCACATAAGGCTAGTTTATCCAGAAGCTGGGAATTCAATACTAGCAAAGAAGTGCTTGAACCATTTGTTGTCACTATCTAGCCTCTTTTGTGCTTAGGTGTCATAAAGCAATACCACATAAACAGATATTATGACTGCTTTGCAACCATTCTATGAAGTGGAGTGTGAAAAATCAGAAATCTGTTGTAAATAATTGATGGCACTTGGTGATTTCCATTTCCTTGAAAATGCTTGGCAAATTAATCTCACATTCCAGAGGAAAATACATGAATTATCTGCTCATGTGTAGGATGACTTTCCAGTGACACTTGTGTATGGTGGCTTTGCAGTAATGTCATAGCTTGGTACAAAAAAGTTTATTTTTGATGTATGGGGTTTTAACATTGAGTTTCACACTGACTTTCATTAGTTTGGTTTGCATTCTTTAAGCCAGCCATGAAAAGGAATAAAGTTTCTGTTAAAACTTTGTAACTAGCAAGCCAGAATGACCTTGTATTTTGTGAGCATGGTTTTGCAAGAATTACTTTTCACTTAGGTTTACAAACTGCTTGCATGAAAAGGAGCATGGACATATCTTGGAGGTATGGGATAAAATTCCTTAAGAAGGTTGATAATAAGGTGATAACTTGCCAGACTAATAAACACTCCTGGATGATGATTTGGTAGTTACTGGTGCTTAACAGGGCAGTATTGCATATTATCATTACTCTCAGGCTGACTGAATTTTGCATTATTTGCTTTCATATTGATTCTAGACATTTATGTAAATTGTATATGATTTTATTGATTATGAGGTCCACATAAGAGTGCTAGTACATAAGGAATTGTATTCAGGTAGAATATACTGTAATACAGACCAACATAGATAATGCCCTTTTTTTTACTTCATTTTGAGATCAGTATCTTTATGAGAAAACATATGAAATACTTTTTTATACTTATTGGCAAAACTTTTAAATACTCTGAGTGGAATTTAATGTAGACCATGTATTAGGTTTAAGATAAGGAAAATTCCCTTCTACCTTGTTTTAGAAGATCACTAATGTCAGTAGAGAATACAGCATCAAAATATCGGTTGTCAGTCAAGACTTATGTTCATCATTGATGTAATATTGAATATAGAGGATCACTATTCGCTTTGGGGGCTGTCCTTTTAGTATGTACATATAGAGGAGGAGAGTGAGTTTGAAGTTCGTGGTCCTTTTCCCCGTTTCCAGAACAGTCCATAAATGAAGTCAAAACTGGCATCTGCATTCATTATTTGCAATGTCTAGTTTTAATATTTCTAAAAAGAATACGAACAAATAAAAATGGAGGAACTCATTTGTTCAAGGAAATATAACTCCAAAATTTATGGAATAACTGATCAAATATCAAAGATAGCAAACAATCACATCTGCTGTTTGAAAAGAGTCTCACCCTTGCAGTGTGTGTGTATGTGATTTAAATTTGTAAGGTAGCTTTAACAATTGTTCAGTCATATCAATAAGATGTCTGCAGTGTGGCAGTTTATAGTGATGTCTAACACTGGGGCATCATGCCACAGATGTAGCATGATGACCCACCCAGTCACATTATTATGACACCAGGCTAACCAGTCCTAGCACTAACCTCTTAATGCAGAGCTCCAATCAAGGTAGATATTAGTACCACTTTTGTAAGTCTTTGGTACAACTGGGCCAGGGATAGACCCCACAACATCCCACATCCTAGGAGGATGCTCTAACCACTAGGCCACTGGTATGGTTTCCCATGCAGATATGGTGACTGTTACTAAGGAAACTCCCATTTGATTAAAAAATGCCAACAAGTTGAAATTGTTTGGGATTCCCTAGTGACAGTTGTTTTAGGAATTGTAAATTGATAAATGAAATGATTAAGTTTAGTTCATTTTTTATATCCTTGATGCCTTTTGTTTTTAAAATTGGTAGGGAATACAAACAAACTGGATGGTGTATGAATACTATAGTGCCCCTTTTGTATACCCCTTTAAGCAAATAGAATCATCCACAACAAAATAGATTTTCCAAGAGGACTATAGTGATTCATCTTGGCAATAACTGGCCTTGTACAAGTGGAAAATTACAAAGTGGTGGGGGTACTTAGCAATAGTATATGTATGCTTTAGAGAGGAGCTGGATGAAGTATGCCAGGCATTAAGGGGGGAAAGAGGCAAAAATATCTTATTTGTTTGCATATGTACTAAATGGAGTTTGGAGGGGGTAGGTGGGTGACATTTTTTATTAGGTAATTATCATTTGTTCCAAAATTACCACTGAATTTTAATATTCTAGCCATGTTGTGCTGTTGGCCATCGATCCATCTATCCCATTCTTCTATACATTACCAATTTTGATTCCACTCAAGTTTCCAATATCTTATTACTAAACTTTGCACAAGAAAGAAACCTATTTGGTTTTGGGTTAAAATGTCAAAGTTCAAAATCTTTAACTGCAAGATAAAATGTTTTCTGTACAATAATTCAAATTCTGCACAAGCAGCAGGTTCCAAACTTTGTGGATAGCTTGGTTTGGGGGCAAGGAAGAAACACATTGATTTTGAGTTCGAAAGTTCAATGTCAAGGCTGTTGTGACTGAAAGAAGAAAAATAGTTCTGCACAAGAACTAGTTTTTCACTTTCTTCAGTTAAACACATTCTGTTGATAGCTTGCACATGTATCAATAAAGGATGCTATTGATTTTGTGATCAAACATCAAAGTCACAATTGGTGAAAATATTTTAGAGATGCCACTTAAAGAAATTAGCTATGCAGCACTTGCTTGGACCAAACTTTATGAATGACTTGTCCTTGGGGTAAGAAGGAAATCAGTTAATTTTTGCATTAAAAAGACCAAAGTTCAAGGTCACTGTGTTTGTTATTTTGCACAAAAACTTCACCTATCAACATTAAAAACTTTATACATGGGGTGGGCATAGAATGTGTTGTTCACTGTACCCTTGTACCAACTTTTAGCTTAATGGAGGATAGATTTTAAAATGGTATAACTTTTTTGATGCCACTTTGATACCTGAGTGTGACAAAATGTCCCATTGAATTTTGGACTGCTGTAAATCACTCCTTAACTTTTTTGTGGTGGGTTACTTGGTTTTGGCTATTGTTATCTAGAGCTGATGCCATGGTCTAATTAGCTTGGAATGAGTAAAGGTTAATAAAAAAATATGACTTATGGGTGGAATAAATCTGAGCAGATATATTTTGAACAGAATAATATGAGCCCCTATTACAAATAAAGACGTAATTTAATCAAAATTCATAACAATAAAATTCTCAAAAAAGTGTGATACATGTTACAATTTGAAAGATACATTTCTTTCTTTTTGGATCAACTTATTCAAACAATTTCAAAAACAAATATGATTTTATATCAATAGCTGACCTGTTACTTCATAGAATAATTTCATCCTTAGTTCAAGTGTAATATTGAAAAACAATACCTTGTATCAATTCATTACCTGATGTCTTATCTCAGTGCAAATTCCACTGTTCCTTTTGACTTCCTTTTGTGGGTAAGTCTGGGTCTTCTCCACTTTTCTATTTCTTTTTCCAAATTCTCCAGTATGTTGCTTATTTAGGCTCTTCCAACGTGGTGTAGCCCCTTTTTGGGTTTGTAATAGATCTTGTTGCTATCTCACCTTGTAAATATATAAACAAAAGCACCCTAAATCCATCACAATATACTGGAGAGCAGATCAATTCCATGTTTAGAATAAGGAAGAATTCTAGATAAATAATTTCATGTATAGAATAAAGCATGAAGTTCTAGATACATAATTTCCTAGATTAGTAGACTATACCTAAGCATGTGGTCAATGTGTGTGTGTGTGTGTGTGTATATATATATATATATATATATATATATATATATATATATATATATATATATATATATATATATATATAATATTGTGTGGACTCAGATAAACCGACTCAACACAGCTATACTACATAAAGAAAATTGATCTATGACAAGTCCATGCAAGTAAATAATTCAAACAAGTCATCATAATAGTATCAATGCATTGCATAAACATTGATGCAAAATGCCTCGTGCTTTCAAGCTTTTGTGTCTGTCATTTCTTCCAGACCATTGTCTCCCCTGGATGATTTTATGAGAAAGTTACTTATAAGTTACTTATAGTCCCTTATGATCATTTTCTCTTGTAGAAAAACATATTCTAATTTGTAAATTCACAAAAGCACATTTAAACTGATAGTTTTCATGTGAAACCACATCCCCTTCCAAAGCATGTGCAATCAGGATGAAATAAAATTCCTGCCTCGCCTCACTTGCCTAGAAAAACTGCAATTATTCAGACCAACAAAGATTATCCAATGATTCCTGGTATCCTTCAGATACAACAGCTTTCATACAGATCAGAATCATGGTAATTTTAAATAAATATACCCCTTAATTAATTATCGAAAACTCATGACCAAGCCTGTACCAATCTGTGCATTATGTGCAGGTCTCCATAAATCTGATTAATCCTGCATGTGTCCAAGTGTTTCCTACAGAGATCTACAACAAAACAGAGTGACATTAAAATTTGCTCTTTTATATGTACCATCTCACAACCTCATTGTTGAGTTAAGTGGCTTACACAAACACATATTTCATATGCTTAATTTTATTTCCTTGCAATACATGTATTTTTATTTCCTTTTGGTACCAGTATTTTGAAAGAAAGGCCTTATAATGCAAGTATTGTTATAATATGTTGCATGCTTGAAAAAAAAAACCTTAGATTATATTGAGGATAACTCCAGTCATTGAGTCATGATCAGTCATTGAGTCAGATTAATAATTTCACTCATTCAGTCATGATTGTTTGCAGAGTATTCACATTTGCTAATAATGAACTCAAAAGATTGTTTGCATTTTGAAACAATCCACATTGATAATGGTGCAGAAAAAAATAATCTCTCACCAAATTTACTGTGATCTCATATAGTTTGTCACATCTCATTGTCTAGTACTCTTATTGCACAGTCTACTATTGATACATCATGCTGTCTAGTAATCTTGTTACATCTCTGTGCTAGGTACTCTGAACATATTACAGGTATGTTTTGCCATGTATTGTTTTCATGTTTTTTTTAATAACATCACCATTATGAGGTTTAACACATACATTTCATATTTCTTATATTAAATATAAGTAGTACATCATGGTATAATAATAGCACAAGCATAAGCCAGAGTTAACATGTTCCTGAGATTAAAAACAGTGTGTTTACTAATCTTTGTAGTTGAATATGTGATTAGTTCATGACTTGTCCTATGGAAAGACAGGTTATTTAATTCCAAAGCAACCAAGTAAAGTGCCTAGCCCTGTGATGAACTATAATAGCCAACTTGGGCTTATCAAATGGGTGGATTTGAACCTGCATCCATTTGGTTACAAGTCTGACTTGATAACCAGTGAGTTATGTGTCTTTTGTCTCCATTAATTGGCTTCTGCAACATGCAGGAATGCGCAAAGGACCTATTTTGCATAGCGATGCTCTTAATGTATAAGTATAATTTCATGTGATAAGTATAAAATCAGATATTTTTTATAAAATTTGTGCTAATTATACTGATTTATAAAATGAATAAAATATTTCAGTTTTGTTGTTGCCAAGACTTGGAAAATACCCAAACAATTTAACTCATTTTATGCAATTTAACGTTGATGAGAAGACTTATTGTAAACTTGAGTTAAAAAAAACAACTGATCAGTAAATTAATGGATAATACCACTCCACAATGTTAGATATTAGTTAGCTTGTGAGAGAATTTGTTGAGTTGTGTTGCAGAGATACCAACATATGTTAACAATTAAAGTATTTTTCCTTTTTCTTTTTCACAATACTTCAAGCAAGTTGTTATCAGAATATCAGTATGTAGTCAGACCATTTCTCAAGTGGTTTCTGATGCAAAATTTAAGTGGCCATTCAAACTGTTTGTAAGCTGTGGCTGACACTTCCCAGCTTCCCATAAACAATCCAGTAAAAGTCACCCTTTCTTTATAAAATGGGGATCTAATTAGGGAGGCAAAGCATCTTGTGTCAGACTGTTGAAATGATGCATCTCAGACACTCACCCATGCTGTATGAATGACACAGGTACCAGTCAATCCTGGTGCAAATGGATAGTATTTATGTGCCACACCTATACATACAACCATGGTATTAGAGTCCCCATATCTCATCCACCTGTGTTTCTTTTCTTATCAGACTTTTGACACTCACACTCTTTTAATTAGTACTGCTAAAGAATTGGTCCTCATTACAGTAAAAAGGGTCTTGTCAGATGTGTGGATCCATTTTGATCTGTTAGAAAGAAACAAGTAAAAAAAGAGTAGCTTCATGTCTTATGTCTCTCAGGGTGGTAAGTGTTTTTCTTCATGTAGTCTGGATTGATCAATTTTTGCATTTTCTGAACAATTTTTTTTTATAGAATATTTTATCTTCTTTACTAACTGACAAAACTAAAGATTCCAGCAATTTTATTGATCATGTAATTTTTTCCCACCACTTTCAGAAGCTAAATTATTTGTAATAAATTAACTGATATTCAAACATTCCAAGTTATTCCTTTTCTGTTTTTTCTTCTTCTGATGTGACTGTGGTGGACCCACCAGTATGTATCATGTCTTTATGTTGTTATTTTCCACTACCAGTCTTCTCAGAAAAAAAAGACAATTTTTACTTCAGCAACATATCAACAAGGCCTTGTGCATGTGATAAACTTTTATTGCACTAAGGTAACAGTTCAAGGAAAATATGATAGTATAGTACACATCAGAAAATTAAAGCTATAAAAGCCAATAAGATCATATAATGTTTATGGCATTTTTAGTATAATAAGTACTATTGAATTATTTTGTCTCACTAAAACATTACATATCTCCAGATCTTGAGGGGGACACAGTGTCCATTGCTATGTGATCGTATGTGCAGTACTGCTGTTGTAAAAGTTCCTATGTTGTCTGCTTATGCAGAAAGCATGTTTTATCATTGTAAATAGTATTGTTAAAGTTTCGTCTTAAAATGTTAAAGCTCAGTCTTAAAATGTTAAAGCTCAACGTCAATTACCAATCACTAAAGATTATCATGTGGAGATGAGATAGTATGTGTGAATCACATATCAGACGTAAATATTTGACATGTGCATGCATACATATTTAAGGGTGCACCTTGACCCTTGACCAGGGAGTGTGCCTTTCACAAGTCCATTTAAAACAGAGCACATGCTTGTTGAGTGTGAAGGCTTACATCCAGTGAGTCAGAAGTTTTATGATAATATAAACAAAGAATCAATAAACAGTTTTTATGATATATACCAGCAAAGAAAATGTTGGACATTTTAAAGGGAATGTAGTTGGTATAACAAAATCTGACAGCATAATTTTAAGATTTTTAATTGTAACTTTGTATCTCTCATGTTTACTTGACTGAGCTGCTTGCCTTTACTGGTCACTGACATATTATCTGTCAGTGTAAGTTCAAGTCACAGCTCAGTCAGTGAATATGTGGTTTTCTCTCCTTCCAAATAAATACACTGACCACCATGTATAGTCAATCCTATGCTGAAAAAGGCATTAAACACACAAAATCATACCACCACTTTTAATTAAGAACATTTAGCCATTGGTACCAAGGTGGTGATGAACACCAACTAATATTACTATAGTCTGAAGTTGATGCACTTATATGTAGGGAGTTCATGTCTTATTTTTTTTTCTTATTGCACACTGTGGTCAGCAATATTAAAGTTATGTGAGAAAGTTTCTGAATGCAAGTAAATGAGTTATTATACAGTATATACTGAGATGAATTCAGAGGCAGGTCAAGACACCATGTTCAACAGGCATTTGACTTGAAGAGTTTGGTAATGCAAAACAGAACACAGAAGTTCTAAATATTAAAACATGCCCTAAAACTAAAAAGTTTTTTAAAAACTCTTTGCATGCTTGATTTTAGTAAACATTCAGCTCAGATCAGAGATTTTGGCTTGTAAAAAAAAAACTACTTTTAAATCAAGAAATTTGTGGAAAGATATTTGATTATTGTATGTCAACACAGCTGAAAGCAGAAAGGGCTTTGCTGACAATTCGATGATGACCCTGATGACCAGGTGTGTTTAAAGATACTCTGTTTAGCATCTGTCAGAGTGACTTAAAAGAAAATCCCACTTTTGTCATCATTTCCAGCTTTAGACAGAATTAGGGCTCAAACATTCCACTTAGTCACTAAGTATAGATAGATGTTGACTTGGAAGGCAAGTCACTATTTCTAGCTGCATACTTGATTGGATAAGTGGTATTGTAAATAGATTCAGCATCATGTACATTGCATATAGACTTGATATAGGACAAGTTCAAGTTTGATGTCATAGCCCATAAAGACAGGTAACCAGCTGAAAATTTTTTGAGCCCTATGAACTCTGTTTACTTACTTTCTGTTTGCTGTGACCTTCTCCAGTTTTATACTAAAATGGGTGTTCAAATGAACATTAGTTATATGCAAAAACTGTGTAGGTTGGATACTTAATTTTAACGTGCTTACAACTATGTTTATTGTATTTAGATGGCCTCACAGTTAATCTTGTAAATTAATTTTCTTGTTTGACAATTAGAAAGTTTATGATTTTGAGTCTTGTATGTATCTTTGTATAACCTTTCATTGCAAAAGGGTAACGTTAAATCAACTACATTAAATGTAAATTTAAATGTAAAATGTAAAATAATATGTAAAAAGTAGGACATTGTTATCTTGGTTTAAAGTCAGTTGGTCTATACCTCTGATACCCAATCTCATACTGTAGTATTTGTTTAGTCACAAAACATTTGCTGGTGTGGCTGTGAATTGCTCACATTAGCAGTTTGAAAAACACTGACCTGTTCTCCAATTGGAATAATAATTACTGGTAATTCAAGATTGCTTAATAAGTTCCTGACCAACCTAGATATAGTGGTAATAAAGGACACACAGTACTAATTGTATTGAAAAATGGGAACCAGCCTTGAAATGTTTCAACTTTAAATAAAGTTGATACAGGTTTGTGTGACCAAAATTGGTTAATAATGTAAGTTATGTTTTAGGAGAAAGAGTCTTTTGAGACCTTATCCTAGTTGAAAGTGAATGAAAATAGAGACATTGTTTTATTGATTAAATTTCAGTTCTTTAATACTCATTACTAAATTTAGCACCTGACTCTGGTGCGGAAGTTTCAAACACATGTGGTTCATATCCTCTCCTCTGCACAGAAGCTGACTTCCATGTTTCATCTATACTGATAAATATTAGTTTGGTCATGAGCACTCCAAATTTTAAGTTATTGAATTTTTAATATCATTTGGTTTGAATAGGTTTACTATTGGAACTGAATTAGTACCATGATTCCTAAAGGGACACTTTTAGGTCTATGTCTGCATCTTCTATCACAACACATGGGCTTCTGAAAGTGCTTGTAGCCAGGTACCATATATATACTCACTTATAATAAGTCAAGTCAGACTGCAAACATCAAAGATTCAGATCTACCTTAGCATAATGCACATACAGGTCAGGGTTTGTTTTGTTTAACTGATTACTCCTAAACAAACTGCATAGACCTAGATCTGCTTGTGCATTATGTGATGGCAGATCAGGTTCTGTGCAGTTTGCAGTTAGACTCTACTTATAAGTAACTATACCAGTATATGATAATTTACCTGCCTAAATCTGCTGATGCAACCAGCAAGGTTTGGCTGCATTAGTTACTATTGTTTAGGGAACACCCACCAACTTCCAAGTTGCTTTAAAGCCATTACTGGCTATTACTAATTTTATGGAATGGCTTGCTCCAAATGCAGTACACTGAAATGCATTAACATACCCCACAGGGCTATCCTAAATATTTTCATGATATAACAGTCACTTAAAGGCAGTAGTAGAATGTAATTATCAGGCATAGTTTGCTATTATATCCATGAACAAGAAAGTCTGATGATTTATGAAAATAACCAAAAATATTTTAAAAAATCATATTTGTGAATATTAACCTGTCTTCATTTATTTAAACATCCTCACATATTAGAATCTGGAAGATAGAAAAAATTAGATATTGAAAACTTGATCTTTTTTCCTGACATAGTTGAGAATGAAGCTAAACATTTTATTAGTATGCAAGCCCTTCTTCAATGTGGTTGAGGCTTGCTTTGAAAAAATTATTACATATAGTAGTAATAGTAATCAATTATGCTGGTCACCTTTGATGAGCAAATATAATTAATTCTCCTTTTAGAGTAGTTTGGTATCATTGATGCATTGAAGAATCACATTATTTGCTTTAGCAATTGTTTATCATGATACAGTAACATACTCAAAACATCAATTCTAGACAATATAATGAAAAGTAAACTAAATCATACTAGCTATCCAAAAATAAACATTTTATTTTTGTCTTCTATTTCTTTCAATGAAATAAACAACAAGGTCTCCTTCAGCATGAATGCAGACTGTCTCCATGTACCTAATATCAGCTTCATTAACAGCAACACACACTTTTAAACTTCTTATAGTTTTAATCTATCAAGAGATAGCAATTATTAATTACTGAAAGTATTTTTCAGATAATACCAGGTGTATATTTTGATTCATTCTGGTAAATATTTATTCCACCCAAGTTTTGCTTTTATTTATATGCTTACCCCTTACAACAAATTAATTAAGATAGCTTGAAAATGATATATTGCCCTACATGGTTAGTAATATTGCCAGAATGTTGGAACCTTTGTTGCCATGATTTTACTCTTCTTTACCCAAAGTACATACTGTATTTTTACACACAGGATATAAAAGAACTTGCAAATTCAAAATGAAGCATGACCTTATAAATTCTATGCCAACTTGGTCCAATGAAATCTGCTCAGTACACATCCCTATGTTGATTGGAAACTATTTTCAATGATATGTCATTTTTTTGAAAAGAAGTAGTGTAATTCTGACAGTTATTATCCAAATCATCTAAATGGAGAAATTAAATGTATTTCTTTTCTCATAGGCTACAAACTTTTATTGATAATTACTTGTTGGTGTATGATCAGCTGAATAAAGACACAATTGATGGCAATTACAGCATTTGTTTGCATAAAGTATGTCCCATTGGTAGCTTGAAAAAGAAGAATTTGAAATTAAAGAATATATATGCACAAATAAATGTTTCGAGAATATAGGAGGAGAACACCTCAACTTTTGGGCTTTGATATATTATTTATTCTTGCATAAATGCACTGAACCCAACCTTGCATTATTTTTAAGTTTATAAAATTTATGCTTTAATGTTAAAATTATTATGTACAACAGTATACTTCTAAACATTAATTATTTATGATTTTATTAATAATTTTTAATTCATATACTTCCAAAGCAGCACAAGCATAAGTCAGATAAAATTAATATGGATAACAATACCTGCTAAATACATCAGCATCTTTTGGAGCAAGTTTCCTTTCATATGAATAAATTCTTTAACTGCTTTACAATTGATTGTTATTATTTATGGAAATAAAACACTTAAGGTTATTAATGTAAGAACTTGAAATACATATATAAATCTACTGCAGTAGCAGTATAATTAATGCAACTTTGTAATTGTATATTTTTAAGAATAATACAAATCACATTAAATAAACTTATGACTTAAAGTTAAACATTTCTTTGTCAAATACTGCATGTTTGTCGGAGGTTAAGTCAGGTGATTTGGTAGGCAGTGATCTATTGTCTGGTGTAAGGTCATTTGGCCTTGTTTAGTTTCCAGAGAGTGGGTGATGTTTTTGTTTTTGTTTTGAGTGGACAATATCAACTACTTAGTACAGTGCATGTACCTCAAAGTGCACTGGGAAAAAAACAAAACATCTTAATAGCTGGGGTCATAAATCAAAGCACAGTCCACACTTGTTGTCACATACTTGGTAAGTCTGTTTTTAAAATGTAATAAATATGTCTTTAAATGATATTATTTAATCTATTCAGAGTTTAGTGAACATTTAAAAGAATGACAGAAAGAGAAGGACAATACTTTATATTTTATTTCATTCCTTCTGGGAATTAAACATAAGCTGTAATGCATTTTTTTAAATGATATAAGCAATGTTTGTTTTACAAACATGGACTCAATTTATTTATATACACCTTACTAACATGGTACCACATGACTGGTAATACCTAGCCCCATCATTTCCCTACCCACCCAGCCCCAAACATAATGCATTCCTAATCCTGCAAGGTTTACTGTAACTGAGGTGTGAATGATATGTAGGCAAAGCTTGACACCAGGGGACTCAGATAGTATTACATGCTTCAAGAAATTGGGATAATGTTGTATTCTTACATTTTTATGAATTCACTAAATAAACTCTATCCAGAATATAAACTTTTCTTTGGCATGCTTATTAGAAATATATTTCAATCTTTGACATGCTTATTAGAAATATATTTCAACACTGTTTTTCTTTGGTGGTTTTACATATCAGAAATGTATATTTCAGCACCATGTTACATTTGCAACAAGCTTATCAGAAATATGGCTGTCTTTATACCATGTTACATTTGTGACCTACTTATAAGAAAAAAGTCATTTTTAGCACCATGTTCCTTTTGTGGCTTGCTGATCAGAAATAAGCTTATTTCAACATGATGTTACTTAAATGACTTACTGATCAAAAGATGCCTATTTCATTGCCATGTTGCTGCCATGACTATCAAAAATATGCTTTAGTGTCATGTTGCAGTTGTGACCTATGAGAAATATGGCAACCACTCCAGTGGCCTAGTGATTAGAGCATCTGCCTCAGATGTGGTAGGTAGTGGGTTTGATCCCCAGCCGAGCCATGCAAAGACTTATAAAAATGGTACTAACAGCTGCCTCACTTGAGGCTCAGCATTAAGAGGTTAGTGTTAGGACTGGTTGGCCTGGTGTGGGGATAATGCAACTGGGTGGGACATCATGCTACATGTCTTCAGCATGACTCCCCAGTGCTAGATATTATTATAAACTGCCACTCTGTAGACATTGTATTGATATGACTGAAAAATTGTTAAACCTACATTAAAAATCCAAATCACACACACACACACACACACACACAGAAATATACCTATTTCAGCAGACTGTTCTGGTGGCCTAGTGGTTAGAACATCTGCCTTGGATGCGGGAGCATGCAGCTGAATCATACCAAGGGCTTATGAGCTTGGTGCTCATCATTAAGAGGTTAGTGTTAGGAATGGTCAGCCTGGTGTCATTATAATGTGACTATGTGAGACATAACGCCACATGTCTGCTGCATTATGCCCAAATGCTAGACATTATAACTGCCATATTGCAGACATTGTAGCAATATTAGTAAATTGATTTTAAAGATACATTAAAAATCCAAATCACACATGCACACATGCTTTTGTTTCAGCATCATGTTGCCATTTCGAGTTATGAAAAATATACCTATTTAGGCATCATGTTGCCATTGTGAGATATGAGAAACATGCCCATTTGGGACATGTCACTATTGTGTTATGAGATATATGCCTATTTAGGCATCATTTCGCCATTGTGATTTGTGAGATATATGAATATTTAGGCACCATGTCACCATTGTGAGTGATGAGAAATATGCCTTTATGGAACATGTAATCATTGCCTATTTCAGCATCATGTTGCCGTTGAAACTTTGTATATCAGGTGTCTGATTCAACACCATGATGCCATTGTCAAGAGTAATATTTAAGTTTGGTTTAGCAAAATTTGCAAACTTTATATGCTTGTTAAAAAGTTTATGATTTAATTTTTTTTTTGAATGGCCTAAGATTCTTTACATATATCATAGTTACAGTGCCAGGTCATGGATTTTATTGTGATCTTTCTCATCAATAGATGGCCTAAAGCAGTAAACAAATGGAGAGTTTGGTAGTCTGCCTGAGTAATGTGCCATTTGTTTTGTTTATGTCAGCTAAACTATTCAGCACTGTTTGAATTTTGAAATCACCAACTTCCTGTTTCAAGGACATGGGAATCATGTGAACTTTAACTAAAGGACCAAGCTGATGTAAGTTTTTATAAATTTAAAAGTCCACTACTATAGCTGGTTTATATTGTACACTTATGATCTAATTCATAGACCACCTACAACAGTAATGACATATAAGTTAATTTTATTTCAGTTCAGAGGCACAGAAGAAAAGTCCTGGGTATGTACATTATATAGCTGTACTAATGTCAATTACCTTGTCAAGCCCTTGCAGTAGATTACAGAAATGTGAATCTCTCTCTCTCTCTCTCTCTCTCTCTCTCTCTCTCTCTCTCTCTCTCTCTCTCTCTCTCTCTCTCTCTCTCTCTCTCTCTCTCTCTCGCTCTCTCTCTCGCTCTCTCTCTCTCTCTCTCTCTCTCTCTCTCTCTCTCTCTCTCTCTCTCTCTCTCTCTCTCTCTCTCTCTCTCTCTCTCTCACACACACACACACACACACTCTCATGAACAATTGAATGACAGGTCTATGCACCTTTATTATTTGCAGTATTAACTTAATTCATTGTTTAAAACTCAGGCTGAAGATATCTTAAATTTACTTATTTTCTTAGCAAAACAATTTATTTATAATGTAGGCATTATAAAACACAGATATAACTTGTCATACTTTCAAATAGTACTGCAATAATGCATACAGAATTTTGAATGGGAAAAGAATCCAATATCATACTATGTTGGAGTGATTTTGGCCCAGGTGTTACATCTAGGCTTGTACAGAAGTAACAAGAAAAGAGTGAAGCCAACAATCTTTGTGAAATTTTAAGAGATAATTTATTTCCATAGAAAAACAGTAAAAATAAAAAAAAGACTTGGATTTGATTCATAATTTATGAATCAGATCCAAAATTAATGCAAGCATTAAGAATTATAAATTATATGAGTAAAAGTCCTAAGCAAATCACTGTTCGCATCCCAGCGAAATTCCAAAAATGGAAGTTGAAGATGTCTTTGATGGTCTGCTTTATCCTGATTTGTCCACAGTTCCTTGTTGAATCACAAATAAATAATATTTTAGTTTTTGAATCCCAAATTTTTTTTTATAAATGCCTTTGTCCAAGAATTCTGATGAGCACTAGTATTTTCCAGGGTAAATAAATTACTAACTTAAAAAAATAGAAGAATTCAAGTCAAACTGGTAAAAGAACACATTTCAGCTTCAAAGGTTTAAAAGCACAACTGACTATTTCTTCTGAGAATAATGACTATACAGTAAATTAAGACATATAATAGTCTCAAATGGGGTCATGTTGTCACTTTGTCCGAGGAGCGAGGAGCGTGGTAGAAACATTACATGCTGATTATCATATATGATGGATACAGATTTGATTCTACTAAATGAATCTTACTGTTACTATAAGATTTAAAGGAGACCAGAAATTTTTTTCCTTTTTATGTATGTAATTCTCTACAAATTTTAATTCATTTGTAATGTTTATAAATTACATATTGTAGGCTGGTAGTGATTATAGTGCGTGGAAAATACCACAATTCCATAAATTGCTAGTTTTTTTGAGTTTTTATTAGACGACAGATCATGTATTATATGTAAATGATATATTCATTACCTACCCTCAACTAAACCACCTAAGGCAGGGATGCACAATACCTGGAGGATTAGATTGCATAGCATTAAAAATAGATGTCAGCCTACATATGTTTTACATTTTTGTGGTAGGTAGGTCATTTTTGGCTTGGTCAATTTATAAGTAGCTTGCATGCTGAAAAAGTGTGTGTACCCCTGACCTAAGGACTAATATTTTGAAAATATAAATATACATCCAACACTGATTCACTGAGAGATAATACTGAATTCTAGGCAGACTTTTGTGTGAAACAATATCCATTACCAGGGAGGTGTAAAATGGCATTGAGAATGGTTTTCATCGGTCATGACTTGAGCATTAAACTGAATTTTCAAGACTTATCAATTAGTTTTAGATTTGGAAAATGTTGATGATATTAGAGAAAAGATAGTAGATTAAGTTTCTTTAACTAGCAAGAAAAATTTTTGTAATGTTTTGAAAGAAATATATATTTTATTTATACTAGAATTCTAACAATCTTTGCCAACCCTTCCCTATAAACTTCATTTATTTAAGATTTGTATTTTGAGGTAGAGGTTGAAAGTGAGTGTGAGTCTCTGATCAGATATATTATAATAATCATTTATATATTTTCAAATCAACTTCTGGACAACTTGTTAGTGAGATATCAAATGTTTATTTTAATGTATGAAACAGATTCTGTGCACCAGAAACAATCAAGCCAGTTATAGAAATATGTTATCAGTAGTCTTCTGTGAAGTCCGCTAGGATTAGATATATACTGAGTTTTTGAATTTGAATGAATTTGAATGAGGTGGGGAATTTGGAGATAGTGAAGAGAAACCATTACAGATATATGTAGCCTAGACATTTGTTTTGTTTGCTGTACCAACTAATTCCCCAAAGTAGCTGCCACCCACCCACACATGACAGCAACAACAGCAACATCCTCTACACTACAACAGTTGCCAAGATCCTCTCAAGCAATTGTCATTCCTAATGCAGGGAGTCAGCATGTAGAACTAGTAGGTATTAGAGTTTAATTAAATGTCAGAAAGAAAACCCCTGTAGTGTGTCTAATTCTCTGGTACATCAAATTATGCTCTACAAGAGCATCATGTTTACTTAGATCAGAATAAAGGATAAAAGTCTTCCTCATGGTGTATGTTTTCAAAACACACATTGAAGACAAATTTATGAAAACCTTTAGATATCAGAAAATACTGCTGCATTACAAAATTATGATGTGATGTAAATTTCCTTTGATAAGAACATGCATGTTATCATATTTTGCCTCCATAATGTTAGCTAGACCAGGGTGTTTAGGCTCTTATCTGTCAGGAAAATAGCTTTCTCCACACTTGTATTTCACTCACTTATCATACTATTCATCTAATACATTTTGCTTTTCCAATTATCAAGGTCAGGCTTAATAAAATGTTTGAAATTTCTTTTGAACAGTTCAGTATATTTAGATATTTTCTCGATTTCATGTGAAGAAATTGTAATATTCATTTTTTGTAGGCCCTATGTGGAAAAATCTGTCTTCTCATTTAGAATTAATAACTACTAATAGCTTTGCTGGCCATAGAATGTTAAAAAATTTTGGATGGTCAGTTGTCCATTGTCCATGCACATCCTTTAGTACATTTTTGCTATAACTGCTCCAAAGAGGATTGCCATGAAATTCTATGCACATATTCTTCTCATGGTGTAGTTGGTCTTAAATGAAAATGGTGCCACTTCAACATCCAGTATGGCCATCACAGTGACCATCTTGAAAATCTTGTTATTGCTAGTCATTAAAAATAGATGGTCTTGTCCTCATGGGCTTTTCACTGAAAGACTGTTTACAATGTGGTTGTAAATAAAGATGGTGCAAATATGACCTAGCCATCTTAAAATCCTCTTATCACTAGTCATATGGGCATTCACCAAAAGACTTCTTACAATACCCAGTTGGCTCTAAGAGAAAATTGTGCTAATCATACAGCCAATATGTCTATCATGAAAATCTTTTGTCACAATCTCCCTCAGTGGATTGTCATATTGATTTCACTAGAAGACTTCTATCTTATTTACAAGGTCCTAAATGAAAATGGTGCCAATCTGAACTTCAATATGTCCACCACAACAGCAAATTTGTTTCAGCACTGAGCAGTTTATTGGAAGAAATGGTCTTAATTTGAAATCATGCAAATTCTTTATTGACAATATAGCATCAGTCCCTATTTGAGGCAATCACATTTTGTCACATAATCGGTTGCAACAGTTTTATCTTCAATGGTAAGTTTCTGTCACAGATTACTCCATGGCAGAATCCGACATCCTAAAGACCTGTTAAAATTTATGTTTGATCTTTTCATGGTCAACATAGTCCGTGAACACAGTTATGGTCTCACTTTCTGGCTATCAAAGCTGTTGTATAAAAAACTATTTTGAAGTAAAGACATCACTTGCAAGGAATCATAGATCTTCATTAATATGTTATTTCTATCAATAATTACTAATCCACCTTCTAAGGGCAAAAAAATGGGGACTGATCAGAGTTAGAATATGCAGAATATGATTCTTTAATACCAACACCAAGCATGAAATCAGTGGGGGAGAGAAGAAATTAAGTAGGTTAAGCCATTATACCAGTGCCTTTGTAACACACATTAGTTACCAGTACATATACTCTGGGTATAGTTGGGGTAATTAGTTGGACAAAAATCGTGACCAATGAATCTAGGACAAATTAGTGCACCAAAGAGTGGTTATATGTAAAAGAAAATACAACAGACTCAAAAGTAGTTTAATTTGGTTTGGTATTTTGCTGCACAGCAATGTACCACTGTCCACATAAGCTGCCCTAGGCTGATCCAGTGATTGGATTTAAGCCCATAATCTTTTGGTCACAAGTTCAGCACACTAATCACTGAACATCTCCATTAATCACTTCATATGATATGCTTCAGAATGCATCAGACCTACTATGCATACCTGAGCCTACCAGGTTTGACCAAGAAAGGATCTGTTTGTAGCAACTTTTGGAGACCTTTGAATTATAAGTATACCAACCTTTTTGACAGTGACCAGAGTCTGACACATGAAAATAACTGAATTTCCATTAGGCACTCTTCTGACAATGATTTAATTTTTTTAAAAGCTTTTTGATTCCTTCAAGTTCATGGGCACAGAAATCATTGTATGAAATGAGTTGTGTGGCCATTCAGTAACATATAAGTTCATCTTGTTAAGAAATGTTGGAACATCACCATTTATGATGCCAGTGAATGATTCTGTTTGGACAAAAATATGTTAAAGCTTTTTTATCATTGATCATTTTTTCACAGAAGACTGATGATGATGATGATAATGATGAAGAAGATTTCAATTATTGTTATTATTATTTGCAAATCTCAGTTTTTCAGGACTATATAAGTAACACTAAGTAATGGACAAAAATATCACATATTCCATGGACAATCACGGAATTTTAGGACTAATAAATGTTTTAGATTTGATTCAGCATTTAAACAGATTACAACTTTGTACCAAGATAGATCTCAAGGAAATAATCAGCATTATAATGTTGCAAAAAAAAAATCTTACAGGATTTCAGTATGAAACCATAAAGCCCTAATTTTCCAGCTGAATACATTATAGGTTTCTAAGGGCAATTGCCACATGTATGCTATTAAACTAGTAAGCCATTCAAATGTCAAGAAATGGTAATTGAAGGTGGGGATGAGGGTGTGGCATGATCAGTAAGTATGATGGGTAACAGCTTGTTAGCTAATTGGGGGAAGAATTAGTGTCCCACAACTGGCTGGAATGGCCAGGGAAAAGACTTGGGACTTTTTGGAGGTGAAATTGGTCCTGATATGCTTGATAAAGAACATCTCATTGGTTAGGAAGACTGGTTTTCACAATAGCCACAGTTGCAGTTAATTTAATTCATTATACTGAACAAAGTTTCATTCAGACCCACCAGTTATTTTTCCCCCAACCATTTCATTTATCATTTTCCATAGAGTAATTGATAAGCAAGTTTCTTAACATGCAAACAGATATCGTCTTGTTTGCCTATTGCTAAGACTTTGTTTATTTGAAATTGGCCTTTTCACTAAAGTTTGAGAATTTATAGGATATTTGCTGTGTGGCATTCATACATCGACTCCTTTTGGTTCCAATTGAACAACAAAGGGTGTATTTTTAGATTATCTTATCATGTGGGCAAATAGAATTCTTCCTGATGATCTGCTGATATTTCAGGTCATTGCTGAAGGTCACCATATTTGTAATCAAAAACCAATTTTGTAGTAGGATGCAGGTGGTCTAGCTCTACCATGAAAAAGAAATTCCTAGCTTTATGGTAGTACTCTAATAGCAATACCAGGAAACTGCTTCTAAAGTTGTGTCTGGTCTATATAGATGTTATGACAGATTTAATAATTTTTGATAAGTAGACCAGTAAAAACCAGTGTGGTTAAATGTAATTTATGTCTTTCATCTGTCTTGACCATGCATTTGTCACACTGATATGGGATAGCTGTGTAATCTACCTGTTATCATTTCTGCATGAATTGGAGCAGAAAATATAGAATGCCACTCCACAATATGTTGCATACCACTGACTTGTATTGCTATAATTTGACTTAATTTAGACATTTCCTTAGACTTACTGCAAGGTCTATCTCAATGCATTTCAATTAGAATCTTTATCTCTTAGATTCTGATATAAATTCAGGAGTATTATCTATTTAGAATGAAGCCTGTCAGATATATTCATCAGTTGTCTACCTGGGATTATTTGTGTTATAGATGACAGGATTTAAAACTTGTTTTCAGTTGAGTAACTTTAGAATAAGTGGATGGTGTCAAGTTCAGTAATTGACCAAGCTATCTGGATAAGGGATTCATTTCATATTCAAAACATGTCACTGGGTCTTCCTTCCTTTAAACATGGCAGTGTTGTTGTTTGCATGTGGTCATACCTTGCTGGAGTTCAAGAAGTAAAGGCAGTTTATTGCATTGACTTTTACAAAGGAAGAGAGCAGGATTGATTGTTGTGTTTTTTCTACTTCAAAACTTACAACTACAGCTGTGATATTAATTAAATACTAGTAGCCTTAGGAGTAATTGCCAAACTGAAGGTTAATCAAAGTTTGATTTTTAGAACTAAGAATGTGAATTTAAGTTCCATTCTTTGGAGAGAATTTGGTTGACTTGCATGGGCAATTACTTGGATTCAAGGATCATAACGCTACACATTGATTTGTAGAAAATTTGGTTGACTTGGAGGGGCTTGCTGGTAAATACTTGATTCAAGGATCCTTAAGTTACATCTGAGTGTCTCCAATGGTAAGTAAGCAAAATATGGTTTAGTTAACACTACACTCAAATGTCAGATTCTTATAGTCTGTACATGTACTTTTCTTTGACCTATTGTGACACATAAAATGGGCATTCTATATGCCCAATCTAACATATAAACTGTGGAAATAATACAGTTACTAAAATTCTGGTTGAAACCATCCTTCAGTAAGCCCAGACATATTTTCCTGATATATTGTTGTGTTAATCTTTTCCAGTAGTTTTTGTTTGTCTAGTCTGGTTTTGTGTTTGTTTTATGGTAGAGTAACCCAAATTGTTTGTTTAGTATAGATGTATTATTGGGGCAGTTGGAGTATGGTGCCTTGTAGTAGCCAACCCAGACTATTGTTTTTGTTGTTTTTTTTTTGGTTTAATGCCATTTTTCAGCACAGGATATACATGGTGGCCAGTTTAACTGGAGGAAAAAGAATGCAGGGAAATTTGTCAAGAACCATAACCCACTGGAAACTACTCCCAAACTTTCTCACATATCCAGGTTGGGTGAGCCTGAGAGTAGAACTCTTGGACAGAGGTGAGTTGACAGTAATTGGTAATGGTGAGCTTTCTAGACCAACCCAGACCCATACTGATCTAACTAGGATTCAAACCAGAAAGGTGGAATTGCTTGCCTTGACAGATAACATATCTCTGCATAGGTTCAAGTCTGGGATGATGTGGTTAGGTAACAAAGCTTGCCAGTCATTATGATTGTCTCCTTCTTTGCATGATACATTAATTTTTGCATGACTGTAGAGTCATTATAAACCTTGCTGAATATTTTGGAATCCTAAACCCATTCTTTGAATAATAAGGTTAACAATAGTAAAACAGATTATGGTTTTTGAACTTTTGATACATTTAGGTACCTGGTTTGCATTTATTCAAAAATGGTTCCAGGGTATATAGAGTACAGATGTTTTAGGGCAATTGATGTAAGTTATTTTTATATCCTGTTCTATCTGTAAGAGAAAATTTTTTGTATTTATAATTTCATACAGTGAAGTTTGTGCTTAATTATGGATCAGAAATGATGGGGTTCTGCCCAGGAAAAGATATTGAAGAAATTCATGCCAAATTTTGTAGATGACTATTAGAGGGGACAAAATCAACTAATTTGGATGTTCTTTGTGGTGGACAGTTAAACATTTGACTTGAATATTGGTAAGCATAGTTTGATTAGAGATAAAATGAAATTCTGATAATAGTAACTCTTCAGGTGGAATTTTTTAAAGACATTTTGATGTTAAATCTCTGTTATACAATCAATGATTTTCTTATGCACAGAACAATCAATTTTAATTTACAATCAGTTAAAAAGAGATATTCTATTTATTTGCTTTAAGTAGAGCCAAACTGAACATAATGCACTGGAAGATCTGCGTCTGTGCCCTTTGTTAGCAGCAAACAGTGGAACAAGCAGCATAGACCTTGATATGCAGATCAAGGTCTTTGCTGCAGTAGGACTTGACTTAAAAGCATATATATATATGGTATCTTTTTTATCACGAAAGCAAAGCTGGATATCATAGATGATATCTAAACTTGTAGTATTACAGATTATAAGAATATTTAGCAGAAGTACTTGGGTGTGATAAATGAAGCTTGATCTAAACATTGTATCAACTAAATTTAGAGCAGTATTGAATAATACAGAAATGGGTTTAAGAGATCAAGAGTGTACCAAGGAATCAGCAGCTGTGTACTGAGTATAATTGAAAATTTATTGGAAATTAATATTATTTCTTATCAGTGTTATAATGAACTGAGAAGAATCTGTTTACCATGATATTATTGTTGACAGTTGAATATAGAAAAATGTGAAGCCAGCATGTCTACAAATTCAGTGAAACATGTTGTCTAAATTTGAATATTTCGCTCAATAGACAAGAAAGAAAAAAACAACACCAATTGTATTAGTAATTAAATTGCATGTTAAGACTAATATAATTATTTGCAATTGTTATTTACATGTTATTTAAATTTAATGGTCTGTTTTTAAAAATCTTGTTTATATTATATTTAATACTGTGTAGAATTATGTTACTTAATGATTGCATCCTTGCATCTCTTAGTATAAATTGTTTTTGCAATTTAATGCCAGATCAAGTTTGTGTTCTGTTCTGTTCTTTTAATATTTCCCATTTCAAAGGAGCTCCATGTCCCTTTTGCAGTATGAACCTATCTGATGGGTGAACAGATTTCCCCCCAACACCACAGATTATCAATTGATTTAGATTGCTTTACCTGCATCCTCAGAAAGGGGGTCTAAATGGAGGTTACTTATCCACATTCACTTCTTCATGTACTCTGTCTTAACAAAATTTTGCAGTGCTATTAAAAGATAGGTTGAATCAAGGGTCAAAGAATTGAGAAAAGTGTTTTCTTTTTCATATAAAAAGGGAGATATGAGAAACTTCAGGGAAGATATTAGTGAGAAATGAATTATTAAAACTTGAAATTTTTTATTTGTTTGTATTCATATACACTGAGCTCACTTGTGACACAACTCATGATTTATGTCATGAACATCTAAAGTGCAATATTAAAAGAAAAATAACTAATCAGCTAAGTTATCTGAGGTTTTATGGTATTAGAGTAATATGACTATTAGACTTTATGACTTCTTTGGGTCACCAGGAATGGTGATCTGCAAAGCTTTGCTTTAGTCTTTAGACAGATGTGGACCTTCTTCACCTAAATTTAATTGTATTTATTTTACCTCTGATTAAAGAGTATGCCACACATTTACTGTAATGATGAGGTCAGATTATTGTGATGTCAGTATTGTTTTCCAGTTTATAGGCATGAAATGGCTTAGAATTGTGACCAGGTGCATTGTCATCTTGAGATGCAAATTGTGATTTTGCAAGATGTTTTGCTTAATGATATATTATGCAGTCCCAAAACATGTTACCTACCTCCCATTCAGAAAAGTGATGGTAGCCAGTTTCATTGAAAAATATTATTTCATTGTTTTCAAACTGTCAGAGGTCATTTTCATTGTACTATTTGATTTCATGCACTATATTTTCTTATTACCAGATACTGTCAGTGTGTTCCAAAATCTTTATTTCCATAAATTTTCCTGAATGAAAATGATGATCAGTTGTCCAATATGGTCACCATGGATACCTTCATTAAAATCTTGTCATTGTCACTTCTCCTAAATTGATGGTCATTTTAACGTTTGTTTTCACAGAAAGACTTCTTATGATATCTACTTGGTCCTAAATGAAAAAGTGCCAGTCTGGCATCCTCTTACATGGATGGTCATATTATAATGGGGTTTTCACTAAAAGTCACAAGGATGACTACGGTAGTTGGTCATACATGAAAATGGTACTGATTTGATGTCTAATATAGTCACCACAATAGTTATCAATAAAATCCTGTTATTGCTACTCCAGCATAGGCGTTTATATTAGCATGGTGTTTTCACTAAAAGACATCTTACTTACTATGTCTAGCTGGTCCTAAATGAAATTTGTTCTGACCTGACATTCAGTTTGGCCACCATGATGCAAATTTTAAAAGTATTGCTATTACTGAAAGCTTATATTAACATACAGTTTTCATTAAAAGACTTCTTATGATGTCTAGCTGCTCCTAAATAAAGATGGTGCCAGTCTGACCACAACAGCAGTCATCATGAAGGTCTTGCTGTTGGTAGTTCTCCTGAATTTCCAGGAAAGCAATATCTTGAAAACATTACTTGTACTCCTCCCAAAATCAATGGCTTTATCAACATTGGGTTTTCACTATGGAGACCTCTTATGAAACCTAGTTGGTCCTAAATGAAAATGGCTTCCATCATACAATTAACATGTCTGTCTTAAAAGTGGTGTTATTGCTGTTCTTGAATGGATGATTATGATTACCTAGGTTTTGACCAAAAAATTTCTAATGATGTCTACTTTGTCCTAAATGATAATGGTGCCAAGCTGTCTTCCATTATGTGTACCACAGAAGCTGATTTTAAAATCTTGTTATTTTGCTGACAGTTAAATGGACAAAATGGTCTTGTCTTGATTTTCTGGAAGTTCTTTTGTCAAGTAGAGCATCAGTCTCTTGAAGAGACTCTTGTTTGATTTTACAAATTAAAGATGTATTTGGTCTTTGTATATAGGAGAGTTAGATAAATGTGAACAGCTGTTAATGTTCTGTCACTTTCATGTTAATTGATAAATTTTAGATCTTTATTCTTAGATCTTTTATAGTATTTTTGGTACAAATACTCAGGCCATACTATAAAAGCAGTGCTTGGTGACAAAGCATAACACATAGACCATATTATCCTTTTTGCTACATGTTAGGTGTCAGTAATAGGCAGGAAATTGGACATTACAAGTGGAGAAGTGGCCAAGATTTGCAGATCATAAAATCATACTAAACAGATGATATGGGACACTTTCCCTATACTCACCCAGACCAGCCGAGGTTATCTGCCCTTGGTTAGGTTCCCATGTCCTTGGCATGGTATGGTCAATAATATTTCAACAGTGCCAGAACAAACATCAAAGTTCAGTTGACCTATGGATAGCATTATACAAGTATTAATTATTGCCAGAATTTTGATATGTCAGTTGATGAATGTTGGTATGACACTTGGAATATATGATGAATGTCGTTATGAAACTTGGAATATATAATCAATTAATATGAAACTTGAAATATATAATCAATTAATATGAAACTTGAAATATATAATAAATGTCAATATGAAACTTGGAATATATGATGAATATCATTATGACACTTGGAATAATAATAATAATAATAATAATAATAATAATAATAATAATAATAATAATAATAATAATAATAATAATAATAATAATAATAATAAAGAATTTATTTAGAGGAGGTAACTCTGTTATATAACTAATGTACCCATTGTGGGGTCTTCTATTGGTTATGTACAATATAAACAGTAAAGACAACATGATGTGAAGAATCTGGCTTGACACTAAATAATTAAGTAATTTTATAAGTCAAAGTATGAGCCTGGAATACATGCACATGCATCTGTGAACACATAAACATACATAGAATATAAAATATTATCTTGCATTGAAAATTTCAGCTGAGAAAATGATGCAAAATTACATAAATGCAGGTGGTATTTATTGTACTAGAAGTGTTCAGTTTTTGAAAGATTTCATCCATTTGAGACATTGATTATGAAAAGAAGAAATGCTAGGAACCTGCCTTATGTCACTGGGAATGTTGTTCCATACCAGTAGTATATTGAAATTTTTAAAAAAATTCCTCTTTTGGCCTTGGTATATTGTAATTTTTACTTCTTTTGGCCTTGGTATATTGTAATTTTTACTTCTTATGGCCTTGGTATATTGTAATTTTTACTTCTTTTGCCCTTGGTATATTGTAATTTTTACTTCTTATGAACCTTAAATTTGGAGTACCATCAGCATTTCTTTGGTGAAAGATATTGCTTAGATAGACAGGAATGGCTTTTCTGGATACTTTATACATCAATTTGGCCTTTCTAAAAAATATTCTTTCACGTATTGTTAAAATCTGTATTATTATACATTGGATCCTGGAAATTGTGTATACATCTGTCTAGAATTAAATGGCAAGCCCTCTTTTAGAGTCTTAAAAGTATTGTTATGTTTGAATTAGAAGTATTGTCCACAATTACATTACAAATGTTCAGATATGGATGGATATAACTTTCATAAAAGATGTTAGATGACCCTATACTGAAGAGGGATGTGTTTTAATTTTCATCAGTAGCCAAAGATGTGACTTAACCTTTTTTGAAACTTGTTTAATATGAATGGACCAAGTAAGATTGTTATCTACAAATACACCAAGATATATGAAGAATGTCATGAGGAAACTTAGAATATATAATGAATGTCATATGAGACTTGAAATATGAGTGTAGTCATGCAGTGTTGTGTTTTAGTTGTGGTTATTAATTTAGTCTGCAGTTCTGTCAGTGAGTTCAGGGTCAAGTTTAAAATGAGTGAGAACAATAAAGGAAGTCTTCTGTTATATAAAGTGGATATGAAGGAGTTTTAATATGCTACAAAATGTAGACAATTGTCACTATGATTTTTTTTTGGAATTTAATTTATTGGCTAAAAGAAACTACTTTTAATTTTGTTGTAGACAGTAGTTCTCTTATTATAATTATGTCATGTTTGAATAAATGTGTTGTGGACCAAAATCCAGTTTTGTGAGATGTCAGTGACTTGAACTGTATGTATTCTACTGAAAGTTGAGTACAGATATGCTTAAACCAAGTTCAAAATTGGGCAGAAGAAAACAATTGATTTCTAGTATTCATTATGGTGTACAAATCATTATTACCAAAGTTTTGGTAATTTGACCATGCAAAGCATGCAGAAAATGTTCTTTTAAATTCTGTAGAAATATGAACCATAAAAAATGTGAAAGCATTATGCGGAGTTTTGTATTATATGAAATATAATAATGATAAAACATTTTGGTTAGGAATGATATCCAACATAAATTCCTTGCTGTCTGAAATATATTTAATGCTTGAAAGTAATGTTGACTCTTCTGTAACTTCTAATAAAATTGGGCTTTACCAAGTCAGTGTACTAGACAAATTCAGACTGTCTTGGCTAATTCATTTTAATATTGTTATAATAACTAATAGTCTAAGTAAACAAAGATATTGGGACCAGTTTATACAGTCAACATCTTGTAAACTGATTTATGCTATGTGTAAAAACAATTTGGAATGGGAACTATATCTGTGTACAAACTCATGAATTCAGAATAGCCTTATTCATAACGGCCTTCTTTTCATATAGAATAAGTCCTTATTATAGAAATATGATCAAGAGTAGAGACGTTCTGTGTATTGTTTTTCAAAATGTGGTTAACATAGCAAAGTTTCATGTTCTCTCAGTCATAAGTTGCCATTTTAAACAAGTTAAAATACTTTTTTTCACTGAAATTAAGAGAGCAATATCTTGATTACTTCTATTTTTCTCCTTTTTGAATCATATTCTTAAAATACCTTGTAAATACATTTATTGTATAAGCACATTATGTTGATACTGTTAGAATTAAGGTTGTAAATACTATGATATGAATGTAATTGAATTTATAAACACTTTTTTCAAAGCAGAATAAGCTGTTTGAGTACAAAACTATGTAAGACAGTAAGTAGGTGATTACTTAATGTGCTATTCTGTAGAATTTCATTCATTGCTACCATTTTGAATGGAATCAACTAGAAGTAATTGATTAGGGTGGCTTGGTGTCCTACACAGGTCCATGTATTAAATCTGCTACATATTATGACCCTAACACTCATTAGCATGCTAATCTTGTAACCAAAAGGGTTTGGGTTTAGATTCTACCCTGTGATGAGCATGTGTCTGTAACCATGGGTGTCCCAGAGCAAGATATATTACTTCTCAGTATTTCATAATTGTCATGTGTTTATGGAAAACACCAAACCAGACATTAGTAGATGGTGGTTCAAAATAATATAAAACCTTTAAGAACTGCTATACCCCAGTTATAGAGGGATTGATTCTTCTGATTGAGTCTTGTGATGACACAAAATGAATCATCTCCTTGTCATTACTTTACAAATAAAACCTAACTTCATTGTTTTTAGGGTACAGATAATATCAGATATTAATGCAAAGAGTTATGTACACAATCTGTAGGTACATGTATTACTCCAAAATCAGCTGTGTACATCTGAAGACTTGAGACCCAACAAACCAAATTATATGCCTAGGTGTAGAGCCCCATCAGGTATAAGTGTTGGAAGATAGAGAGAGAGAGAGAGAGAGAGAGAGTGTAAGTGAACCTAATGAACAGTTATCAGAGGGGTATTCCATCTTGGCAGCCAAAACTCAGCAGCAGACATACAGAAAGAGCAACCCTATAAAGCTGCTGAAGTCATTCAGCAGGTGCCAGTAACTTGAGACTAGTACCAGAAGCATGCATTAGAGTCCAAGGGGAGTGATTTACTTTCGGGGTCCATGTGGTGGACTGTTTGGGTTGCTGATCAGGGGACATGTGAGGTAAAGGCCTAGTCAATTCATTTTCTTGTCGGTGGAGCTTGCACTGAACATAAGTACGAAAATATTTGCAGAAGCAAGCTGTCGACCTGCAAGGTCAGCAATAGTTTATTATGTTCACCTGTGACTTATAGTGACTTATATCATACAGAACAGTTGTCATGTTCTTTGAAATTATCAAACTGCAATTAGGTACAATTATATTATTCTTGATGTACTGTTTTCCACAAGTTATTCTCAAATATTACAATGTTTAAAAAAAATCCATAACATCATTTAAATTGTATAAAACACATCATTGTCTAATTCCTTTTATTATACTTTTTACAAGCTTGTTTCCTGACAGATATTTCTCTTACATTATTTTAAGATGATGTTTAATTGTTTGAGTAAATTATCATATATTGATGTACAGAAGATCACAGGTTGTTTCCAATTATTTTGGGGGTTTGTATCTACAGAATTTAAGTTTGGCCTTATAACTCCTCCAACCAAAAAACAAAAAAAAGAAAGATGGAGAAAAGATGTGGCCCTCAGGGTGGTTTGAGTTTGATAAGTGCTTTATTTACTCCCTTATAAGACAAGTCCATCTGCAATCTGCACAGACCCTGATTAGGAGTAATCAGTAAAATAAGGTAAACCCAGATCTGCTTCACATTATGCAATAGTAGATCCAGATTTTTTTTTGCTGTTTTGGCTTGACTTATAAGTGAGCTGAGATGGTAATAAAAAAACATGAGTTGATTTGTACTGATATGTAGTACTTGTACTTTTGAAAAAGGAAATTAGCAGACCAAGAAAATGCTTGTTGTGATCAGCTGAAGCTGTATCAGATTATACCTGACAGAAAATTGAACAATAAATATCGTTAACATTAGATTACAGCTGTACCTCAGTAACTAGATGCATAGGTTGGTCAGGAGATGTTTACCTGAATTTTTCCAGTTCTGGTGGATTAACTTTGGAAGTTTGCCACCAAGTAATTACTCACTTCACCAGATTAGCAATTGAAGGACAATTTTCACCAGTAAAAGCTACTTTAATCTAATCCTGAAAGCTATGATTGTACAGAGATTAGTTTAACACCTGAGTGCTGCATTTTGGGAATTTTCAGGCTTATAATTACCACCGTTGTTAGGATGTGCAGGAGTTAATGAGGGCTTAGCAAATATACACAATGGGTCAGGTGCATTGGACAGACCCCCAAAATATGGCTTTTTCTCAGGCAAGGTTCACCACTAAATTATGTCCCATAATGAACAAAGCATGTTTTAGTTTTTGTGTCTGCAGTGGATGTTATCATATAGTAGACGAGAACAAGCATTTTCATGGAGGTCTTGCTTCATCAATTTGAATTAGCAGGTGTAGGACTCCTAATATTTTGGAGATTTACTATCTTTAGTATATGATAAATGATAGTTAATGCTGAAAACAAGGATGAATTAGGGGAATATCTGACAAAATTGGTAATGTAACCAAGCCAGGAGCAAGTTCACTCATCTTGCTGTGTAACAACATCACACACTTGTACAGATTTCTGTCTGGTCTGCATAAAGAAAACATTTTAACAGATTCTAAAAACCACTGAACAGAATTAGAAAGTACCATAGCATAGATGGCTTTTAGATAGTACAAATTATTCTGCTCAAATATGGCCAGGATAACTCTAACAATTTTTTAAAAAAATTGAAATTTTAATGACTTGTTAGAAGCAGCCCATCAGAAAATTCTCCTTACATGAAAGCATTTCATGTTTATACTAATGATGCCCATATCTGCTGTTAAACTTTGGACACTAGTCTTGAAAAGAACTAACAAACTTTAAATGACTTTTAAAAAGCAATTTAAAATTATTTGACCACATTTGACAGAAAGCATCTTGAGATGAAAGACTTAGTTTTGTAAGGTGATGCTAATCTGCCGTCAAATATGGCTAGTGCTACTATAAATAGAGAACTTTTATTAACTTCTAATAAGCTGTTCATACAGAATATAGCAAAATTTTAATGAATGCATCCTAATTTGAAGGGCTTTCATATTTTTGTTGTTGCTATAGGGTTTAAGGCCATTTTACAGGACAAGATATGCTATACATGGCAGCCAGTATTAATGGTGGAGGAAGAATCACTGACCCAGGAGAAGCTACTGGCAGGCTTTATCTCTTACCCACTTAGCTGAGTCTGGACTTAAACTCACACTCAAGCATAGGTGAGATGGCAGTGATCATAACAGTGCATTAGGCCACTGGGGGGAGGGAGGATTCCCTTTCACATTTATAGAAATGATACTAATTAAAAATCAGTTATGGTGGCCATTGCTAAAACCATAGAAACAATTACTCAGCTTGAAAAATTGTTTAACAAAACTTGGTCAATTCTAACATAAATCTTCCTGTCACAGCATTCTTTCATTTTTTTGACAAATGTTGTTGGTGAACCTAGGTCTGAAAAATGATCCTTATCACAAACAGGAGATTATGTTTGACTTTGTAAAGTTGGTAAATATTGTCTCAGTACACATATCTTTGGCCACTATTGATGTAGATTCCACAAACATGAATATTATTAATGGTGTACCTGTTGTATTCAATATGCTTTAATAGGATGGTTTCTGTATAATACATTATGCTATTCTTGCCACAACAGCAAATTTTAAGTCATCTTTATGTGAAGGGCAGCCATTGAAATTTACATTTCCGTTCATATATCATGGAATTTTATTTGTTTAAATTTTGGCATTTTATCATTGGTAGATAACACATGCATAGATATCTTGGCAAACTTTTAATAATGACACCACTCCAACCCTGGTTTTTACAACTTGAGCTTTTTAGTAATCCAGTTAGAGTCATTTTACATCATTAATTCTGCCCTAATGACTTTTGAACACATATAGTATGGACTTCAATCCATCTTGACAGTTTAAAGCATTAGAGGAGAAACTACCCAGTAGAGAGTTTGAGAGTAACATTAATTGTTTTATGCTTATATTGAGCTCATTAGTAGTTTAAGCTTAATCAGTTTGTCTTTAATCCTTTTGGAAAAACTTGGATCACTAGAGTATAATCCAGGTGGACAAACTTAAGACCTTTACCTTGCTGGCCAAATCAGAGGAGCCTTAATTGTTTACTGCTGCTTGAAATTAACAACTAAATGTCTAGCCTTGCATAATCCAGTTCACAGGCACATGCTCATAGGCATATTACTGTAAATATAACAAACACAGGAAGCAAGATCTGAAAAAAATTGGGAGGAAAAATTTCTATAACAATTGAGTAACAGAAGGGACAGGAGATACACTGCATTTTCAGAGAAAATCCTTCTACCAGTCGGTTCAAATGTATTTTTTTTTTTGCATCTAACCTTAAGTGATGTCAGCTAGGTGAACAATCTCAAAACCATCATATGCTTTATATACATTTTACATAATTTTAAACTTTTACCTTTTATTATTTATATTATCATGCTTTATTTTAAGAATTTTGCTAACATGCTGTTAAACAATAATATATCTAATTAATGCATATTTTTGCATTTTATTTTGATAGTGTGTACTGTTAATGACCTGCATATGCTTTAAAAAAAACCAAGTGTTTTTCCAGATGATGATTGTGAGAATGTTTACTTTTAGTACATTTCAGCCTTGGATGAAGTAGTTTCTTGGTTAGCACCTTATAAAGCTCAACCTTTTTGGCTTCATGGCTTCAGACATTGCCCAAAGCACTATGTTATCTGGGTGAAGTTGGACAAAGATATCATGTGGCTAGCAGAGTTACTGTTAGTATTCACAGTAGTAGGAAAATATTTCTAACTTTATATGTAACACTTGCATTTCAAGTCCCAGAGTGATCTTCAGGCCTCTTTTGCATGGCCGTTGTAAGCGTTTGATCTTTGCAACCTTGGTGCTGCTTTTGCTCTCATACCCTCTTAAAAGTTGCCTAAATATGTTAGCTACAATGCCTTTACTTGGAAATCTAATTCTAATTAACTCATTAATCCCTAGCAATGTGTTTAGGGGCAGGAGGTTGTAGCATACTTCTGAGCTCTGTAGTGTGGGACATAATAAAGTGGGTGGTATTATATAGAAAGGTAGACAGATGTAGCTTTACGATGATGCTAAATAATATGGATGTTCTAATTGCAGTACAAAATACAGGGGGGAAAATGTCACATTTTGGAACCTTAGTTTTTTCTAGCCAAAATTCACCAGAGGCCGTGATCCAGTTTTGTGTCCAGATTTTAGCCTCAGATCTAAGACAGACCAGTCTGAATTGCACACAGACATGTGAACCTTTGCAAAATGTAAGATAAGATGGGCATTTTTGCATTCAGTTTTGACAGCAAAGAGTGATTTTGACTATTTTCCTGTGGCAAGGGGGCTATAGGTACCTTTTGCATGAATAAAGTTCATACTTAAATATGCAAGCCAAGTTGGCTGTTCATTTGCAGCCCAAGTTCATACATGCCAGGTCTCCGATTTGTCCAGGATTCTTTTGATTTTCGACCCCATCTTTTGATCTACTGATTTGCTGACAAGATCTCCCAGAAATTAAAAACCCTGCCAAGCATAGGTATTTCCAGCTAAAACAACATTTCAAGAAATAAACCTTGGATGTAATTCATCCCCATTGAGAATTATAGTCTGAATAACTTTTGTTTATATGGAACAATATAGCAATGGAACGAGGCACAGTCATTACAATTGGAATATCTTTGGCCTTTGCTGTTGTACATAATTCACTCTGCAAATCACCAAACACATAAGAATTGATGCATATTCCTACAACTACTTCCAGGGTTTTTTCCAAAGTTCTGGTCCCATGTTGAAACATCTGCTAATGGATTTGATGCCTTAAAAATAAAAGAATTGTGTTTGAAACTTCAACAGTGTTTGGATAGGCAAATTTAAGTGTGCGAATTATAGCGAAAAGGGAAAAAGTTTTGTGTACTGCACAGCTCCAAAACTTATTTGAACATTTCTAGTGGGGGGAAAAATGATCTCAACAAGGCACTTGAAAAGTATGCAGCACATTGCAAATGAGAAATCGTTACATAATGTGCTTAAAGTAATGCAAATGTTTGCATCAATATTGGTAGACAATGTCAATAAAGAAGAGGTTCTGTTTGCTAACTTTGTGACAGAGCATAATTTACCATTCTTGGTTGCTGATAATTATAGTGAGCTGTGTAAAGTTGTTTCCTGACTTGCAAATTGGTCAGATATTTCACTGCAAAAGAACTAAGGTAACAAACATTGTTAACAATGCACTGGGTTCAGTGTATGACAATTTAGGTAACTTTACTATGCAAAGAAAACCTTTTCTCAGTGATGATGGTTGAGTCTAAGTACAATGGTGATGAAAAGTGTAGCAATTCTTGTAAAAATGTTTGACATTTACATTCACAGATTGAAAACCAAATTCTTGGCTATGCCCATTTGCAATATTGGAACTGGTGAAAACCTTTTCAATTGTCTTCAAGAAGTTTTAACAAACAGACAGAACCTAGTAGGGTTTAGTAGTGACAATGCAAATGTAATGGTTGGAAAGAAATTACATCTTCTGAGTTGTGAACAGCAGCCATATAAAAAAATTAATCAAGTTAAGTAACTATTATTCATTATAGTTATTTTACTTAGTTGTGGTAAGATCTGCACTTTCCTGCTTAAACTTATGAGAAAAATAGTCATTACATTAATCTCCCTGATTTGGACCAGATCTCCCTGATTTTGAACACAAATCTCCCTGATTTGTTTCCAGAAAAGTTGGCATGTATGCAAGTTATACATTTGATCTCCAGTGCTTGTCTAACTGTGAGGGGCAATCACCAAACAAGCCAACCCATTTTCAAGCCTAGCTCAAAGTGAATCTAACCAGATTACAGACTTAGCTTTTGCATGAATTTATAAATGCTAGGCTTATCATAATTAGGCTCATGCCTTCTATCATAAAAATTAAGATGTCCAAATATAAAACTCCAGTGGGACCTAAAACAATACCATCATAATCTTTACAGCACATTTACCCCATGGCCTTACTGACATTAATTATTTGGTTTAACAGGTCTAGCTCTATGGTCTGTATAGTAAGTGAGAACAAAGGTATTTGTGTTTATGTATATTAATTAAATGATTATTTACAGAACTTATAATTGGTATTAGATTTTGAAAATTCTGATGATATTAGCGACAAGATAGTAGATGAAGTTTTTCAAATCAGGAAAAATAATTTATATATAGATTTAAAGGAAATATATATTTTATACTTGAATTCTGACAATCTTTGCCAACCCTTACACTTAAACTACATTTATTTAATATTTATATTTTGAGAGAGAGGTTGAAAGTGAGTACAAGTCTGATCAGAGATGTTGCAATCATTTATGTTTTCAATTCAACTTCTGGACAACTCATTAGTGAGATTGGTCAAAGCTTTCAGGTCAGGTTCCCAAAAGCACAGCACTTGTGCCAAAACCCCAGCCTAGGGCTAAGTACCTACCTGAGAAAGCAGTATCATCTCCATGTTGATACCAGACTCTGGCACTTATCACCTGCATTCACTGCAAGCAAATAATACATCTATGGCTACAGTAATGATATGATGGTCTGCAGCTAAATGTGCTTCATTAAATTCTTTCCCCACTCACAACAAAGGTATAATTGTTCATCTTCTTTTGTAAAATTTGTAGAATTCATATTGCAGTTATTATTTATGTTAGAAACCATTTAAGAGTTTGTTTCGAAACCAAAGCTGATTTTCATTCTTATTTAACACCTTGCTGTCAAAAATTTATAAAGTATGTAAAACTTAAAGGAATTGAGTTCAATTGTCATGCACCCATTTTTAAGATGGGTGCACCATTATAACCCTACTCACTAATCTCAATCTGTCAGTTGAGAACCCTGAATCAATCAGTATATATTTCAACCTAAAGATGCAATTGTGTACTTGGGTGTGTGTAATGTGCACCCTAATTTTAGACTTAAGAATGATGGGAAAAAATGAAGATCTGCCATAAAAAGAATGATGGGAAAAAAATGAAGATCTGCCATATAAAGCAAATGTCATAAAATACATTAAAAAATCTTGATAATTTCACTCCGTTTTCATAGTGTAACAATACTTGTCCAAGTAAAAGTACACTGTAAATCAATTGCAAAGTAATTACCAGTACCTGAAAGTGAGGACCAGGATTTTTAGCATATCAGACCTTCAGCTTGGGCCAATTTTGAAAATCTGGAGTGCACCAACCAACAGAAACCCCAAGCTGTCAATTAAATATTGCCCACTCTATAGTACAAAGAATCAAGCTTATTTATTTTTTTAATAAGGGTAGTAGAGAAAAACAATTTACTTACAATGCAACTGTAACAGATGTACCTGTAATATTTTATAAGGAGTGAATGTGACACATGTAGGCAGCTTTAGTGCCTGCATCCTTCCATCAGATTGACCTGGATAAAACCCACAAACATTTTGTTCTTGTACAAACTCTCACCCAGCACTGAAAAGAACATGATTAGTTGGGGGGGGGAAGCATGTTATGCACAATTATTATATAAATATATTCTCTTAAAGTTTTCTTCTTCAGGGAAGAACTTAATTATTAGAGTTATGCTGTATTTTAGGTATATTGGTTTTTGGAGGTACTTACCCTTTTACTTTTCCACTATACCTGTATTTTGGTAGTTTCTGTTGATAAGGAATATACAGAAATTCCTAAAAAATCTTGCTACAAATTTAATGACATTTTAAGCAGGTTTTAGTTTTTCATGGCAAAAAGTTCAAAAAATGGTTCTTTTTGGTAAAATGGTTGTATTGATAACTGATTTTGAGTATTCTATAAACAATTATATCTGTGAAACTTAAATCACATATTTGGCATCCATCACATACGCAGATAATGTTCCAGATGTTATGTTGTAAGAGATATTTTGGCCAAAACAATCTTGAACAATTTTTGGATTTAAAAAAGAAAATGTTTTTTTTCAGGTTTTTTTTTACCAGTGTATGTTCATGTGTGAAGTACATTAGATGTTTTCCATTATAGGATTAAGAATCAATGCAAGATTTTTGTGAGTACAGTTATGCTCTGTTTTGTTTTGATTTTTTTGTTGTTTTTTTTTTTCATAATTTCTATTGCCCATAAAATATTTTCTGGTTTACTGGTTTGTATGATTTATTTATGTGTACTGATCCTCTCTGATCTGTATCTTGCTCCTGGTGTTGGTATCCCACTGTTTCATGACCATAGCTTTGATCTAGCAGAAAGAAGCTTCAGTGTCATCACTTCCCATTTGTGTTAGCCTGAGCTTGCTAATGTCTTTTACAGGGTGTCAGCTATTGTGTACTATGAATAATCCCCCTTTATTTACAGTGTGTGGATAACAGCTTATATATCATATATCAGTTAACACACACACACACACACACACACACACACACACACACACACACATACACACACACACATATAATAAATTTATGTACTAACAATGACATTTTAGGGAGGATGAGGTGCCACAATGATTTTTTCCCAAGTATTATAATGATGATCTAATACAATCAAGCTTTTTTTTATTGTAAATCAGAGCAAGAATGTTTTTTTGAAAGCTCTTTGAGAGCAGTGATTTTTTTGGGCTTTGTCAGCTTCACAGCATTTTGTTGTTTAAAATTGGTAGTCTGTAATCATTGACAAAGCAGTTATGGTCCAGGATGAAAAACCCAGCTATGTTTCTACCAAAACTTTTAAACGGAAGACTTATTGTTCAGGAATGAAAATGTTCAAGATGTCCAGCAATAAGGTCAGTTTTATTAAATAACATTATCTTTGTTGCTATAATGATGTTACTCAATTCCTGACAGGTGATTATATTTGTTGTACTGTACAGCCTACCAAGTCTCAATACACTTGGGGTTATTCCTCCCTGCAAATAAGAAACAGATCAAAATAATATTACATAACCAGATTCACCTTCCATCACTCTGCAGAGTTTTCTCCTTAGCACTGAGTGTGGATTATGGAAACAGTCCTTGGGACTTCCTTTATGATTGCTACAGGGCATGTATACAGCACAGTGTTGACAGGTATAGATGATGGCACCAGTAAATTTAGTTACCTCAGATTTTGGTCCCAACATTGACAGTTTGCCCCAATACCAGATTGAATTGATGCATTTACATTATTATGTACAAATTACCTATCATGTTGCAACTACTTACCTAGTTTTTACATAGATTTGTATAGAACAATGCAAGTTAGTACTGGATTCCATATTATCTTTTTAATCATGAAGAAATGGATTATTTATGTTGAATGTTCTGATATTTATCAAATAAAAATCAGATCATTAGCAATGAAACAAATTCAGAACTACACCATGGGAAAGTATGTAAGAAAATTACCACAGTGGCAAAGTATATAAGCAATGCTACATTGGTAGTACATTGTCAGAGTATAAGAAAATTACAACATCTGGCAAAGTATGTAAGAATATTACCACATTGGAAAAGTATGTAAGCAAATTGCTACATTGACAATACATTGTGAAATTATGTAGGAATATTACCACATTGGTAAAGTGTATAAGCAGATTGCTACATTGGCAATACATTGGCAAAGTATGTAAGAATATTACCACATTGGAAAAGTATGTAAGCAAATAGCTACATTGACAATACATTGTGAAATTATGTAGGAATATTACCACATTGGTAAAGTGTATAAGCAGATTGCTACATTGGCAATACATTGGCAAAGTATGTAAGAATATTACCACATTGGAAAAGTATGTAAGTAAATTGCTACATTGACAATGCATTGGGAAAGTATGTAAGAAAATTACTACATTGGTAAAGTGTATAAGCAGATTGCTACATTGGCAATACATTGGCAAAGTATGCAATAACATTATTATATTGGCAAAGTATGTAAGAAAATTACTACATTGGCAAAATATGTAAGAAAGTTGCTAGCTAGTAATACAACTGTAGTAATGTTTTTTCAAATTTTTGGTATATTTTAAAATTCCTTTAATGTCCTGATTTTGTTGGAGGCAGATCATTAAATTAAATGCCAATAAAGGCTGCAAGAATCTGACTAGTGATGATAAATGCTGCAAGAATCTGACTAGTGATGATAAATGCTGCAAGAATCTGACTAGTGATGATAAATGATCCATGTGTGATAATAACCAGATCTCTTTAACATAGTTGACAAAAGAAATTACAAGTAACAATTTGTAAAATACATTCTGTTAAGCTTTCATTTTTTTAAATTCAAGTGCCTAATGATTCATTTAGTGCCATTGGTAATGTAAATGATGAGAGATCATTTGTCTTAGCTCTATTTGAATGGGATGCTCAATCAGCAATATGACTCTGACATGGTTTTATCAGTAATTTCATTGAAACTTCCGCCCAGAAGGGACTGCATGAGATGATGCATAAGATATGTGGCTGATCATCTTGATCAGCAGGGCAAGTTTCACCTCATAGGGGGATTAATAAAGGCTTTTTTCCTGTAGAAAATCCAGTGCACCTAATCTATATGGTTCATGGCCTTGAGGTTGAGTATGTTGTTAGATCTCATGGTACTGCAAAACAATATTTTTTGATCGCCATCCTCAATGACTCAAGTGGCTTTATGAGAGTCATGTGACAACTGTAGTAATGTTTTTTTTTAAAATTTTTGGCATATTTTAAAATTCCTTTAATGTCCTGATTTTGTTGGAGGCAGATCATTAAAAAACTTGACATGGTCACTTAACCCATCAGATCAATAACCAGTGTACTAGGTTGTAGGTTGTAGTAGCAAAAACAAAGGTACAAAACCTATATAGTAATGTGGCAATATTGTATATCAAATGTTGACAGTAACTGACTCTAAAAGGTGCACATACAAGCAGGCATTTTAAACATCACAAGTAGATAATAGTGACAGAAAATTCCAGCTCCAACAATGATGATGACTCCTCACTTGGTCAACATTGGGTGGCAAATTATGATAGTAGGCCTCTTGCAGAAAACATTGCAAATGAAATCACTGAAGGTTTTTCAGTGGATTTTATGGCAGAGTTGTCAGTTCTTTCGACCCCACAATTATACAGGAATTTTGGCAGAATATTATGGTCTCTACAGTATCATAGTTGGCACTTTCTTCTATATTTTATTAGAAATGCTTACTAACTTGCTTGCACTCATTTATTCCTGTAGCACAAATGTGCAACTACCTCCATGGCACAAATGCATTATTGATTTTTGAAGCCTCACCCTATGATGTAAACAAGGCTTTAAAAGCAGGTCATGGGCTGCAGCAAGGAGACATTTTGTACATAGACCTACCAGCTTTACACTAAAAATAGTGCAGCTGATATCTTTTTCTTTAGACAGAAGCTGTGTTATCTGGATTTCATATATACTGATCAGTATAGGTTTGATATGAGTTCTCAGAAATTTTAAGTTATTGATTTTAATGTCATGGTGCTTGCATAGGTTGAGTTCTTGACAGCCAGCTGGGGGAAGAAAGCCAGTCTGTATGGCCAGTTGGTGTATGTGTGTGTGTGTGTGTGTGTGTGTGTGTGTGTGTATATATATATATATATATATATATATATATATATATATATATATATATATATATATATATATATATGTGTGTGTGTGTGTATATGTGTGTGTGTATATATATATATATATATATATATATATATATATATATATATATATATATATATATATATATATATATGGTCAGTATATCAAGTAGATTTGATCTGCAAAATGAGTATTTTATGATATTAGTGAAATAATAGAGAAAAAGTGAGTAATAAATAACTGAATGAGTAATAAATAACTGAATAGTTTCTGACCATTTGCAAATCTTGGTAAGATGATGATAAATAACTTGCAGTTCGTCTGGATTTAATAGATACTTCTGACTCCCCTGCATCTGTGTGAAGTCTGATGGCATGTGCTGTTTCCAATCTGAACATAAATATGTAGAGGTTTTTGGATGCTACGAAGCATTCAGAGGCAAAAAACTCAAACATATAAAAGGGAAAAATGATGATTCAAAAGCAATATGACTCTATCAGGCAAAAATACCAGTTATATAATTTGAATGGAATACAGAAACAGGATTTATGCTAAGACCATAAGAGTGCTTTTTCAGTTGCATTCTGTTAATAGGGCCCCATTAATGGGATGCATTTGATTGACATGTAGTTTTAGAATCCAAGACTGGAACTCTTATTTCAGAATACCTAATTTCATGGGCAGCTATCTCTGGCCTCCAGAGTCTCATCTTTGAAGGCTAGATGGATATAGTTATGATACTGTTTTGACAACACACAACAAAAATTATTGCCCAGGTCAATAAACAGTGGCTATGCTGAATTTAACAAACTTTAATGAAAATGTTGTATGTTATATTAATGTCCTGTTTTGTGCTTCATTGTAGAAATCAGAGTCCTATGTGACAGAGTAGTCTAATGTGCTTGCCTTTACAGATCACTAACATATTACTTTTGCTGAGTTTGAGTCTTGGGCTCAGCTAACATGAGTATTTAAGAAAGATTGCCAGTAGCTTCTCCTTGGGTTAGAGTGTTTCTTGGGGTTTTCCTGGGTTTCTTCTCCAGGTACAATGGCCACCAAGTATAGTCATTTGTATGCTGAAAATGGTGTTAACAACTTGAAAAACATTATATCCTACCTGCATTTATCATTGAGTTATTGTCTGCATTTTGACTTCTCAAGTGATGGAATGTAGGACCAGAAGCATTTTCAGGTTACTGGTTATGTGGGCTTGCTGAATGTTTTGCTAGTTTCATGCACTGACCTGTCAAATCCACAACTCTTGGATCATGAGTTGGTCATTCTACCAGCTACCAAGATCTCATTACAACTAGATTGCAATTAACTTTTGCATTTCAGAATTATGTCTTTGAGATCTTGCTTAGAATTGTAATTATCAGTGTGTTAAGACAATTATTTCCTGAAAATTATTGCTACTGAGCAGGCTGTTGACAACATCTGATTCAAAATGAGCTATACTGTCATCTATGCAGTGATCCAATGACTGTTGCAGCCCATGTTGATATTTAACACAGTCATCTGTACAGTGATCTAATCACTGCTGCAGCCCATATTGACATTTAGCATACTGTCATCTGTACAGTGATCCAATGACTGCTGCAGCCCATGTTGACATTTAACACAGTCATCTGTACAGTGATCCAATCACTGCTGCAGCCCATGTTGACATTTAGCATACTGTCATCTGTATAGTGATTAAATCACTGCTGCAGCCCATATTGACATTTAGCATACTGTCATCTGTACAGTGATCCAATGACTGCTGCAGCCCATATTGACATTTAGCATACTGTCATCTGTACAGTGATCCAATGACTGCTGCAGCCCATGTTGACATTTAACACAGTCATCTGTACAGTGATCCAATCACTGCTGCAGCCCATGTTGACATTTAGCATACTGTCATCTGTATAGTGATTAAATCACTGCTGCAGCCCATGTTGACATTTAGCATACTGTCATCTGTGCAGTGATTCAATGACTGCAGCAGCCCTTGTTAATATTTAGCATACTGTCATCTGTACAGTGATCCAGTCACTGCTGCAGCCCATGTTGACATTTAACACACTTTCATCTGTACAGTGATTCAGTGACTGTAGCAGACCAAGTTGACATTTAGCATCCTGTCACCTGTACAGTGATCCAATGACTGCAGCAACCTTTGTTGACATTCAGTAGTCATGCATTTTCAGGATATCATTCACACTTCTGATTTGCCCTTGAATTTGAGACAGCAATGGGACACTTGTTCTTGAAAGCATGAGATAGAAAACCTGCTTGTAACCTTTTATAAAAGTCTACTGGTACATGTATAGAGATCTCTATATAATCTAGAACAATGGTTATCAGATTAGTCAGAAAACAAGATGAATAATTCATGGCTATGGTGTTAGTGCTTTAGTACATGCATTCATCACTTAAGTATTACTGAATAAATTTGCTTACAAGACAGTTCCTACTGCATACTGGACAGACTCAGACCTGTCATTGCATAGTGCACTGACAGATCTGGGTCTGTGCAGTTTTTAGGAATAATGTGTAGAACAAACAACATGGAGCATTATCGGAGATGCACTTTTTTATTGCAGATTAGGATCTTTATTTGCAGTTGGACTGAGCTTATAAGCAAACAAATATGGTAGTGTTTTTATAGACCTTTTACTATCAGTACACACTTATGGCAAATTTATTCCTACACATTTGTGTTATTTTAAGTCTATTCTAAGTATTTCTTGTAGTTATGCATAATGTTTTATGGAGAAAATAAAAATTGTAACTTATCCTTTTGTATTTTTTTATACAGTTACTAGAAAAGTGTATTTGTTAATCATTACTAATGTTGATGGCATAGCAAGAAATTCAAGTCCTACACCACCTTCACTCTCCACCCACAAGAAAACTTGATTATTGGGACCCCTCATAATTAAAATAGTATTTTCATGAGAATTTTGGTCCTCACTAAATTAACACTGACTACTACTAGTACTAGTTAGGTGCTTTGTGGATTTTCATTCATTCGCTATCAGCTTGCTATGTTTTGAAAATTCTCTGCAAAATTGTGTAGTCCATCTCATTAGTGAACTGAAGTTTCTAAAAGGGCTTTAGTTTAAAATCGGTTGTTGATTTTGTATAATATGGTAACATTTCATTTTCACTCTGAAAAGTGTATTATATTTACTGGAAAATGGTATTCAGTCCCCTTTCCTACTTCTCCCCTCCCCCACCCATCTGGACACAGTATTAATTATATGGAAAAATGTTAACCAGCCTGGAAAAAGGTGAACATAAAATAGAGTATATGGGTTTTGCTGGCCAGGATTGGTTAATAATGTAAATTATGTTGTAGAAAAAAAACAATCTTTTGAGAGCTTATCCTAGTTATAAGTAAAAAAAAAAATAGATACATTGTTTTATTGATGGAATTTCAGTCCTGTAACAGACTCAAGTTTATAACACTCATTACTAAAATTAGCACCTGATTTGTTGGTGCAGAATTGAAAGCACGTTTCAAACATGTGCAGGTCCAGAAAATGCCACTGCTCATATCCTTTCCTCTACAGGAAGCTGACATCCAGGTTTTGTCTATACTGATAAATAAAGATCGGATTATGAGCACTCAGACATTTTAATATCATGATGTTTGCATAGGTTTACCAGGGGAACTAAATTAGTACCATGAGTCCTGAGCCTTCCTGCCACACTGTGCACTGGACAGCTAGAGGAGGATGAGGAGCAAGTGTAATGAGAAAGTTAAGGATCATCTACAATTTTGACTTTTTGTATTTACCAGCCTCCACATGTTACCTTATCTCCAGTACAGACAGTCATGAAAAACATAAATCTGCACTCAACAAGCTTTGCAGACAAAACCAGGAATGTTGTTATTGATCTAGCTCCTAATCCAGCTGTCTTACATGGCAGCACAAAATTGGATTTTGAGTCATTTTTTCAGGAGATTTTTGTGATTGGGAATGGAAGCTGCAGTCATTTTATGAAATATTTAATCAGTTGGAAACACTTCTCAGGAGTTAATTGTTGAAATTGGGAATTCTGCATCATATTTTACATATATTTTGGGATATTGGTCCATATAGGATGGGATTGAAGACTATTTGTGGCACCAAAAGATCTATAAAGAATCCATTTTTTCATCAGATTTCTTGATGCTTGATAAAAAGAGGGTAAAGATAGTGTAGATAATGTAGATAATTATTATCTCCATTTGGTAAAATCAGCAGGAAAATGCATGTGTATGAAAGAGTCTCATCACTATAAGGTACATCATTTGACTGCCTACCCCATTATACAACAGAGGCATGTGTATACAAGTCCCTTTATATAAAGTACATCATTATACCTTCTTTTAGCACCACCAATGAATACCTATACAATGGTCACTCACTATAAAACATCAGTTTACTGTCTACCCCCATATAATACCAAGACTTGTGAATACAATGATCCCTCCCTATAAAATATCAATTTACTATCTACCTCTATATAATACCACATAAATGTGAATAAAAGGGTTCCTCACTTTAAAAAATCAGTTTACTGTCTACTCCTATATAATACCACAGGCATGCGAATACAATGGTCCCTCACTATAAATTGCATCAGTTTACTGCCTACTAGTCACTATCAAGCAGGTCATTATACTACCTACCTCTCACAATAAAGCAGATCAGTTGACATCAGACCCCTAACTATAAAGCACATTAGGTCTCACCGGACAGTTGTTTTGCCCAATTTTCATCCGACAATGACCTATTGCAGAAAAATGATCATAATTTTACAATAAAGATACAAATAAAAACTAACTAATGATTTTTGTTGAAAGGATGCTTGTAAGATTCTGACTAAGGTATTAAGGTTAATTCCTTATGCAACTGGTGGTTTTGATACTGAACCTATACTACCACCAACCCCTCTTTTTTACATTCATTTTTGACAGAAAAGAGCTATTTTCAACCTGTTCCTGTGAGAAGCAGGCTCACAGAGTCAGTATGTACCTTATTGATCTTGAAAGTTCACTAGTACTATAACAAATTAACATACTTTTCATCACCCCTCAACCATGTAGATTTTTAGATATTTACCTCTGAAGCAGACACATGTAAATACGTAAGCCAAGTCGGATGCACATTTGCAGACTAAGTTACGCATTTGATCTCCAGTGCTGGTCTAACTGTGACAGGCAGTCACCAACAAGGCAACCCATTTACAAGCCTAACTCAAAGTAAATGTAAACCACATTACAGATTTAGCTTATGTGTGAGTTTATAAATGCTAGGGTTGTGATAATCAGGCTCATGCCTTCTACCTTAAAAATTAGGGGGGTGTCAAAATACGAAACTATCCAGTGAGACCTTAGTTTATATATGCAGTAGAACCTGTCTTGAAAGACCACCCATTTTGCCAGAAAATTATGGTCTCTCAAGACAGGTGGTCTCTCATAACAGGTCAGAGTGCTATATAATCATTATATTTGTGCACTGAGAATATGGTCTCTCAAGACAGGTGGTCTCACAAAGCAGTGATCTTTCAAGACAGGTTTCACTGTACTGCTTACCCACTTCTAACACTAGTGTGGTCATGTATTCCATATACTGGGTGTCGTGTTTTTTAAATTTGCTTTTTATTTTGCTTATGAGAACCAGATTTAACTGTGTTAGATTTTAATTCAGTAACATACTCTGTTGTTCATTATGCAATATTGTCACACAGCCTTCTTGGAACATTACTTCAGCAGTAAAATGTGGCCTCACAGCAGGGTAAGTTTTAAGTCTCCTGGCCAGAAAGAGAGGGGGACTACCATGCCCTAGCAATGCCAGTATCATTGTGGAAGCCTGGATTTCTTTTTGCAAATTTCACTGTTCCATGAATCATTCATTGTAGTTGTTGGAAAAACATTGATCACTAATTTAAATAGGAGAGGAGGTACAAATTTATGCATTTAAATATCTCTGCTAATATTCGCCAGAGTGGCCACATGGTCTAAAGCCTATCAGATCACTGACATTTCACCTCTGTCTGCATGGGTTTGAGTCTTTGAGTCTAGGATTCAGGGAATGTGGATATGTGAGAAAGCTTGCCAATAGCTGCTTGCCAGTAGCTTCTTATGGGTCGGTCAAATTTTTTTTACAATGTATTGAATGGATTGCATTTTACATTTGGAAATATGTTGTTTGTCACTTGCATGTTCATAGTGGTTAATTAACATGGACTGTAATGAGCTGATTTTGAGTTTAGTTGCAAGTGATTTAACTGACAATTTTAATTTGTTTCTGTTCATTTCCCCATGGAAATAATAAATTCTCCCTTTTTATGTAAATAGGCATGCAGTTTAATAGCAATAGATGAGAATCATAATATGATGACTAAGACACAGGCAGCTTTCATAAATGCAAATTGTTTACATTATCTGGGGTCATTTTTGCTTTGTTCAATCTATGCATTATTGATGCCTCCTGCCCACTCAATTTCATATTCAGGAATTGGGCCTAATTGTTAAATTATGTATGATAAGTGGTGCTAGGCTTTGGCAGTATAGTGGATTGGCTGAATGTTCAGGTTGTCAGTTATTTTTCATTTTTATGAAGGTATGCATATATCAGATGTACTTTAAACTTCTTTAGACAGATATTATGGTTGTAAAAATTCAGTACATTTCACTTGTAGCATAATTAATTATGTACTCCACAAATATTGCCACAAAAATAACAAATTGTTCTCATGCAGGCATAATTATGTAGAATACACAAAACATTGCTCCATGTATAACAGTCAGGCTGTTCTCATAAAAACAAGAAAAATTTAACATCTTTATAATGCAGTTATTTTGAGTGCTGAAGACAAAGTTCACTTTAGGTTTTAATGGCATTTTCTATGCATTATTATAATGTGAGCTAAGTTTCTTTTCAAGGGATACATTGAGGAAGCCAACATGAGTGTGTATTGAACCTGCAATCTTTAGATTACAAGTCTAATGCTCTAGCAGTTAAGTAACTGATTCTTCAGTTGAGATGTAAAGCTTGAGATCCATATTTTTTTGTATCATTCGTAATAAGAATGCATAATTGATGTGATGATTCTATTATGTATCATTCATAATAAGGATGCATACTTGATGTGATGATCCTATAATGTATCAAGCGCAGTAAGAATGCATACTTGATGTGATGATCCTATAATGTATCATTCGCAGTAAGGATGCATACTTGATGTGATGATCCTATTATGTATTATTTGCAGTAAGGATACATACTTGATGTGATGATCCTATTATGTATCATTCATAATAAGGATGCATACTTGATGTGATGATCCTATTATGTATCATTCACAGTAAGGATGCATACTTGATGTGATGATCCTATTATGTATCAATCGCAGTAAGGATGCATACTTGATGTGATGATCCTATTATGTATCATTCACAGTAAGGATGCATACTTGATGTGATGATCCTATTATGTATCATTCATAATAAGGATGCATACTTGATGTGATGATCCTATTATGTATCAATCGCAGTAAGGATGCATACTTGATGTGATGATCCTATTATGTATCATTCACAGTAAGGATGCATACTTGATGTGATGATCCTATTATGTATCATTCATAATAAGGATGCATACTTGATGTGATGATCCTATTATGTATCATTCATAATAAGGATGCATACTTGATGTGATGATCCTATTATGTATCATTCATAATAAGGATGCATACTTGATGTGATGATCCTATTATGTATCATTCATAATAAGGATACATACTTGATGTGATGATCCTATTATGTATCATTCATAATAAGGATGCATACTTGATGTGATGATCCTATTATGTATCATTCATACTAAGGATACATACTTGATGTGATGATCCTATTATGTATCATTCATAATAAGGATGCATACTTGATGTGATGATCCTATTATGTATCATTCACAGTAAGGATGCATACTTGATGTGATGATCCTATTATGTATCATTCATAATAAGGATGCATACTTGATGTGATGATCCTATTATGTATCATTCATAATAAGGATGCATAATTGATGTGATGATCCTATTATGTATCAATCACAGTAAGGATGCATACTTGATGTGATGATCCTATTATGTATCATTCACAGTAAGGATGCATACTTGATGTGATGATCCTATTATGTATCATTCATAATAAGGATGCATACTTGATGTGATGATCCTATTATGTATCATTCATAATATAAGGATGCATACTTGATGTGATGATCCTATTATGTATCAATTCATAATAAGGATGCATACTTGATGTGATGATCCTATTATGTATCATTCACAGTAAGGATGCATACTTGATGTGATGATCCTATTATGTATCATTCATAATAAGGATGCATACTTGATTTTCTGTTCCCTTTATTATTGGCTCTAAACATCATTCAGTCTTATTAAAACATATAACACTGGTGTTTTTGAGCCATTTAAGTTCCTAGTCTGCTTTGAAAACCTGCAATTTTTCACTTATGTACAAATTAATCCATGTTGATTGGTGACATTTGTTAGTCAACCAGTTTAATTCAAAAGCTAGAACACAAGATTTGATGACATCACCATTGTAAAAAAAAGAAGTCAACACTGCTCAGTCCTTGTCTTCAGCCTAGGTTCCCACTTTAGAGTTTTCCAGTGCCCCAGCTGATCACCAATAATCACCTGTCTTGGTTTTATCAAATACAGAAATTTTCTTCACAGATTCACTTAAAAATCAGGTTTGCCTCTCTTCATTCCCTCTTGAATCAGTTTGTGTCCCTTGTGAAAATTTTGTTATTATTAGATTAGTCACTAACAGAATATTTTAGAATATATCACACCAATACTTTTGGAGTATTCCCAAAATGAACAAGTTTTGAGCGACTTCATTGACTTAATAAAGGAATTGCACCTCTTAATTCTAAACTGAATGTTTGGACATCATGTAAACCTAACTTCTTGATTATTTCAAAGAAAGGTTTGTGTCAGATAGTTTTTAAAAAATAAATCAGAAGAGTGGCAAAATTTATGATCAACAGCAGCATTTGGGCTTTACAAAATCTTTGAAAATGTAACCATGGTTAAATTTGTGTACATTTAATTCAACAGATTTGTTATCTGTGTTGAGATATTATCTTTTATTGCATGATTTGAGTTTGATAAAAATGGTTTGTAGCAAAGTTTATCTTTCAGTGTCTCTCTGATCACTGTATTTATATGCCAGATATAAAAAAGATTAGGACTCTATTGTATTACATGTGAAGAGCAAAAATGCTTTGATGTGTATGAATATGGTACACAATTGAATTGAAGACAATGAGACTTAGATATGGATAAATATGGTAGATAATTATTAGTGGCATGGAAAAAGGGAAATTGTAATTTGATCATAAGGACCTTGATATTGGCTGAAAATTGCAGTTTGATCATGTGGACCTTAATATTGGTTAAAAATCATTTACTTGTAGAGCAGTGTGGTTTATGGGTTTATACTTTTTTTTTTATTATTGCATTTCATGCTGATGAGTCATATTAACCAGGAAACAATGGACATGTATTAACTCTTATGTTTACACTCCATTTTATTGTTGTAAATGCCATTAGCAAGTAAAGATGTAGCAACATGGCCATCATTGAATCTGGAATCATGCTTAGAAATGGGTTGTTTTACCCTCAGATCTCAGCAGCATACTTTGCCCACCATATTGGAGGACCTATCAGTATTTTATTTTCATAATTACTTTAAAATGTACTTATTATTCATCATTTCCCATAAGATCAATAATGTGTACTGAATGGTTCAGTCATTTGCTTTGAGAAAAGAGAACTTGGAGAAAATCACCAATAATGGCCAACCCTTTACCCCTCAGTGTCATAAATGGATGAAATCCAAAACCTTAGATATGCAAAGTGAACATGTTACCACACAACCATCCAAGCAAGTTTTCTAATTGGCTCTGTTGTTACTCATAGTCTAATATTGTCAAACTTGTGATACATTGTATATATATATATAACTTTTGGATTTGCAAATGTCTGACACAAATTTTGACCATTTTAATTATTCCTGCATAATTTACTTTCAGGCAATTGAATAGTCAATTGAGAATCAACTTGTGTCAGTATGTAATTTTTTTTTTTTAGCAATTCCTTGATTGTTGGTCTTTTGTGTGATGCATATAATTTAAGATGACCAAAAGCACATACATTTGATAGTGGATTGTTTTTTTCCCAAATGGATCTATCAAATCACTCTACACACATACATCTGCATGAAACAGCTCTGGTGGCCAAGTGGTTAAAATGGCTGTCTTAGATGTGGGAGGTTGTATATTCGATCCCTGGCCAAGTCATATCCAAGACTTAAGAAATGGTACTAACAACTGCCTGGCTTGGCACTCAGCATTAAGATGTTAGTGTTAGACTGTTCAGCCTGTGGTCAGGATAATGTGACTGACTGGGACATCATGCTACATGATGCCCCAGTGTTAGTCATCACTATAAATTCCCACACTGCAGACATTAGGGATATGACTGAAAATTTGTTAAAGTTTCATTAAAAATCCAATCACACACAAACACAAACACACACAAACACATACACAAACACATACACAAACAAACAAACACACACACACACATGTGATGAAATTTTACACAAATACCTCAGCTTTTCTGAGTCTGGGTTACCGATGATAGTTGTAGTGTTTTTGCCTGTAGTTACAAACTTTAAAACAGGTCATTACATACTACCTGTTCTTGCTTGTAAATAGGATACAACTGCAAGCATCATAGGCCCTAATCATCCCCCACATAATGCACCAACGTATCAGGGTTGTTTTTTTTTTTTTTGTTCTACTGATTATTCCTAGCAAGCTAAATAGATCCAGATCTGCCAGATCATTATGTGATGGCAGATCTTTGTGCAGTTTGACCCAGCTTATAAGTGATTATATATTGTAGGTAAAGGGGTTGAGCTCAACTAATCCACTAATTATTATCAGTTACATTGTCTCTATGTATCCTTGTTTTGGGATTTTTAATGTAGCATTAGCAATTTGAGTCCTATCACTACAATATCTGCAGTATGGCCCTGTATAGTGATGTCTAGCACTGGAGCATCATGCAGCATACATGTGGCATCAACAGCCAGTCACATTATCCTGACACCAGGCTGACCAGTCCTAACACTAACCTCTTAATGTTGAATGCCAAGTGAGGCAGCTGCTAGTGGCCTTTTTATAAGTCTCTCTTATGAATTGGCAGGGTTTGAACCAGCAATCAAATACATCTAAGGTGGACTCCCAAACCACTAGGGCTTTAGAGCAGTTCACCTGGTTCAGCTATATTGCATATATCAGAAGTTTATTCAAGGTGAATATACTTCCATAATTGAGTCTTTACATCTTATATGAATTTATATCCATGAAGATTATTGGCATAACAGAATTCTGTTGGTTTACTTGCCCATTATTTCGGTGGAATATAATAAATATGACAACCTCAGGAAAGGACAACACAGTAGATTATCATAATTGACCATCTCTTTTATGTTAGTGTTTTTGGTCTCCATAAGGATTTCAGTTTTCTGTGTTTCAGAGAATTCAAAGTATAGATGTAAATTGATTTATCCTGGCCATAGGTATGTATATTGTTTATTCTGCAGGCTGCATCAGATGCCGCATGAGGAAGGGAGGGTAGGAAGGCTGTATTTATATTATCGTTGCAGCAGCTGGCCAGCCAGTGTGTATTAAGTGGTGGGTGTATTGATTTTTGTTCCCATAATGGCATCCAGTCTTCTCAACTACTATGTGGCTGTTCAATATTATTGACTTTTTCATTCCATATATTTTGAGATTGCTGATGGAGTCAGAAGCAAGAAGCTATTGAACAACTGTATTATGTGGGCTAAATGGTTACATGTTAACCAAGTGAAAGTGAGAGCACAGACTTATGAAAAATGCAGGTATAATTCTGCTGCCAGATCTATTGTCTGGATTGTAATCAGTGTGTTCAGCAGCTAGGGTGCAAGATTGCCTGATTTGTGGCAGTTTCACTTGTTCCTGTGAGAGTAGGTGGAGCACCATAGCATAGGATGACCTATTCATTCTTTGAAGTGAGATTATGTATTAGTTTATCAGACTGACCATCACCAAGGTGGCATAATTTTGAAGGAATATTTCAATTGTACTTTCCATATAGTTTATTACTGGTCTGTGAGAAAGTATTATATGTTCACACCTTATACCAGCAATCAAAGTGCAACAGGAAGCTGGGAAGAGGTGTTTGTACCAGTGATCATGTTAGTATAAATTAGCCAGGTATTCTGGGACAAAAATAGCAAGGATTTTATTATCATTATTGTAGATATCCTGCTAGAAAAATTTACAGTACAATATATCTATATGTATATATCTTAGCTTGGTCACACCCAATTATGTCTGGCTGTGGAATAACATAGTATAACCATCAGCACATAGTGAAGGTCATCAACAAGTATGGATTTAGCAGGAAGAAAGATGTGCCGTTATATCAGGTAAGCATCCTTGCTATGACAGGGTTTCAACAGAACTCTCAAGAATGCAGTATGAAATAGTTATCTTTAGAAAACTATTACAGTATGTAACTGCAAAATTGTGCAGGAGTACAAGGGGTGGGTTCTAGACTGGTTATTTGCAAAACTTTAGAAAAGGGTCACACCCTCAGTAAATGATTAATGTGTCAGTTAATTCTGCTAAGAATGAGCTATAGGTTTGTGATTTTTTTTTCCTCTCACAAAAAGATACATAATTGTACACCAATTCTTTTAAGTAGGAATAAAAACTGTGCCAGATCACCCATTAAGCACACTAAGCATATGCTTAGTGCAACAGCCCAACAGGGGAACTATAAAAAATATTCAGATTGTTGAAGATACAATGGAATGTACGATTTCATCTGCATGTAGGAGTATTTTCATTTGGAATGATGGCAGCACTGGTATTTTTTCACTTTTAATTTTTGATATTGTTTTATTTTAGTTTCATTGCCAGGAGGCACCATAATATTTTTAGTGCTTTGGAAGGCTTTGATCAAGCACTCCATGAAAAGTTTAGCACATGTACTGATTATTCTAGACTGACATCAAAATTTAATTGGTAGGTGGTTGTGCAGTAGTCATCAATATTCTCCATTAATTTGTAAAGGTCAAAATTCAGTACAAAATGCTTTCGTATTCATCAACATCATTAACCTAATCTTTCATTTATGTTGATGCAAAATTTTTGATTATCAAAAATATATCTTTAAATTAAAGATTAAGTCCATTTGTAGCATTTTTATACATTTGTTTTATTAAATATTTCACAACCTATATAAACATATTCTGCTAATTACTGTGACTTTAGTTTGGAAGAAATAAAACCTCAAATTTAAAGTAGGTATACTAATTGGAGATTGCATCATCAGGACTGAAAATAATTGTCCCTGTCCAGTTGGCATAACTGAGGTTAGTTTTTCTTCCTAAACAAATAAATGGTAATTGAAAAATTGCACAGTAAAAATGCAATTAGGTAAACATTGACTCTTACGTAAGGTATAGGATTGGGCAGCAACTCATTTATTGTGCAATAGTTGACATATGCCATACCCAGCATTACTCCACAGTCAACAAGTTTTTTCTTTTGATAAGGGGGAGCAAAAAAGAAAAGTGACATACATAATGTTGATCTTTTATCCAGAATAAATGGCACATTCTTGTTCTGACATTCTCTTTGTGATGGAATTACCTTTTGTCTTTTTTTGTCTTGATGTTCTCAACAGGGGTAACCATTATTATCAAATGAATAGTTTTGAATCGGTATTTTAAATTAAGAATAAATCAGTAATATTAAAGCAAACAATTGAGGTAAAAAAAAAATGTTGCATTTTTTTTCCTTGGTATGAAATATTTTGCTGTGGACTTTTGAGCTATTTTAATCCAGTCATACCCAATCAGTTCCATTTACTAAAAAAATACTTGTTCCTGGAGCCAGCCTGTCATGACATAAAATAAGAATATGACTTAGATTATATGAGAAATTGTTAATCTGACAGATCAGGCTCATCCTGATTTCATCTGCATGTACCCAGTTGACCCAGGCCATTACACAAGATGACTTCATGGTCCCAAATGCTACAAATAATGTGTCAGCAAGTAGAAAAGAGATGACAAATATGACCTTTCATTCACTCCTTTCATGTGGTCAAGGGATGGCAGTGTAATTGTGTAATGGTTGGGCCAGCTTCCTGAAGGCCATCTAAGGGAGATAAGTTGTGATGTGATGTGATTATGAATTTTAACATGGCTTTAACAATTTTTCAACATAAGTTGTATGTGAATAGTGAGAGTAAGGGGACACAGAAACAGGCTGAATACAAGAAAGGTCATAATTATGAGGGAATTTACTGCATCAGCCTTCCAGTTTGTGTACTCTATTCACTAGGACCAAGATGTAACATTAGTTTTATTTATGTTACTGATTGTAGTAATGCAGTGATACAGCCTTCTTTTGCACATACTGTTACTGCTCTACACAAACTCTGTAATATTGCTTTTTAAATAGTTTAAAATAAATTTAGGAAGATAAATGTAGGGTTTTTATTTATACATGTTACCACCAATTATCTTTTGTTTGCCCAACTGACCCACTGTCAAAATTTCAGTGACATCTGATAAATGTTCACTGTGGCACAAGTCAGAGCTGCCAACAGGTTCATAAACCACAGTGACAAAAATATTCAGTAGTGTTGAAATGCTGCTAATTCTTATCCCACCTGTGGCCTACTACACAGTATGCCTGCTAATTAACCCTTGTCACCCATAATTAATCCCATTGTTAGGTAGCCTGCTACCAAGTACTGATAGCCAATAGCAACTGGTTTACATCATATGCCTTCCAAATGTTGACTGGGTTACGTCAGTATCTCTTTGTAAAAACATAGGTTTAATATTAATATGTAATATTTCAACACCCAAATGTTAATGTTGTAAATTCTCCATTTGTATTGATAAATAGAAGGAAGTGATGGTTGTGGAATCAAAGGGAAAAAAAAAAGTCCAGTGGACATTGACTTAAAATGACCAAGAACCAACCAATCAGCAGTTAAGATATAACCAGGCACTGGATATTGTGGTTTGCCAAGAATTCTGAGAAAAACTTTCAAAAAGAGGGAGATGAGAGTACATTTTCACAGTGGGCATCACATCTGTAGAACAGTTCTGAAGTAGTCATACAAACACTGTCCAGCATTTCCATGCTGATAGGTCTTGGAAGCAAAAGGAGGTTTTCATGAATTGTGGTCAGTCTACCTACCTACCAACCAGTCTGTATGTTTATCAGTGTCTGTCTGCCTGTCTTCTCATCCACTCACCTGCCTATCTACCTAAGACAACTTCAAGTTATCTAATGTTCTCTGATGACCATTGTTTTGTTTTGTTTTGTTTTTTTTTTTTTTGTGCCATAAATTTCCTTGGAAAATATTAGAGGCTCACTCTCACCAATATTAGAGGCTCACTCTCACCTTCTGGTACTAATGAAACCCCTATAAATACTTGTAATTGCCTGGTATCTGACACAACTTCATTATAATAGTAGATTGGTAGTTTATAGTGCTTGAATAAGAATCATTGTATCCACAGAAGAGAATTTTTTTTTGAAGTAACCAAAAGGTTTGCAGTCTTTTAGAGAGGCAAAAAGAACACTTGAAATCAGTGCATTGAACAACCCCATTAAAAGCCACATACATGATTTTAACATGACAACTTGACCATCCTGTGTGTGAAAATCTGTGTGAAAGTGTAATTTAATTGTGGGGAAGATTGTACAAACCTGCTTAACCTCACCCTGGTTGTTGTTTGAACAGATGATAAGTACAGGATGTATTTCAAGGACTTACTCTAAACCTGGTGTCATCAAATGGCTATCCAAGTATCAATCATATTACAATTTTCAGAGGTCATTTTACAGATGTGGATGGAAGTAGAGGGGTCATGCAGTACTTTTATGGAGATTATAGGTGTGGGAGAAACAACTCTTTGATTGAGAACTTGTCCAAAGCAAATCTTCTTGTGATCTCAGATTTATTATTGCTGAAAATGGAGATACATCTGCATGCTATTAGGGGCCAGGTAGTCTGTGTTGTGGTAAACACCTGAATCTCAGGTTGTATGCTCATTATATTCAGACAAAAGCTGTTCCAACATCTTACAGTTCCAAGGCATACTCTGCTGCATTTAAACAGTTTTATGTTTCTTCCAAAATGAATTATGTTGTATTCAAGGGATTGTGCTGGAAAGTGTCTGTACTTTTACAGGTGAGTATTCCTAGGTGTACTGAAGATTTTTACATTAGTAAATAATTAAACTTAGATCAAACTCTGTACATGGTTATTTTGGGGCTGTTATTGATTAGATCTCATAGAAGTTTGAATCCTATGTACCTATTGTTATAATGCAGCATAGAACAGAAAAAAGGTTTTTTTCAGTGCAGAGTGTATTTTGATATTATTAAATGGCGATAATCAGATGTAGGGAATGCAGACATTTCAAGTTAAATTGAGTGTAAGGATTGCTATTGTTTTCTGATGGACAGAATTCTGAATCAATGCAGTTTATTGCTGAATTACAAAAAATTGATGTTTTTGTTAGGTGACGTTTTCTGAATCAATAGAATCAATATGAATTGGATATGACTTAAAGTTACAAGACATTAATAATGCTTTGACACCAGCTAGTTTTAAATTGTTGCCATGCTAGTAGTACCATGATAAGTAATTCAGGTAATTAAAAATGGTTATGATATTTATTTTCATGGCACTTTTGGACTTGCAATTCAGTGTTTAAAGTTGGGCAAAATAGCAAAGTACATTGTATGGATCTTGGAGAGAGATCAGCAAAGTTGCTTGTAATCCATGTGAGAAGTGAATGTTTTTGGTATGAATTTGAGCTACAATAACATTGGATTAAGGTAATATTTAAAAAAAGGATTTTGAATTATATCTTATACCTTTCTGAACAGAATATTGATGGGATGTTATTCAGATTGGGATATCATACAGCTAGCTCAGAAAGAGTATTCCAGTTGAGATTAGAAAATACACTATTTCCTTCTTTCAAACCCAGTATATTCATTAGCTTCAGAGATGCAGCTGAAAAAAAAATTGCTTTGGATGAGAGCCTGAGGATAGATTATTTCTTTGCTAATTGTGTTACTTTATTTAAATAAAGTCATTATTATTATTATTATTATTATTATTATTATTATTATTATTATTATTATTATTATTATTATTATTATCATAAAAGAATTGCATGGGTCAAGCTAGTGTAACATTTTGACATGAAGTAGTTTCATTGTCTTAGGATATTGGGTAAAACGGTGACGGGGGAAAAGTGAGTTAAGGTCAGATTTTGTCATGGGCAAAATAAGTTCATCCACAACTGCTATTTTCTGGCTCTACAAGTCATATAGATTTAAATATAGCAAAATTATTCTTAAGAAAATAATGTAAACTTACTTTCTTGAACTATGAAATCTGCTCTATAACTTTGTTATGCTGTTATATAAGTACATGTAGCTTGAAAATTTGTAGCTGATTTGGAAACTTTTAACTGATTAAACACAAAAGGCACCCTGGAAGCCAATCATTAATTTTATTGTATTTACCTCAGAAATATTGGATACAATCATTAATCTCTTCAAACTTTTAGTCTTAAAACTGCCATGCAGTAGTTGGGGATTGATAAAGCATAGGATTTCACTCACAGCCTAGGGTTTAACAATTGTATGGTGGATGGTAAAGCCTTAATTTGATGCATAATTTAGGGCACATGAACTTGGAAGCTAATGTACTTGGACAAAAGTTGAATTGAAAGCACAACATTGACCTGTTTTTTTGTAAAAAAAAAGTTAACTGTTTTATGCATACCAGAATGGTTATCTAATACAAAATCACCATGCATTTCACTCTTTTCTTAAGAATATCTATGGGGAAAAATAGAGATGTATGTAGGTACATTTTCTGTTAAAGATTTAGTTAGCTTTGCTTTCCTGGCATGATTAAGCACAATTCGAGGATGATGGTAATATTGACCCACTTTGCCTTGTGACATAACACTGATTTGTTGCAAAGGTTTTGGTACAAGTTACAAGACATTGCTACCATAAGTTCCTTATACATACACACTCATTTCCTTTATTTCTGATGAATCTAGCACATTATTTATAAGTTCAGAGAACTAAAACTAAAAACTAAACTTAGATTATGCAATTAAATCACACCCATTTGCTTTAACAGCTTATGCAAAAAAGCTAGAAGATTAAACTTGTGAACATTTTGTTTGTTTTTTAGACTTAAGCACTGCTTTCTCTGTAATGACTGCAAGTGACCTATTTCACTGGTAAGCAAATCAACTGGAAAAATCAGGGAGAATATATAAATTAACTTCTTATTGACCTCAGTTGGATTCAATAACAACTGGTTGACTATGTGTATTATTTGTACCTATAATGATTTTGTGGATTGTAGGACTTGTCACACATGGCAAGCTCTCGAAAACACTAAAGAAATAATATATTTTGTGCAAGTTACATTTGGGTAACTCAATAATTGGTAATTATATAATAACTAAACAACAGTACCATAAGGTTTTGTGATGGGGGTTTGGGGGTTGAAGATAGTAGTATATATTTATGTTCTCCAATATTTTGGTTGTATGCTTCATGTTGGACATGATTGTTATTCATTTATTTTTAAAGGATGGTTTGTTTTCCATTGACTGTTGTCTATCTATTTTGTTTATACAAAATCATGGCCAGTTGCCTTGAAAATGGTGCTGATCTAATGGCCATTAAATTGGCAGGCATCTTCAAAATGTTATTATTGCTTCTCCTCCTGAAAGGAAAGTCTATTGACATGGGGTTATCCTGGGTCAGAATGATGCCACTTGGACATTGAATAATACCAATTTACAGCAGCCAGCTTGAAAATAGGGCCAAACTTATTCCTAATAAGACAACACAGTGGCCATCATAAAATTCTTATCTGCTCAAAAATTTCATTGATGGTTCAAAACTTTGCAGTGAAAAAGAAAACTTTGTTTAGGTCAATCAAGCTTCATTCACAGAGACATTTTTTATATTATGGCAGATTAAAATGTTTTTTTTTATCTATACTGGTTACAGATTAGAAGTGTTTATGGGATGGCCTTTTGTCCAATAATTGGCATCCATCAGTCCATTAGGCACAAGTTAGTTATTGCTACTCCTAATCTTCCTGGAGGATTGCCATGAAACTTTAAAAGCACATTCATCCACATTGTTCCTCACTGACATCCAATATGGCCAACACATTGTCCATCTTAAAATTCTTGTTATAGCTACTCTTAAAGGGATGCTCATATCAAAATGGGTTTTTTCACTGAAACACTTCTGATGTCAATAAAGTTCTGATTTAAAATTGTGTTAATTTGGTGTCTAGTTTGGCTGTAGAAATAGTAACCATCTTTAAAATCTTGTTATTGTTACTCATTATGAATACAAAGTCAAAAAGATGTGGCTTTTGCCAGAAAGCTTAAGATATCTAATTGATTCTGCATGAAAATGGTGTTGATCAGACATACCATATGGCCACCATGGTCAGACATTCCATATCGCCACCACTGCAGTCTTCTTGAAAATCTTGTTATTGCTAATCCTCCTGAACAAAAAGTCAAATCAGCATTGTCTTTTCACCATGATATCTTTAGGGTTGTTTGTAAATAAAACATTGTGCCTATCTAAAATCCAATGTGGCCATTACTGGAGCAAGCTTGAAAATCTTAGATGGAAAGTCTTATCGATTTTTGGTTTTCACCTGAAGACTTCTTATTTTATGATGTCTGGTTGGTACTCAAGGAAAATGGTGCTAATCTAATATGTATGGCCCTCATGACAGCCATCTTGAAATATTGTTATTGCTATGGAAAGTCATATCAGCATTGGGATTTCACCAAATGACTAATTATGATAGCTAGTTGGTCCTGGAGGTAATTGTGCTCAACTGACCCCAAATGTGGCCACCATGGCAGCCATCTAGAAAATTTTCTCTACACACTTTTATGGGAAGTCATTGAAGTGGACATTCACTAGAAGATTGCTTATGATGTCTAGCTGGTCTTAAATAAAAATGGTTACCTGCTGAAATTTAATACTGCTACCACAATGAACATATTGAAAATCTTGTCACAAATTCTCTTGTATGAATGGTCATGAGTATTCACCCCAGTTTGTCATAAATGAAAATGGATCTGTTCAAACATAATTATGCTCAGAATGAAGAATTGATTATTGCTAACTTCTTTCTGGCATAAATTTGTTACTTTAAAAGAATGGCATCAGCAGGCATTTCTTTTATGGGCTAACATGCTTTACATGCAAAAAATATTTTTATTAATCATGTGCAGTCTCTGAAATTTATCAAAATATTTTATTTTGTTCCCAGTTTTAATTAGCTCACTCAGACAAAATTAAGAGGACAAACTACACCCATTTAACAAAGGATATATTACCTCAGAAAAAGCCAGAATAATTAAACTGTCACTTTTGATCAGTATAAGCTGGAATGTCTAGACAATTTGTGCTAAAAAAAATTCTTTTTTGTTGATAAGATCAGATTGGTGATACTGATATGTTGTGATATAATACATATACAAGGGACTAAACTCTTGACAGAATGTTTACAGGTAGTACTAACCAAACAAGTACCATATCCTGCAATTTTGATACGAGATTGAAAAATTGCTTGCATGTAAAATCTCTTGATCAACATTTCTTGTGTTGGAATTTTTAAAAATACAGTCAATCTTGTTATGGCTACTCCTTAAATAGAATTCCAGGAGTTTTCACCAGAACACTAATTAGTTAGTCCTGCCAAATGGAAACCACTGTCTAAATTTATGGGGTTTTCAGCAGAAGACTTCCAATCATCTTAGTTGGTCTGGAATTAAAATGTTGCAGATCTGACATCCTGTATGGCCTTTATAGCAGCCATCTTGAAAATCTTATTGGCCACCTCCAGAATTGATGATTGTATCAAAATGTTTTTTCACCAAAACTTTTTTATTATATCTTGTTGGTCTTGAATGTAAATAGTGCCATATTTATCAAATGTGGCTGCAATACTAGCCATCTTAAAATTTATCACTATTTTCAGAATGGGTGGTCATATTGGCATCGGTTCACACCAAAACATCTTTCATAATGTCTAGTTTTGTCCACCATGAAAATGGTGCCAATCTTACATCCTGTATCTATGGCCACCACAGTCAATAATTTTGAAAATATTATTGCTCAAGATTTTAAGAGATATTTTTAACACTCAGTAGCCAAAAGGAAGGAATGGTTTCATCTTGTAGAACATCAATGACTCATTATTTTGTGAAATAGTTATAAGAGATCATTCATCTGATAGTTTTGTTAGGATTTTATCAGACATTGTACATAGACCAATGGCTGAATATGAATTTGAGTGAAATTCATATGCATTAATGGTGTATCTGATTGGCAGAGTTTGTTGTAGAGGGGTTTTCCCCACTGTAAATGTTGTGGTTGTAGGAAATTTTAGGTTGGGTGCTTCCAATATGTATTTAAATTATTACAGAAGACCCACCCAGGTTTGATTTTGGTTTGGTAGTGAGTTAGTGAGCATTTGATGTACAGCTCCGAGCCCCTCCGAGTCAGCAATGCCGAGTCAGCAATGCCGATGGTTAAATGATAAAAGACAAAAGAAATGGTGAAGCTCAATAGTAAGAATTTAATAAACAAATATATAATCAATCATCCAAATTTCACAAATACGCTTACGCTTCCTTACGCCTTTTCCTCTTGACCCTTTTTTAGCCTATTGCATCATTTTTGATTCATAGTGTGAGATCTTTCCACCTATTATTGTGTTTTACTCATCTGTGTATTCCTCTATCTCCTTTTCTTTTTTTCCTTTTCCTGATCCTCTATTTCTTCCTCCAGACATTTTCATCCTCCCCTTTTATACCTCTTCTATAGGTTGACTCCAATTTGCCAACTCTGATTGCACCATCAATTTCTTTTCCCAATTTCTCTTCTGTCTTTCTTTTAAAGATTCAGGACTACTAATTCGAACTGGAAGTTCTGTCTGGAAAAGCTTTCTGTGAAAACACAAGGATGGTACACTATTTCTCGGCGCTCACACCTCACACTACACATATAGTTTATCATCAGATAAGGCTATATAATTTCACTGGTCACGTATCCATTCACACCGAAATATGCAAACATTCTTGTATTGTAAAACACAACATAATAATACAACATAATAAAAGCACAATATCAATTACTTGTATACATATAATGATAATTGATTCATATCAGTACATACTTATAATTCAATTATACTGACAATATCACAATAATCAGATGCATATCTTTACATCACAACATATATGTGGCAGATTGACGGCGGTGTGCAAAACACCAACCTCTTTCACTACAGTTCGTTGCTAGGGAATGACCTCTGTGTGATTTACCCAGTGTGGATAGATAGAAAGAAGGATGCAGATCACTGAACAAGTATATTGAAGAAATAAACACGATGAGCCCTCTTTCAAAGAACAAATATAAAATTTAATCAGTTTATCAACAGAATTAAAAATGAAAAGAAATCAATGACTTAGTTACAAAAGAAGGAAAAATGGTACTAAAATGTACTCAAATAAAAAAGACAATGCAAATTTCTTTAAATGTAAAATTACTTTCAACGTTAAATTGCTATCCTTATTGCCAATGAGATGTGACCTTTGAGTGTAATGCCGAGAGACTTCATCACCTAATTTATGCAGACATCAAGACTTCCGGTCCCTGCTCTGGTGATCTTTGTCTAGCTTTTTGATCCTGGACTTGTCCTTGTGTCTTGTCCATCCATCTAACTCTGACTTAACAATGGTCTCTGGACTTAGATTTCTTCGTAGAACTTGTTCTAGTCCTGTGATTGTTCAGGGATTTCTCATGTGAATCCAGGAAAGCTGTTTCCGTCAATAAACAAAATTTCTGGCAATAGACAATAGGTCATATTCTCAGGTATATCTGTATTTTTACATTAATTCGGCTCAGAACAAAAGGCATAAATTCTGCTGCAGTAACTTCTGTTAACTAACTGTTATGTTTACATAAACGGTTGGTCATATACATGTAATGTTAGGTCATACTCATTCTACACAGAGTTAATCCATAAACTATGAAACATTACCCATCATTCCTTAAGCTTAATTCATTTAAATTCCAAAATCACTCCTATGTATTAAAGATTCAATTACATGCAATCTTTTCAACTAATCTAATGAAATTTTAATTACATTCAATCTTGCCAATTCTCCAAATTAATTGATAATTAGAAAATCAAAGAATAAAATGCCATGATTAGCATTTCACTAAAATCCTGCAAAATGAAACCATACATACATATATCATATCAAAAATACATTTGCAATAGATCAACAAATGAAATAACATATTAAAATCGGGAAACTAAGATTGCGTACCTTTTGCCATTTCTTTATTCATTTCCATGAATCTCTCATATAGTCTGTCTCCTAACTGAGATAATTATCTGGCCCCTTACTCTATAATGAAGACGTACTTTTTATGAATTCAAAATGTAGAGTTTGCCTACTTGCTGAGACAAACTCCTGCTTTACTGCCAAATCACAGATCTCCGGAGTCTCCACCACTCTTTTTCCAAGTAAGATTGAAGACTGCTGAATTTTCCTAAAGTAAAACCTTTAATTTCTTACAGAGTTACGCCCATAAATCCATATTAACCAATCAGAATAGACTGTTTTCTAAACCTGTTTGTAGAATTTTTGGATTGACAAGAAAACTAAACAACTAATCATGCAGTAATTAATCATTACTTTGAACTATCATCTATAGCCAGCTGCTGCCTTTAACCCTGCTGATTTTGGGGAAAGGTCTTATGTCATTCTCTTGTACCATAGCATCTGACTAATGTCGGCTAAAAGGAATTCCCTAAAAGTTCAGAGATGAAATGAAAGATAATCATCTAACTATCTCTAGCCCTTTCCACTTTAATTAAGTTGACTTTGATACAATTCCTTTAACCAAAGCTTCTAAGAGTTTTCAAAATTAGTATACTAAAATATACTGTTATTCAAATATCTATGCTCTGGTATATTCAATATCTTTTTTAATTAATCTTGCATACATCAATCATTTCCTAACTCCAATTCAAACATATATTTTAACTACTCTTGCATACATCAATCATTTCCTAACTCCAATTCAAATATATATTTTAACTACTCTTGCATACATCAATCATTTCCCTAAACTCCAATTCAGACATGTGTAAACTCTAACATGGCAGTACTAAAGGTACTGGTTAGTAACCTATCAACATCTTTTACTATTAATTCAGATGAACTAGCAATCTACATAATTCTCAACTTAACTCAAATTCATGTCTCAAATAAGCTTATAAACAAACACTACAAGGTAATTCTACATACTAAAACAAGCCCAGTAATTAAGGATACATAATATCAGTACTTACATATATGATGCCATAATGTTTTGCAAAAATCAGCAAATAAAAATTTTTTGTCCTGCTATTTGGGACAATTTATGAGTGGCATCTCAGTATAATTTTTATTTAGGAGTGGTATCTCAGTATAAATTTTATGACATCCATGTCTTCTTCACAACCTGCCCAGGTATACTGATGAATTTTTAAAAGTGGTCAGCTAATATTTTTGAATCTAAGATGTAGTCCCACCCTTTAGCTGAATTCTGATTGGATGTTGCTGGACTGATCCAGTCAACTGAGCTGTCAAAGTTTCTGTTTGTCTGTATGTGATAGAACATGCACAGGGCTTCCTTTTGATCTCCTACCCAATGTATAACAAACACGTGGGTGAGAGCTACAGCTCTTGTCCCATTGGCTGAGTTTCTGGCCACTTACATAATCAATTGACCTGTGGCATGGTCACATGAAACACAGTGAAATTACCCCAAGTTATACATCCTGAACAAACTTGGACTGAAAAAACTGACAATTTTAATTAAACTTTTTAAAAAGTCAAATAATATCAAGATGTTAAATGAGAGTCATTCAGTATGATTTACACATATTAATCTGGTAATCTTGTATCTGAGTTTCTAAACTATTATGGAGACCAACTTATCTTTGTAGTTTGATAGGTTCTATCATAAGTGAGAACTGTGTATGTTAGCAACTTATTGGCTGAGACTGTTAACTGTATACTTTAGGGATATACTGGTATGCCTCATCATGGACATGTTGCAGTCCATCAATTTTCAAAAAGTTTCATATTTATGGACATGTAACATGCAAACTAATATTACATTTGGTAACTCTTGATCAAGTTGTCCTTACATTTAAAAATACACACTTGCTATGTCCCTAATACAAAAATTAGAAAACGTTCATTACAATCACTTTTACTGTGCATTTATTGCAGTATAATATCTGGTTACTTCAAATGGTGTATGCAGCAGCATCTTAAAGATCATGTGTTAATTGGCTGTTAATAAAATTCATCATCACAGGAAACATCATGCATCTCCTGGTATGGACATCACTACAATCTCAGAGGGTTACATTAATTAATTATGATATATTTTTAACTGATTTTCAGCAAGGAAATAAAAACTAAAGAAGACACTGACAAGGCAGACATGTATCAACGACTATACCCAGGTCAGTCACATCCTTGATCTAGGATGATATCTATTATAAGCAAGAAACTGAATGTAATCTGCCTTTGTCTTTAAAAATATTTTTTTTTAATCAAGATAGAGTAAATAGGTAAAATCAGCATGATATGTCAATCTGGAGATAGTTTAAATTTGTTTTTTGTTCTTCCAATACAATATAAGCCTATGAACCATGAGATTTTCAACCACTGTGCTATTTAACACCCCCCCATTAGAAATATTAGGCCCATTGAGGCCTGTCACTTCAGATCTGTGGCTAATAAAAATAGTGATCAGTTCCTGTACATTTGTAGCAATTCTATCCAGTAGTTATGCTTAGTATTTATCTGTGCTGAATTTTAACTGCTATATAATATACATGAGATGCATCTTAATGCATGTTATATTACCAATGATCAGTGCTAATATTGTCATGGGGTTATTTTCTGCATTATAATGGAAAATTTGGCGTTTGCTATATCTTAAATCTTGATTATATGTAATATTATTTATATAATTTGAAGTTTACTGTGTTGTTGTGATTTACCGGAAATTTATATATGTGGATATGAGCTTTACATATTTCTATTTGTAATTCCTGCCATTTGAGATGTAACTTGTAATGAAGGATCACAATTTAAGGGAATGTTTTGTCATTTGCAATTTTGTGTTATACTTTGTATCATGTTTAATGATGATGGATTGCAATTTTACTTTGTACTGTGTTGTTTGATCATGTATATTGAATAATTCTTCCTGCAGATATATTGGATGTTATTCAAAGGGGGACCTGCTTGATTTTGTTTCCAGAACACACTCCACCCTACCCCAATGAAATGCCAATTACAGCTGTATGCTAAAATCCATACAGCTTAAACCAATAGTTATGTGATTGCACTTAGCTAATTATACCAATCTGTAATTTGGCTGTTGAAGTACTGTGTAATATCCCAGAGAATCTAGATTAGCTGGGGATTTGTGGGCAGATTCTGTGGTTGTTAATTGATGATAGAGGCTGTAAATGAAAGGAGAACTATGCATACAAGTTTCTGCTGTTTCTACCCATAATCAAGTGCAAGTTTGGTGGGTTAAGGTGTGAAAGCAGCAGTTAGGTTTAGCCTCTGCTGTCCATAATGGCTACTTGAAACACCAAGTGAGTCACTTCAAACAGTAGTCTGGACTATATATCCCTTATGTAGATATATTTAATGGAAGCTGAGATCTGCTAATTTGGCAGCAGGTCACTGCAGGGTTTAATATGAATGTCATCATCAGAACGGTGTCAGATAAGGTAAATGTTTTTCACTTTATGAAACTTGGAATGCATAGGGCAGCATATTGTCTGCTTCAGACTGAAGCTCATGCATGGGTGTGTGTGTGAGCACACACACACACACACACACACAGCCATTTTATGATGTTATTTGTAGAGTTGTTCTGTCTCACATTACAGTTCAGGTACTTGTTTAGGTACTTATGTTCTATTTCTAATATTATATTGCTCTAGTTCTAATATTATTGTACTCTGGTTATAATACTATAGTGTTCTAGTTCTAATACTATTGTTCACTAGTTATAATACTATTGTGCTCAAGTTCTAATACTATTGTACTCTAGTTCTAATATTATTGTACTCTGGTTATAATACTATAGTGTTCTAGTTCTAATACTATTGTTCACTAGTTATAATACTATTGTGCTCAAGTTCTAATACTATTGTACTCTGGTTATAATACTATAGTACTCTAGTTCTAATATTATAGTATTCTAGTTCTAATACTCTAGTGCTTTAGTTCTAATATTATTGTGTTTCAATTCTAAAACTGTAGTACTTTAGTTTTGATTCTCTGATACTACATTACCTTGAATGTTTAATTATAAAATTTTGGCATTAGTAACTGTCATAGAAATTTATTGTGCAAGGCCACTAAGTACTTGCACAGTTCTGTGCTCATCAACTGTTGCATCTAAATATAGTTTTTATTTGTTCACTGTAAACCATTTCTGTATAATGTCCAAAATAGCAGCTACTTACATGTACTGCTTTGTACAAGAGAATATAGATTTTACTGTAATAACAAATCAATGACTGCATCCACATTCATTGAAGCAAAGGATGATGTCATCCAGCAAGGCTGCTAACTTGAAAGGAGACCAGATTTAACTTGTATACCAATATTTTTTTTCTAATCTGGTAAATTTTAGTGTTAGGTGTAAAGAAGCTGATGTGTGTGTGTGTGTGTGTGTGTGTGTGAGTGAGTGAGAGAGAGAGAGAGAGAGAGAGAGAGAGAGAGAGAGAGAGAGAGAGAGAGAGAGAGGAGACAGACAGACAGACAGACACTGTTGCCCAGCAGTGACATTTTCTTTTTATTCATTCCAAACACACTTGGGGCCTGAAAATTACCATCTGTGGCCTGTGAGTAATCTTTTTTTTTGCTACAGACTTGTTTTGTTTTACCAGCACTAGCCTGTTTGATCTGAAATATTTCTTAGTTATTCCTATAAAATAAAAAAAATATACATGTTAATCTTTAATAAGTCTGTAGAATTATAAATGTGAACTGATGCAAATTGAAATCACTTCAAAAACAAGAGACCAATATTTTAACACATTACCGGCACCAGTCTGTGTTTGATCTTTTTCAGTCACTGGACTTTCCTGGCTTTCCTACTAAAACACTTCTTACACTTGATTGGTTTACCTACTTTTTTGACCAACACTTTGCTTATTTGGAATGGGAATGGTCCTGTAGGTCATGGACCAGTCAGTCATAAACTAAACCTTCAATCACCACACTCACTAACCTCACACCAGTCAGATCAAACTGTGATTCTTTTATAAATCAGTTTTAGCCACAGGCAATAATATGTGGTTTGGAATAATAATTGGTTCTTTGCTGTTAGTAAGACACTAATTAGGAGCCAGTTTCATTTGTGACCAGGATACATGTGGTCAACTACCTGTAACAGCAGATATGGAACAAAGCTTTGTGAGGACATAATGAGGGAATATTCTCTTCACAGATTTTTTTATTTTAAAAAAGCAAGCATTTCTTGGATAGGGAATAGATGTCATTGTATTAACAAGTTAGGAAAGAGTCAATTATATTGCAGTTACTTGATAGGTACATAAAATTATATGGTTAGAGTATCCACGGATGCAGGGATGGATGCAGGGATGCAGGAGGTCGTGGGTTCGATTCCGGTTGAGTTGCGTCATATCAAAGACTTAAAAAAATGGCCATCCTGGTGTTAGGATAATGTGACTGGGTGTTGGATGTCATGCTACATGTCTTCGGAATGATGAATGATGCCCCAGTTCTACATGTTACTATAAATTGCCACACTGTAGATATTGTAGGGATATGACTGAAAAATTATTAAAGCTACATTAAAATCATAATCACATCACATCACATATATCTTCCAGTTTTCCTTTTCCTCACTTGGTAGTATATTCACCTACCCTCTAAATATAATAAGATTTATTTAGCACTGATTAAGATTAATAAAAATTGAAATAGATCAGAGTGTGACCTACATCAGCATTTCAAGTTTGGCCAAAATGCTGAATATTGGTGAGTGGATGGGTGGTAGTTTTTTCTCTTTAAATTGTGGTTAAAAATGTACTCCTAGGAAAAGAATGATTTTTTTTGTTGGAGTGTTCCACCTATGAACAAAAAGGGCAGTTATGCATGTATCATATTATAATTGTTCCATGAACAAGTTTGTCACAACATAGACAAATTTAGCAGAGCATAGAATGTACATTTTTATGTAAATATATTCTTGTTCTTGGTATACTTGCCATTACTTACCATCTGCCCTACAGATTTTATATAGATCAGACAGTACATGGCCATAATAAAATGAGTATACTTAAATAACTATTAAATAACTATTCATTCATTTGATAATCATAGATACTGGACCAATTATTTACACCTGTAGATAAAGAGATTGTTATATCTCACAAATATTTTTTAAAAAATTTATCCCAAATGAGTAAAATTTCATTATTGCAAATGAAATAAGTCAATAAATGAAAAATATGTCTTTGTTCTGTTTACAGGTCAAAAGGTGAATTATCATTATATTTTGAAAGGATAAACCTGCATTAAGCAGAGTGGATTATGTTATGTTGTTCATGTGTCTGTCTGTCCATTAATTCCATATTTAGTTTTTGCACAATCATTTAGTTGTCCACAATCTATGTTTACCAGATTTTGCTGATGGCTTCCACTTAGAGTAAGGAAAAAAATCAATAAGATTTCAGCATCAAAAGGTCAAGGTGATTATGATAGCAGCAAATGGTTCCTGCAGAGCAGTTGAAGTTCTCCTTTATTTTTGCTAACCAAATGAGTGGTTTAAGGTAAAAACCTATTGATTTTAGAGTCATTAGGTCTGTAACAGTGACTCATCATCATCATCATCATCATCATCATCATCATCATCATCATCATCATCATCATCATCATCATCATCATCATCATCATCATCAGTCAGGTAGACTATGGACACCACACAAGAATGAACAACCAGCTTCCTCCTTTCCCCATGATATTCCTCAATTCTCAGTAGCTTAGTGTCAGGCCTGTCCACTCTCAAATGTTGGTGGCTCTAATTACAGTGACTCTAGTAATAAAATAAATGGTTTCAACACAATAACATGAATTATGCATGATGTGCCACAACCAATCTTTGCTTATGGCTTGCACATGGAATAACAAAGAAGACTATTGATTTTGGGGGTCACAAAGTTAAAGGTCATGGTCACTGATTGGAGGAAGAAAAATGATATCCATGGAATAACAGTAACTCCATACCACATACCTGGCTCAGAATTTGAAGATTACTTACACTAACAGTAAGGAAGAAAGCCTATCAATATTGGGGTCAAAAGGGCAGAAAGTCAGTGTCCCTCAAATTTAAAAAGGAAAATGGTTTCAGCAAACATAGTCAGGTATACATGTAATAATGTTCCATTCATGTTTCTACAGTGTACTTAATGTGACCAAAGTATTAACCAAGGGTAAAATTTTATCCTTTATAAATGTGACTATAATATCAATATCCTGGTCAAAACCCTAAAGGGCACAAAGTTTATCTCTATGCAATAAGGTAATAGTATGGCCCTAGGGCATTGGTTCCCAATTTTTTTGGACAGGACCTAAAGATTAGTTTTTCTGATCCTCATCAACTGTTTCAAAATTTTGATAAGTTTTGCTATCTTAAAAAGATATCTTGGTGACCCTCTGGGACCCATTAGAATGTCATTGAGACTGATTTGGGTCTGGACTGGGAACCAATGCCCTAGGACAAATTTTCACACTAATAGTATAGGACTAAAGTATGGGTTGCCCTTAAAAACTTTTGTACCTCATGAGATCTGTTTATGATATATTTCACCCTTTTATTTGATGAACAGTTTTTAAGCACTGTCTGCTGTATTCAGTTTCTTACTTAAAAATCTAAGTTTCCAACCTTTTCAGTCCAGACTAGATGGAAATTTAGAATTCAGTACACAAATGTGTATAACAATTAATCAAGGGTTTTTTGAAGATCTATATGAATATTTGTATGATAAAACTTTTTAAAGATTAGTATATTTATTATTGAAGTATTGGTACTTTCACATTCAGTACACAAATTTTTCTCTCATTATAGTTAAATTAATTCTTAATTTTATTTATTGTACCTCAGTATGAAAAGTGGTCAAAGAGACATCTTGGATTGTAACATGTTTTGTCAATTTTTGTAAACCTATTTGTCATAAATGAATCCTTTTGTAAATTACATGTATAATAAATTATTCAGGTTAACAAGTATCGGTATTTGACCAAGCCATCAGCATAATAAAGAATAGATCAGAATGTAAGATTTTGATCATTCCATTAAAGAATGGTCCACATGAAATAGACATAAGAAAGAATTCTGACTAAAATTAAAGATTAGATACCTTTTGAGGTTACCCCCCCCCAACACAGGTGTTATTTTGCATCAATATATTAAGTGTTTTTGTTATGATATTGACAGAATTGATGTCTTCAGGTCCAGTATATACAGTGGAGGAAATTGCTGTATAATTAATTATTATATGCTCATTTTCTTCTCCATTATATTGTGTCAGAATCATTCAATATTCTCTGATATTGATCACCTTCATATTGCACTGAGCACGTGATACACTATGAAGTGTATCACTATGAAAGTTAAAAGGTCTGTGGGATGAGCTATATGCCTATGAATATTCTTATTGAGTAATGAAGGAATCTTTGATTATGAACTTTATTATTAATAAAATAGTTAATTTTATTATTAATTATATTTGTTTGTGAATTTTATTATTAAGTCTTTGGTAATGAAACAAAAATGAGCATATAATAAAAAGGTAACTGCATTTGAATGGAAAAAAATGAACTCATTTCTTTGGATGGATATACTGCACTCCCAAGGTCATGCAGTATATACATCGGAAAATCTTGTTCATATTTTCCCATACAAATGCAGTAACCTATAAATCTTAGTGGAAATTGCAAAGTCTGTCTGAAATGTTGAGTCTCTGTCACTGAGGAGAAATAGTTGACTTTGATACTTGGATGATTATGTTGGTGTGTGAAAAACATCTACTTATCAAAAAAAAAACTGGTAGATTTTAAGACAGTGCCACTTAATTTTGTTAAGCTCTGACCTCACACCCAACATCACTGTCCATATATCTGAAACAATGCAGTAAAAGTGAGAAAAGTTAGATTATTCAGGACTATAATCATGTAACTTGGGCTGTGAGGTAGGTGTTGAAGAGTTTTCCATTCCAGCTGTTATTGCATCACACTTGTTATTTCAGTAGTCAAACCTGTCCATTGACCAGAATTATGTTTATTATAGTGATTGGAGCCATAAAATGCTAGACAAGATACCTGTCCCAGGATAAGAAATCTGTTTTGGATTAATGATTTTCATTTGTAAAATACTAAATATAACAATATTACATTCTGTGATAGAATTTGTAGCAGTGATTTCAGACTTAAAGTTCTATACATCATAAATTTTTGTACCCAGATAGCCTTTTCTGTAAAAGTTTATATGATGGAGATGGTATTGTTATAGGGAATGACTTTTTACTACAGATAGATAATGGCAGTTAGGAAGCTTCTTGCCAACTCTTCAACTTTACTCAATCAGGAATGATGTATTTTTACATAGCAGTATGATTTGATTGAATGATTAATCAGTGTCGGATAGATTTCTTTGTTAAACTGAGACTTTCATTAAATATTTGACAAAACTATAAAAATTCATTGTTCTTGTTGGAATCTTTAAACTAGTTAAAACCAATTGTTGTAAGTTTGTATCAGGAATAATGCCTATGTTCCAATGTGTGTATGTCATCATAATAGACCCAAGAAATGGTATTAAAGAAAAGATCATTGTGCCAAGTAATGTAGATGTTCTATTCATGTTAAAAAATATTTTTTAACAAATATCAGGAATGCTTAGCATCATGTTTCCAAATATGTTTTGTCTGGACTATGTTGAACTCCTAAATTATTGTTTACATAATTTATAACTTTTACACAATTTAGAAATGGTAACTTTTCCACACTGCTGATTCAGGGATTTAGAATAAGCATAATGTGAGTGTCCTTCTATATAAACATATTAGGTCACTGTAATGAAAGCAATCTAGTTGAAGCAGATGCATCATGTGGTGATGTTTATGCTGAGAAGGCCTTGGACTTTTTAAAAGAGTTAGGCGTACATATAAAAATTTGACTTGATATTTTAGGGATTTAACCATCTTTTGCCATATTTTGTTTTGTATGTCTTTTGGGGTGGGATGTGCATCCTGATGTGATGGTGCCTGGACGTAATGGGTGCTATATATGTAGCATTGTGCTGGTGTGCTGTTAATCCACATATGTATAGCCAGCCAGCCAGTGACATTCACACACACACACACACACACATACACACACACACACACACACACACACACACACACTTTGTTGTCACAGAACTTTAATGAATGGGTTATTCCAGTTTTCAGAATTTTATTTTCCTGGGTCTCACTCTTTGAAATTTTAAATACCATAGGATGATTATTGAGAGCTTTAAACTGCTATGCACACAGAATATATTATTTTCCAAAATTTATCTGAAAAATGTTCACAGTTTATTAAACAGGATGTGATCAGTGAATACCTTACTGATTACTATATCTGTTAATCTTTGGTAAGGAATACAAAATCCCTGTGGGCAATCTTCACACCTCACCAGGAAACAATTAAACAGGAAAGTGTCAATTTGAGCTTTTTTTTCTTCTTTTTTTTAAAGCAGACCCTGACTTTATAAAGGCAATATAAAACCATAGTCCCCCCTAGACCTGAGTACACTCTTGTCGGCAGGACAACAATAACATCCTTGTGTGTAGCTCCCACACTTAGCATGTCTGATCTGCACATACTATACACCAATCAGTCATGCAGTCTATAACTGTGGAATTCATTTTACTGTTGGACACAAAAAGCATATCAGAGGCAGTATTGTACCAATTTTTTTAATTCACAGATGTAGATTTAATTTGTTTTTAATTTTAAAGAGCCACTTCCAGTTGTGTAACATGTGGGGATTTTTTGTGCCTATGCAATGACAGTCACTATTCTTGTGGACATAGAAAACATGTTTTTCACATCTATAACTTAAAAGCTAGTGAAAAATTCTCAACTTTACATTCATTTCCTTTTCATCATGAATTTAATATAGTTGAATTATCAAATTCACATTCATTTATCCATATGATGTATTATGTGTGATTCAGCTTGTTCAGATTAGACCTGGATAGCATCTTTATGGAAAGGATTTGCAGTGCCTTGTGGTAGAACTTTTTTGATCAAGGTAAGCTTTACTTTCTTGCAAAATAGCATTGGGGATTAGTAGTAAAGTTCTTTGGTTCCAGTTAATATATGCCTGTGTTTTTCTCCTTCATTCTTGATACCAGATTTGTTTTGCTCAAAAATGTGCAAGTTTCTGATAGATTTCTATATTTTGTTTCTTGCTTTTTAAAATTTCTTGATTTAGATTATTTCATCTTTAAAAATATTGAAAACACATTTGATGTAAATTTAAATTCATATTGTTTGTGGTTACTAAATATCATGTATATTTTGTTTGAATAATTCTTAGCAAAAGTTTGATAATTGAAAAGGAATTCTTCAATTTGGTAATACATAGGTTAGTCAAGATATATATTGATATGGTAACACGTATCAGTGAAGTTGAAATTGTCCTTATACAGTGATGCTACTGTGAAAGTGAAATGGGATATCCTTAAGTGTGAACCAGTTTTAACATTATTTTCTAATTAATTATACACATTAACTGCTGAGGATGTTAATTGACAATACCAGTTTTGTATTCTTTGTATACTTTTGACATAAGTAAACATAATGTACAGTATCTTTATTAGTATTTACTATTTCATTATTTTATAGTGATCACTCTGACATACATGTCCCTCCATCCATCCATCTATCCATCCATCCACTCTAGATTCTTAGATGGGCCTAAATGTTATAGTTTTTGCTTTCCTATTGTTTCAATATCACTTCCGATTTAGACAATAGTTTTAGTATGCACTTACTGCCCTCCGGTTTCATGGATCCTTGCATAGCATGAAGATTTTATCACAATGATAGCACATGGTAAAAATATTAATGACTTTAAGTCTTGGGTTTTGGTCAGTGTTTTGGATACAGTTGGTTACAGAGTTGTGTAAATCGATGTGCAAGTCCACCAAACTTTGGTCACTATGACCTATATTTCATTTTGAAGCTGGGATGTGTGGGTACATGCAGGCCATCCCCAGCTTCTTGTTGACCTTAGAAAGGTGTTGAAGGGTGTTGACAAGTGTATTGAGTTTGTCACAAGTGGGATTTGACATTTAGCCCACAAAACCAGGATGTAAGGTCAGTGTACATCATTTACTGTGATCTACTGGAGAGCAGCTTCCTTTTGGACTGCAACAACACCCAGGATAAGGAAGTTTGATTTTTCAGTTTCACCAGCTGTCATATGTATTGTATTATTTTGTCATTTGTGTCCTATGGGCTGGAAATCAAGTAGTCAGGAACTCTAGTGTATACCCGGGGAATAACTATTCTATCTTTATGAAGAAGTGTAACTCAGATACAGAACTCTACTGCAAAAGGTATTATTTCTGCTTAGGGTATCAGGTACTGAGATTTTTCTTCCTGCTTCCTCATTTTGCATTGTCAAGCTGACAGACATTACTTGTACTAGTAACAAAAAAAGAATTTAATATTATGTGTTTTATCATTATACATTTAAAAATTGAATGGAAATGCAATCCAGAAAATTTTTGCTTTGATTGTGAACTTAAAAACAAAATGTTTCATTCTTGTAACAATATTATCCAACCTTGTTGAATAATGGTGTCCAATTTATGTAAACATTGTGTTGTGCCTGAGTCTGTTATTATGGCTGTGTGAACATTGTGTTGTGCCTGAGTCTGTTATTATGGCTGTGTGGCATTATTGCATCATGGCTACATCATTGAACATATTTCTGTTACAAGGTACAACATTTGCAGACAGCAAGAGGCCCATTCTACAAGCAGATGTAAGGTTTATTGATGTCTATTTTTGACTATAACCTTGGAGATATTGATTTTGCTTACCATCATCTGCTGTAGCTTTTAGACCCCTCAGTCCTATTGTGTAACAGCCGAAATATTAATCAGGGCTGTGCCTATGATACTGAAAAGTGTATACACAAAGAGGCAGTCATCATGTCCATGTCAATTGTTTTATTAAAGAAGTGCCTAGTACCTACAAGGACCCTTGTCCAGTGTTGATATTAATATATGTATCACTAAAATTTCACTATCCAATAGGTGAGCATACCCCATTTTCATATTAAATATGTAATGTACCATCATACTGTGAGCACACTGTTAGCTGATTTGGGCTTTTTCATGCCATTTAATTATGGGTTATCCACTGGTGTACATTGTACACTAACTGAAGTATACAACTTCCTGGTATTTAAATATACTTGTTAATGCCATCATATGGTGTATCCACTGTACAGTGGAATCTTTCCTGTTAGGTAAGTACATGTAGTATTGCATCATATTATGTACATTGTACACTAGCTGAATTGGACTCTCTCCTGATATGTAATTAATGTGCCATCATATGGTGTACACACTGTACACTAAACTAACAGGACTCCTGCATATAATAATGTGGTGAGCACACTGTACAGTGAATTGAACTTCTTTTTCCAGTATGCAAGTAATGTGCCATCTTATGGCATAAGCCCTCTAAATTAGACTGCTTGTTCCTGTATGCAAGTGATGTGCCATAATAAGGCATACACCCATAACATACAGAGTTGGATTTGTAGTCATATGGTGTACACTGTACACTAACTTAAAAGAAGGAGTTTGAAAGTCTTAGTGACAGTATGCCATGTACATTGTACACTAACTGAAGTGGACTCTTTCCTGGTTACTCAGACCATCTTTTCCTGTTTTCTTAATTGATGAATAGTAAAACTGAGCTGTATGTACTTAACCTAAACACTCCTTTGAATCCCCAAATGTCCCACCTAGATTGGATTTCCTATAATTTTTGTACTTTCTCACCAGGTCTTGACTTCTGTGCACATGTCATCATTGGGGACAAATTTCCGAATTTAACCTTTTTTCTTTAGTGGATGTCTGTTCATAACTATAATAGCAGTCACTAGTCACTAAAGGTTATGAAACATTGGATGGCAAATGTTTCCATTTATAAAAAGTTTTGGGCAGTCAAGACATTAAAGGCTTGTGTAGTAGACTGCAAAGTGAGTGTAATGTTACTCATGGCCTCTAGATTCTAATAAATGTTGAGAAAATAACGAAGTCATTGCACAGAACAGAAAATTCCATAGTCCAGCTATTTTTAATCGGCCAGATATTCAAAGGTCAAGATATTTAATGGGTTACCTGTTCTCTTGATTAAAAATATTTATAACAATGTGTCCAGGAAAGGAAGATATAACAAGAGTCTAGAGTTTTGTTATTATCAATTCAAATGAGATTATCTCATTTTCTCCTCCATTACTAATGCATTTTTCCTTGCATGAAAATGTTTCCCCAATTTTGGAGTACAAGAGGCCATAATGCTCAATGCCCTGTAAACACACCACTCCCAACCCAGTGAGGAGTCTGTTAAATTTTATTATGATAACATGCATTTTAGGGCACCTGTATGTCATTGTCTTTGGGCCACTGTATATATTATATATTCACTTAAAAGACTGATCCAACTGCAAACTGCATAGACCCAGATCTGTCATCATATAATATGCTAACAGATCTTGGTCTCTGTAGTTTATTAGGAGTAATCAGCAGAACAAACAACATAGATCCTGATTGGCAGGCACACTATGCTACAATAGATCAGGATCTTTTGTTCTTGCTGTTTGACTTATAAGGGTTAACTTATATTAGGGTTTAGTTTTATATCAATGGATTACTCTTGTCAGTATCATAACTCTACCATCTAGATCTGAAAAATGAATGATGTAGTGAAAGTAATGGTTAATCTGTTTGGCATCAGGACTGGGTTGTATGATTTTTGCTGTTAACTTATTGTCCATCAGAGAAATTTCAAATGAAGGAAGAATTTTCATCCAATATGCTTTCCTATTTCGTCATATTTGAATCAGAAAGAGCAGAAAGTGACCTCATGTAAAAATTATCTGTTGCCTCTTGAATGTAAATTATCTTGATAAAAAAGGAGAAATGACTTAGTAGCATGTTTTATAATTTATCTAGAATGATGCACAGACCAGGCTGGATAGCAGCCATTGTGCATCACAGGGTAATACATTTTACTTGAAGTACCCCATCATAGTGTAACCTTTTATGTGTTATTGTATGATTAAACTGATTTTTTTTTAAGTAAGATAAATTAGCCAGAAAGACATATAATAGACAAAGCTTTTATCAAAATCTAAGGCGTTTCTGGTAAACATGATGGCTAGTGACAGGAAGAGATAAACTTTGAGGAATGATTTTGATCTTACAAATCACAAGGCTACATCTGTAGTCCCCCACCCCAGCAAACTGCACAGCATTGTATTATGCAAGGCTGTTATGATATTGTACAGACCAGAGGAAGTGACTTGTACATGTGTGTTTTTGCTATGATAATGTGTGTATACCAAGGGAGGTGCAATATAGGATGCATGTGTGATTCGGAAGGAAGAATATTGTATAACAGATGCATTTGTGATTCTGCTGAAGTCTCCCATAGCATGATTCATTTCAGTCCAAAAACATTGACAATTGCTGCCTTCCAAGGTCAGACAAACATTTTAGTATTATTTACCTCCATGAATCAGTAGCAGCAGAATGGTAGTGTCTAATTTATGTTGTATAATATATTGCAGATGGCATGAGATAATCATTGATTTCTAATTTCTTCCTGGCCAGTATATCCTAAAAGTTTGAGATTGAGCATTTACTCTAATCCAGTCAAAATTGGTGTTATAAAGTCCATTGTGATTGGCCAAGACATACATCAAGCTTCCATGTTGTATGATCTCCAAGCTAGTTATAGTGCCAACTCCAAGACAGTTTACATAATCCATTTGTATGCTTTCATTGGTTTTGTAGTAGACTTTCCCAGAGTAGTGATTCCATGGAAATTGTCTGTAGGCTGCTTACAGATATTTTTGTCCTGTTTCACAAAGAATAGATTAGATTCCTGCATATTGTTAATCATTTTTAGAGCTTAAATTAGAGTGAAACCATTCATAGTGTGATTATAATCTTTATATAACATTTAGGGGATTTTCCGTATTTTACACCAGCCTTCATATTATTGCATTGTATTAAAGTAGACGCTGTACATGACCCTGATTGCGCCCAATTAATATGCGAGTGAAATCCTGTTGAATGGAATACTGTCCGCTCATTGGTTAAAAGAAAATGACGTCCAGATATTTTTTTATAACTTATTTTCAGCTGGCCAAAGAGTATTCCATTCAGTGCTTCCTTCTTGCATATTAAGCTAGTGAGATAAGGGCCAAACCAGGTAGGAGCCTGGGAAAATGGTCTGGTATTCCTTAAAGTTATGGTAGTATGCCCTCCAAACTTTGGATATGCATACAAAGTCGAATGCCTGTGATAAACATTGATACCAAATTTATTATGTTGTGTGAAACTTAGCTTTTAGATGACATCATTTATTCTTAAATAGGTCATGCAAGAAAGGAGAAGTGTCCTTTCTTATAGTTATTATATAGTACTTGTATGACAGGTTAATTGTAAGCAAAATTACAAGCCTTAGTGCATCCAAATAGTGAATAAACTTCCATAAATTTTAAAATTAAAGCAACTTAGAGATCACTAGTGGAGCCACAGCTTAAAATTTACCCATATGTAATGTATTATAATTAAAAAAACACAAGGATGGACTCCTCCCAACAATCTGCCTTTTGATTAACACTGTAGTCTCAGGTTATACTGAACAAAGATAAACATAAAGGGTATCAATGTTTTAAATAAACTATTCAAGTTGTTATGCCTATATTGTAGAAATTGTGTGTACCCTATATGGGGATTTAACAGGTAAAGCAAACATATTTCTCAGCTACATATTTATTACCCTACAGGAAACCAAATTCAAAGTAAAAAAAATTCCAGCTGATAACCATCACTGCCTTTTTATATATCAAGCTCCGCACAAGACATATTGATATCATATTTCTGTCTTGATTGATTTTAAAACCTGTTTCATATGTTAAACTAAAACATTTTATTTCTAGATAATGATTTGTCTACACATTGATTTGCTAACATGCAAATCATACTACATCTGATCACACATTTTCATCTTTTGCAGCAAAACATAAATGTGAAATAAATATGCTTTAGGTATAGAAGTCTGGCAAGGATATATCATATTTAAGTATAAATTCTCCATTTTCTTTAAACCTAGTTGCACCCTACTTCTGCTAATTAGAGCCATTTAATTCACTATCTTGTCAATACAATCATCAGTTTCAACATCTAATGTTTATGCTAAGCACACTGCTATATATATATATATATATATATATATATATATATATATATATATATATATATATATCCTTTAATAAATTTCATCATCATCATCATCATCATCATCATCATCATCATCATCATCATCATCATCATCATCATCATCATCATCAATCCCTTAACCCAAGAGGTTGTTGGCATACCACATGACTTTACAACCAATTCTCTCCATCTTTCCATTCTCTACTGCCCTTTGGAAATCTCCGAAATCCCATACCTGTTCACTCCTTTATGTTGCCCTCCTACCTCTTTTTCTGTCTGCCTCTTCTTATGATCCCTTGCACTGTGCCTTGCAAGATTGTTTTTTTCGAGTCCAGATGATCTTGAGACAATACTACTTCAGGTTGTGCTTTTGGACTGGTCAAGAGGTTGTTGTAGGATAGTTAAACCCAAATACCAATTGTTTTCTCTAGCTGCATAGGCCTGAGATCTGGATTTATGTCCATAGGGCAGTTTGGGATGAGTTTGCTGTAAAGAGTCTGCAATTATGTTTAGATTGCAGAAACAGCAAATTTCTTGTAATGTGGATTCTAATCAGTGTGACAAAACAAAGGATCAGAAAAATCAAAACAATTAAATCACATCAACTGTACCTACACCTGTGACAAAATCAAATTACTTTGCCTAGGAATGCTTGACCATTTGCTATTGACCTGGTCATAATCATGTCATGATAGTGCAATGTACTGAATAAAATACTGATCTTACTTGTCTGCATGATAACTTCATTTTCATTTGACCAATGAGAGGACATTTGATTCAGCATGTTACATAGTCATTTCAGACAGGTGCAATCATGGCAGTATCCAGTGGCAATATAGGAAAACATGCTGGTATTCTTTGAAGATGGAAAGTCAAGTCAAATTTGGTATTGGCAAAAAACTTTGAATATCTGCAAAATATAAGTGCTAAATTTATTTGCTTCATGTAGCTTGAGATATCAAGTGTCAATTTTCTTTTAAGCTGTTGGTGAAGTGGGATTCAAAACAAACTTTTTAATGTTATAAGTATATTTATATGCAAACAAGGAACAATATTTTAGTGATAGTAATGAAATCTCTAACTTCTGTAAACTATGCATGCAATTTTCCTTCCAATCATAAATTTTCTTTGAAATTTTTGTTACAGCTATGTTATTAATGATAAATGGTTCACATCACCTGCATGAATATGGGGCAGTGCTGACCAAACTCTCAGACTAAGCATGTATACATATTGTCCTTGTATACTATGAAATAGTAAAGATGTTTATCACTCTTTGTAGTTGCAAGTAAGCTGTAGACTGATCCAAGTTTTGTTACCTTAAGTACCTTAATCTCTCTGTAGGTCTGTATTGTATCCAACCAGTGATAGCCAGCCAGTTCAAGTGATCTACCATAACTTATAACTTATGGTCTTCCCTCCAGGTCTTAGACCATCTTCTGGTCATCAGAGTGTCTGAAGGCTGTCAGGTTATTTGGCATTAGGTAATCTTTTGGATTCTTCCATTATCTGCAGGTATGTGAGCAGTTTGAAGTGGAGCCCAGGGCATTTCAGTCTTTGTTCAAAATGTGGCTAGATAAGGAAGTGCTTTCCTGTACTACTTTAATTTTGTTTCTTGGGTTTTTTATTATTTGAAACAGAAGCATTTGTGCATAGAAGTCCATTGGCTTGGATGATAGCATGGTTTACAGTACTGCAGAAATAAGGGCAAGAACATTATTAGTACAGGTACTGGTAAGTGTCAACTGATGTCTCTTTTTAAAATGCTCCTGTTATTTGGAAATCAACTGGCACAACTTTTAGATGGAGGACATTTGTTTGGATTGTGAAACAATCACATGAATTGCATATGATTATTTTTTTTCCTTCTAGGCAGGATACACTGCTGGTTGATATGACAAAGCACATATAAATGGGCAGGTTTTTTTGTAACATAATTATTTAGTTGTCTTTGTAAAACAGATCATATCAAATTGAAGTGTGGAGCATAGAAGTGTTATGGTATTGCTTATTTAAATTTACAGCCATTTGTAACTTGATTTGATGTAAATAAAAACTTGTAGCTAATTTTGGGGATAAAATAACCTAGTATGTGAATGGGTTTGTGGATTAAACAAAAAGAACATTGTTCCCTTCATGTTCCTCCTATATGAGGTCTGCCTGATTTGATGCAGTATGTGTCACACTGTCTACTGATATGCATACCAAATGTGTTACAGAAAAGACACTATTTTCTGTTATAAATACCACATGCATTACAGTAAAGACTTTTCTGACATACATACCACATGTTTTACAGAAAAGACTTATTTTTCTGATGTAAATACCACATGTTTTACAGAAAGGACTTTTCTGATATAAATATCATGTTTTACAGAAAAAACACATTTTTTCTGTTATAAATACCACATGTTTTACAGAAAAGACACTTTTCTGACATACATACCACATGTTTTACAGAAAACACTCTTTTCTGTTATAAATACCACATGTTTTATAGAAAAGACACTCTTTTCTGATATACATACCACAGGTTTTACAGGAAATTCAAGTCAATGCTAGAATAATTATCTTCATTAGACTTAAATTTATATAAAAAAAAAGACCTTCAATAGTATTCTTAGGCATTGTTTTGGGGCATATAATATGATTAGTGCTGCAAAGTAAAAGGACCTAAACTTGATAACTGCATGCCCGATGAAGATTAAGATGAAGTTTAAACATGGCTCCCATTTCATGGCATGATAACAATAGTGTTAATGTCAGTAGTGTATGAAAAATGACATTCAAACCACAAAGAACAAAATTTGAAACTTTTTTCCCCATCTGGGTTGGGCATCAAGCATTTTGACAGAGGTCTAGTTGGTCACTGATGTGGCTTGTACTACATGACAGACAAATCTTGGTAACTTGATGTTGGTTGTTTGTTTGGTTTTAGCAGCACTTAACACATTATTCCTTATGTTGTCTCATGGAAATGAGAGCCAAGTACTTTTGCCAAGGACACACCAAGGCAGTTGACTCAGTTTGCTCCATTTCTGTATCCTGAACATCCAGTGCCCAATTGTCATGAAATTTTACAACATATTTAAGTTTTCTCTCAGAAACCATGATTTTTATTTTCAACTAAAAGAATGTAATTTCAAATAAATAGCTATGCAAATCAGTTGTCAGAGCTTCAGATCACTATTGAACTTGCATTGAGTAGGGTACTCAGGTTATAAAGAGGGAGTTTTGTGATTGCACCTCATGGTGGATCATTTACTTTCCATGTGTAAAAAGATACAGCCAGTTTTGTTCTCTGCTTGATTGTTGGCAGCATGCAAGACTGTTTGCATTAGCCAAACTATTAGTCATTAGGGTTAGCATCTTAGCTCTGTTTATAGTGTGGGGAAGTAAGGAGCTGTGTGACATAGTTATTCATTATGTGGAGTTTATATTGGGATAATTAACAGCTAATTGACAAAACACTGTAGATCAGCTGCATTCATTCATAAAAGAAAGCAAGTGCAACAAGATAAAGGATTTTATTCACCAGTGTAAAAGGGACAACATGTAACAACAGAATTAGCAAGTAAGAACAAAGACATAATTCTTTAAAACAGCTCACCACCGCTATGAAAGAAGGCATAGTTATTTAACTCTCAACACTCTCAACTCCTGTATAAATATGAGCAGAAACTGTAATTAGTTAATGTAATAACATGCAGATGTTGCTTACTTACTGCTGAGATGGAAAGTAATCTGCAATCACTAAATTTTACAATCAAAAGTTTCTACATGATTTCTCTGTTGCATGTCTGACTGTGCTCTTGTTTGGTCATATTAAGGGTGATATTATTGATATGAATGAAACATACACACACACACACACACATATACAATACATGTAGTGCACAATAAATGCAATTAATCAAAATTTGCAAGATCAGATTTAAAGAAGGCTCAGAATTTGAGTCTTTAAATATTGAAAGTCTTACTGTTGCATGGAGAAAACTGGTAATTGAATGCCACCAAGATATGTAGTTTTGAGTGAGTCAGGGTTGTATGTTGTACAGTGAAGTTTTGCATCAAGGTTTAGCTTAAAGCAAATAGAATTGCACATAAGTCCACCAACTCTCAGATTTCATTAACTTTTTTCATCACACATTAGATTTAGTCAAACATAACCCATCAAGGTAAACATATATTAACCTCACTGACTTTGGTGGACTGTGTACTGTAATCCACTTGATTAGTACTCTTTGAGACAAAAAAAGATCTGAAGCTACAACAGAGAACTCTTCTTAGCAGTTGTATTGCCTACTGGGCTGTCCATAGAAGTTATTTTTATTGACTGGTACCTTGGAACTGTTTGCTTTTCCCTAGACTAATCAAGGTAGCCCACTAATCTGCTCTGTATGGTAAGAATTTACCGTGATGCTTTGAAGCCCACATGTGTTTAATGTTTTCCCTAATATTGAAGATTTGATGTTCTTCTTTAATTAAAAAGCACTTAGGAGATGGTGTAGGGATCTATGAATATGCCAGAATATTACAAACAGGTTTACTAGACAACTCAGGTTTGCTTACCCATGTGTGATTATACTGTTGAGCAAGTAGTGTGGTGGACAGAATACTTTCAAATATATCTCCTATGATGAGACCAAAAAGACGACTGAGGAGCTCCTATGATGACAGCGTTATTGTGGGGCAGAGGTGGAATTACAATGACAGTGTTTTTATGGGTCCAAGGAGTATCCTGCATGCCAATGGACTTAAGCTTCAATTCTCCGGAAAAATTTCAGTAGTTTTAGTTGGAGCCAATGGTTCGCGTAGGGAGATTCTAAGGTGCTAATCTTGGATTTATGTCATATCAGAGCTATGTAATACTGATTATTTTCTTATTTGATGTGGAAAATATTTTAAAGTAGTGAAGAGAGTTGTTTGTGAGATTTGAAAAGTTTTAAGATTTTTGCTAGAAATTCAGGATTACATTTGTTGTTTTTTTTATTGCATATTCATAATGATATTGTTGTATTTATACAAAAATTCAGGCCTATTTTTAATGGTGCATGACATTTTGATTTAGCAAGGGGTAAGTTTACATACCATTTTTAAATTTTCACAAAGTATTTGTTTGTGTAATAATCTATTTGAAGACTGAAAGTTGACCTATGTAAGACATACAAGTATAGGAAAGGAATGTCAAAATTGCAGTTTGCTTTTTAAGTAGCTGTGCTTGCAATAGTTTTCATCATAAGCAAGACCAGCACAGAATTGCTGTTTCCTACACACAGTTGCTTAAGCAGATGTCAGTTTCTTAGACCTTTTTGTCTAAGACCTTTGCTCCCAGAATTCAGTATTCTGAGACTGCAGAATCTTCTGAACATCAAACGTTGTAGCCATAGTTACTAACCCTTATTTATCTATCTATAGCTGTGTTGTAATTATAAAACATCTGACTCATGGTACAAACCATCCATTTCATTAAGTAAGCAGGATGGCACCAATTTAAGTGTCTAATTAAAGAGAGGTAAAGTTTTCTTTAAACATTAGAGCATTTCTAGCTATGCCTTGAATCAAGGCATTACTCCATGACACATTTTTTTAATATTTTGTCTTGATTTTTTAAAATTTGCAAGATTTAGTGTCCAAGTACTAAGTGTCTGATTCTTGTCATGTTTGTTATTTCTTTGCTCACCAGCTTATCAATTCATTGTCAAGCATTCAGTCCAAAATATTGTCAACCTCACTTACTCTAATGTATCAGTGGTATTACTACTTAAGGCACTTCATTTTCTCAGTGGGAAAGGCAGCCATTTTCACCCAATAAGACTGCATTTCTTTATTAATAGTTTAAATATTGTATAGAAATAAATAATTCCTGATATTTTATAAGGGGACTATGATTGAATATTTCAAGTTATAAATGTAGTTTCAGGCTGAAAGTGCACCACAGACAGATATTTTAGGTATGATATGGAATCACTGATTGAAAATCTGCATACAATACCAGATAAGCCAATTGGAAGTTTAAATTGGTGTTTAATACCTTGCCATATAAAGCTGCTTCATTCAGTAGCATGGCAGTATTTACTTTAAACAGCAGAACTTAGATTCAAATTAATAACATTTTTCATATCATAATTATTATCTTTTAATTTTTCATCAAAACTTGAAGAAACAATTTTACTTACCTGAACAATTATGTTGCTATAACTTTTCCAGATATCCACTTTGTAATGGTATGAATGGGCATTATCAGTCATTAACTATTACAAATGGTTGATTATGTGCCTATATTATGAACAGTTGTTTATGTGTTGTTATTATAGGTAGTTGTTTATGTGTCAGTAATACTAGCAGTTGTTTGTGTATCATTATTTTCTGTTGATTGGAATTGAGCAAAAGTGTTTAAACTTGAAGTATAAGGACAATGAAGACTTTTGATTTTGAATTTCATGTGTCTTTGCGTAGTTTTATTATAATAACATTTGTATGAAGAAAGATTTGCAATTTTCAATATTTAATGTTAATGTTTAAAGAAAACTTTACCTCTCTTTAAATATTGTCGAAACATAAGCAAGCAAGGTACTTAACCTTACTTGTTGGCTAATGTTAACATACATTTGATTCATATGCCATGTAGTGGGCCTAATTCAGTGCTGCCTTCCAGTACTTCTTACAGGCAACTTAAATTTATTTATTTCCATAATTGAAGAGCAGCTACCCACAAAGATACACATTGATAGTGACATTTTTCTTTGGTTTACTTTCATCAAAATCTTTTTTTTTTGTCTTTTCAGTGTGACCAGCGCTGACAATGGTGTTGAACTTCGAGATTCCAAATCTAGATCAAGATCAGTAGGGTCACCCCACGAGGCATCTCGAAATAACAAGCTGGTCAGCCAGCAGACTGTGACCTCAGGTCGTGTTCAGCGCCAGCGATCTCTGCGACGATCTGAAGATGAGGCTGTAAAGAGGTCACGTGCACAGTCTGTGGCATACGAGTTGTCTCAGGACCTGCAGGACAAGCAGGTGGAAATGCTAGAGAGGAAGTACGGGGGATCACTTAGATCACGACGTGCAGCAAAAACGATTCAGAGAGCCTTCAGGCAATATTGTATGAGTAAAAACTTTGAAAAGCTGAGGAATTCTATTGGAGATAGGAGATTATCCAAACTTGGTCGAAGTAACACAGTGTGGTCAGACAGAATTTCTGCTGATGGACAATGCATAATGGGAGCCACAGTGCTTCAGAATGGCCCTGATATTACAAGCTGGGGTCAGGGAGATTTTGGCCACGATTATGGGAGACCAGTAATGAATGATGAAACTATCAAGAAAGAGATCAGACTTAGGCAGCAAATGTCACTAGACCCAAATTATAAATCTGATTCACCTAAGTTGAAAAATCGAGTAGATCGAAGACGTCTCGAGCGATCAATGGAGGTAGAAGCCAATGACATTCCCATTCAAAAAGACTCAAGGTTGAGACAAAGTAAAGGAGAAGAAAATAACAATCGTAATTCTTGCCCAGAAATGAATGATAGTGCTGGTGATTCCCCCCAGGTAACTCCATTTGAGAGCACAGTGGATATTCACAGTGTGGACTTTGAGAATTTGTTGGAAAGTAAAGATACAGATGTTCTGACTGACAGTTTTCAAAGTGACGCCAGTCACCATGATATAAACTCAGCAATACAAGGAATGCCAAATAAGTCCACAGGTGGGATGTTGTTATTAGGGTCTAGCAGTATAAGTAATGATACACTAGGTAGCAATAGGTCAATAAGTTCCTCCTACGAAAACTTCAGGTCTCAGGCAGACTCTAGTGACACAGGTTCTGCAAGTAGTAGTCAGAATGATTTGTTTAAAGACAGAGTGTCACCAGAACATTTAAGGACTCAAGAGCAAAAACATATGCAAGAGCAAACAGTCAAATATTTTATGCATTCTGAAGGCAAACAGAGGGGTAACAGGATAGAAAGTGACAATTTGAAACGACCCCCAGTAGTTCCTGGTCGAGGACCAGAAGCCTCACCAATTTGGAAACGAAAGAACAATGGTTCAACCAGTAGTTTAAAAAGTGGAGATATCAAAAGAATGAGTAATATTTCAGAGACAAGTGAACCAGAGAGTTTAGATGGTGGACATTATTCCAGTTCACCAAGTTCAGAAAATATTAGCTCTGAGAATATTAGTATAGCTAGTGACAATAGCATAAGTTACCAAAGACGAACGCGGTTGAGCATGACACCTGATCATTCAAACACTTTAGTACCCAGGTCAGCAGACAAGCAAAGGAAGCGGGTTTATCGGATTGGACTCAACCTCTTTAATAAGTAAGTATTCGGCAGTGAATGCAGCTTGTTGTAGACACCATTGCAATCAATATTGGTTTACTTTTAAAAACTAATCATATTTCATTGTACAAACACATTTTTAATAGAAGTTTGCTCTACTTTCATGCTCTGCATACCTAGTTGAAATCATGTGGTGACACTTTACTGAATGGCATGATGACAACTCTAAAATTACATTTAAGATGTAGGTGCTTAAAGTACTTAAGAGTAGTGATGCCAGTAAGCCAACAGCACCAAGTTTGTTAGTCACTTTTTTGCATATTTATGGGTGTGAGCTGCTTACAGTGTTACATTAGCATGGGTGTCTGTACAGAAATACTTGAAATGTTTTAGACTTGGAGTGCTTCCAATTGAATTTCATGTATAAGACATAAATTGAATTACTTTTTTCTAATCCACTGGTTTTCTCTGATTGTTTATGTATCTAAGGTAAATTTGCAGATCCAGTCATTTCTGTACACTCTGTATTCACTTCACTAATTTCCAGTTAGGCATGTGCAGATGAGTGAAGTGCCCAGACCACTATTATTTGCAAGATTGATGCCCAACCATTTCATTTTTATGGCACCATGCCTCTTTGAGATCAGCATGTTTTCTATTTACCATCATAACCTTGGCACAGTCTAGAATTGACTTTTAATTTGTGCCATTATTGTGGATTCAGTTACAAAATGGCATTTCACGTACATTCATATTCAGATGAAGCACAACTTTCTAGTTTCTGTTTTGAGATTCATGTAAAATTTATCAACCATTTATACTCGCTTATAAGTAGAGTCAAACTGCAAAGATCCCTATCTGGTGTAGCGTATATATCGGGGTTTATGTTCTACTGATTCCACCAAAAAAACTGCACTGAACCAGGTCTGCCATTGCATTTTGTGACAGCAGATCTAGGTCTGTGTATTTTGCAATTGGACTCGTCTTATCAGAGGGACAGACAAGTTAGCTGAAAACCAGAATTTTAGAGCAGGTTCTACACTGGCTTGAGAATATCTGGTTAAAGTATGCCATGCTTAATAATGGCAGACTTAATCCATATTCATTGTACCTCTTTAGATCATCTGTTAAAACATAACACAGTAAGTAGATCAAAGGTCTTAATTATTGTATTAAATGTCTGGTACACCTGCTTTGATGCACCAACAGAAATTTGAGCCTATGATTTTGTCCATGGAGCCTGTAGTTCAGTTGATAGTGTTGGAGTGATGATAAAAGAGTCACAGTACTGTTTCATGTGTCAACAATTATCTTGCATCTTTATTTTTTTTGTAACCTCACCATCAAACCCCAGCAGACAAGCAGACATTTGGTGAATCTTCTAGGCAATTTTGTTTGGAAGTAAAGATTTGCTTAACATAAAAATGGTGCATGTTTTTTTTTCTTGGGCCAGTCATTTTCTACACAGATTATGCATAAATGAATGTATACTAAACTAAAGGCTGAAGGTATCACTGCTTATGTAACATATTTAAAGAAATCAAAATCAAATGTTAACAATTTTTAATATGCCATAAAGTGGAGAGTGTTATGTCCATCCATGAGTATATCTTTTTATTTCCTGTTATTTCTGTTTGGTAAATTGGCTTCTACAGAATCTACTATTACCAGGCATCAGGCCAAGGAAGAACCTATAGATTTCATTCTCAGATTCTCCAAGGTGAAGGACACAGTGACTGAAAGAAGAATAAGTTTGTCCACACAATTTATTTTTATGCCAGATACTTTGACCAAACTTTGTTAATGACTTACTGGGTACAAATTTGCAAACAGTAACATCTAGTCAGAGTTTCCTCTCATCCTTACCACCCCGTTTTTGATATTTGGACATTTATGTTGGTGTGTAAGGTCAGAGTCCATTCCCAATGGAAGTTGGAATCTGGAATCTATTTGGTGTTGGCATAAGATAGGCACTTACTAGCTGGCCTAGCAAACTTTGTTCATGGAGATATATCTGCATGAAATCAATAAGAATATGATTTGTTTTCTCAGAAATAGATTTCTGTATATTCCTAGTAAGTGGCTACCCTATGCTGACACCAAATGGTGTCAGCGAATTCCAACTTTTTGATAGGGAATGGATTCTGACCCTACACCCCAACATAAATGTCCAGATATCAAAAATTAGTTGCAGGAGTAAGAGGAAACTCAAAACTAAATAACATCCAACACAAAGTAGATTACCAGCCAATTTTTAATGTTCACCTGGGCTATGGCTCAAGATCACTGCCCTTTACACAGAATAGATTGGTTGTTGTAAACCAGGACGAATATTTTATTAAAACTTCAGAATGTAGACATAGTCAGGGTTCATTAACATCATAAATTCTTGCTTTTACTGATGACAAATACAGACTCCAATTCTTATGGGTTGGTATTTTTGTCAGCATCAAATGTGTGACCTATGTAGAATTTGTTTCTAACATTACCATATCTAAACTAAAAATACCATATACACCCATGTCTCTTGCCTTAACAATAATCAATATTTCTATAATAAATTGGAGGGAAATGTTAATCATTAATATGACAACAACACTTACTTATAAGACTCCTTATGACCTTGGTATTGGTTTTGTGATCCAAAGGTCAGTTATTAAGGTCAAGGTGACAGAAAGACACACACACACCCCTCAAAGTTATGCAGAACCTGTCCAGACTAAAGTTTGATAATGGTTTGCTTTTGAAAAAGGAAGTTGTCATTGATTGGGGGTTAAAGTGTCAAAGGTATGGAGCAGAGGGAGGGATTAAAGAAGGATTATAGTTTTTACAAAATAAATGAAAGCCTGGTCATGTACCATGAGCAAACTGTATGAAGGGCTGGCATGAGACGGCACCAATAAATTGTAGCCAAAAGTTAAGGCAACCAAGACAAAAGGAAGAAAATGGTTTCTTAAAAATAACTTGATATGTCAGGCATATAATAAACAGTTTACAGTATTTGCTTTTTAAAATTCATTAGGCTGAGTGTTTTGAGATTGTTTTTTTTTATTCTCAAGTAACAAAAGAACTAAAAAATTTGCAACTTTGTCCACAAAAGAAATGTTAGTTAAAACTAATTAGTCTGATATATGTTCTTAAGGAGTGTTATTATCACCAAAAGATAAGAGCTGATCCACTTGATACAAAATGACCTTTTTAAGAAGTGCACTGTTGGCAGATGAGTGTTCTAAATTCCCCCTCAGCAGCTATAATTGACCATGTTGTACTGGATTACATTGAAGTGTGCCTGACTGCTTATACCCTTCTTCTAAAGTGCTATTTTTTTATTCTTGTTATCTGAGCTAAGACAGGTGCTGGCTTGTGCCAATTGTCAGGACAGTACTCCAATCCTTTAGCTCAGTAGAAAGATGTCAAGTGACTCTTAGGATAGACATGTTCATAATGTTTGTCCAGGGGAATAGCTAGCTACCAGTCACTGGCTAAACTACATTTTTTTCTGACCTTGCATGATTGACCATTCTCAAAACAAAATCAGCCAAAAGCCTATACCAGCCTACTCAAAATACTTTAAAACAAAAAACAAAAAATGTCTAAAATGGAAAAATTCTCTCTATCAAAACAAATCAGATTAGGTACTATTGGCTTAGCCAGGTTGAATTTGGGACCCTTAAAACTAAAATGTATAATGTTAAGCCATGTGTGAAAACTAGGGCACTGTTGTAGTATTTTATGATTTTATATTGTTAAAGTATTACTATACTTTTCTGCAAAGTTTGGCCAGGACTTCCATTTTCAAAACTTCTTCAGAGAGTTGTGGAATTTTTTTTATCCAACATCTGAAACTTTGGATAGAAAAATGCATATAGTGTTTGCTTTTGTAGCATTGTTTTTAATATTCACAAACTTTCACATTTTTTGTATCCCATCCTACTGATTTTAAAAACCAAAGGCATCAAGGATATAAACAAATGCACAAAGCATGGTCATTTCATGCATCTATTTAAAATTTCTAACCTGATTGTTGCCAGGGTCCCAAATACAATCAGCATCTTGGTATTTCAAATCAAATTTGAGTTTCTTTAGTAACATGTTTTCCATTTGTATGGGCAAGTCTTTGTTCTGAAGCAACAGATGTGATGTGTCTTTGACGTTCCCATCAATTAAGTTTTGGATTTACATTTCTTTGAACATATTTTTATTTGTTTAGTTTGTTTTAGAAATATTAAAACTTGACATTGCAAATATTGGATGCAGACAATAGTTTTTTTATTATTGAAATGGACTATTGTATTAATGGAAAAGGGAGAATAGCAGTCTGTTTACATCATGAGGATCAAGGTTCCATTTGGTTAAAAATACAATAAGTTGACAGCATTAGGGACCCCTGTGGCAACAATCAAGTCAGAAGCTATACATTAATAGATGGCTTAGTTTTGTGCATTTTTTTTTTTTTTACATCTATGATGCTTTTCTATTTGAAATCTCTAAGGAGGTACATACAGTGCAGGATGGTATAGTTAGAGACAACATATTTAATTTTCCAGAGGAGGGAAGGAATAAAACTAATTTAAAAAAAATGATTTTCTACATTTTAATGTCTCATTAAAATATTCTTGCTTTGATTTATAGAAAAGTGTATTCATTGTCAAAAATAATAAATTATGTTGAGGTGAAAGAAAAAAAAAACTATCCTAACTAATATGAAAATCTCGTATTCCACACCCACCCCACCACATAATGGTCACTCCTTTAAGCATCATATCATTTGAGATTTGTGCAAGAAAAGTATTAAATTGGGTCATTGAATTTTGAAGAGGTCAAAGATTCTGGCACCTTGGTGGAGACTAATAATGGTTGAATTGTTCTTAGCCTTTGCATTATTATCTCTCTGATTTGCAGTGTGATGGGGATGTAGCTATTGCTTTGTCTGAACATTTCTGTTTCAGGTCCATAATTCAATCAGTTCAGTGTATTACACCCAAACTCCATACATGTGTGAAACAAGTTTAGTAGATGTGCCTTTCGATTTTAATTAGCATTCAGTGTTTTTTTGTAATCATGGAATTAAAGCATAGTACAAGTGGCATATGAACTGAGAGGGCAGGAACACAGCATTATTATTTATCATATCATCAAATGGATGTTTTCTTTAGGTGACTCATGTTTTTATTATTTACAGAAAACCTGAGAAGGGATTGCAGTTTCTCTGTGAAAATGGATTCATCAACGACTCCCCAGATACAGTTGCACGATTCCTTATCACCAGAAAGGGTCTCAGCAAACAAATGATTGGGGAATATCTTGGTAACATCTCAAATGAATTCAACATGGAGGTGCTAAGGTAAGTGTAGTTGCTAATAGTGTTTATCTGACAAGAGTCAGTTTGCATAAGAACCTTGCCTTAAAAGAGACCAGAAGTAAACATTTTCCTTTTATATACATAATTCTCTACAAATTGTAATTTCACTGTAATGTTTATAAATTACATATTGTAGGTGAGCAGTGATTATATTGCAATTGCAGAGTTTTGATGAGATGACAGATCTTGTGGTCCCATGATGCAATACTTGCCAGTCCTAGAATAGAAAAAGAAATATGGTGAGCAAATCAGACAGACAGGAGGAGACAAGATTTGGGTTGCATATTAAAAAGTTTAATCTTTTCATGAGAGATTCTCTTAACTACATATATCTACTGAACTGTGTGTTAAGAATTTTAAAGAAGCAATGTAATTCTAAATTAAATTCTAATGTGTGCTGTGCAAAAATATGTGGATTAATTGATGGTGCCCAACGTAAAAATTAAAAAATTTACCACAATGCAATCAATTCATTTAATAAGGATGAGATTCTATTTTATTATATGTAAATGACAGATTCATTACCAACCCCTAACACACCACCTAAGGACAAATATTTTGAAAATGCTTATAACACTGAAACACATTGATGATACTGAATTCTGGGTGAAGAGACCAGAATGGTGCTGATGTGTGTCAAACAGTATCCATTACTGGGGAGGTGTAAAGGTGTAAAAGGCATTGAGGATGGTTTTCATCAGTCTATGCGTATGTTTTTCAAAAAAAATTAATCCCCCAATAAATAATAAATCTGCAAAGTAGAAATCATAAGTAATTAATTTAAACATTAGGAAGCTTCCTTTTTGTGTTTCAGTTACAGTGTATATTACATGCAAGCTACAGTTAGCATATTAGCAAATCTGATAAGATTATACCCTGGTGACTTGAATAAACTCAAAAGCCCTAGCTGAAATTCCACTAGACCAGACAGTTCACACCTGTCAACTCTCAAGCTGGCAGAAAACCTCCCAGTTAAGTTAATGTATTTCCACACCTACCTCAAGATCTAGTAATATCTCCTAATTTTTTTCAGAGAACTCCCAATTATTACATTATGTCAGTCAATTTCTTTTCTCACCCCCCCACATAAATAGATATAACATATGTAATCCACAGATACCATATTCTATTTTATCTCTTGTGAATATTGTAGTGATGAAATCAGTGCCAGATTAAGCAGAAGCTAATCAAGCTACAGCTTAGGGCCTCACTGTCTGAAGGGGCCTCTCAAATTATTTTATACCAAATAGGGTCTCAACAGTTTCCCATTGCTTTGAGCCTCACTATGTCAAAATCCATCACTGGATGAAATAATTAATATCACATAACAGTTCTTTTTTTCAATAAATAGAATGTTAAGATAAAAAGTTATTCATGTAACTTTAAGATTTTTTTAAAACCACTGCAATAGTACTACAGTTAAAAAAAAATCTAAAAATAATAAAATTGTTACCAATTAGCTTAAACCCCATGAATGATCACTGCAAATGCTGTGTAATTTTCTTTGGAAACAAAATAGTATCTCTATATCTGCCAAAGAAACACTGCCAGTTAACACCTGATATTTCTCTACTGTATATGTAAAGTTTAATTACCATGATTAAATTAAAAAAAGGAATTTAAAAAAATGTACCATGCAGTATATATGTTCCCCCCAACCCCAATAACCAATTCAGATTAAACATTTTAATTTAATAAACATAGTTGTACTTGCCTTATGACCTAAACCTAAGAAAATAAGGTGGGACATAAAACATGGGAAAAATATTGCCATATGTATAGTTAACTTGTGACTGCAGGTTTAAACTGAAAATGAAGTGTGGTGTTAAGTTACAACAAAATAGGGAATCATTTATGTGCCAATCAGTTGCTGATGCTTACATACACACACTATGGAACATTTTCAGAACAGCAGTCCTTTTCATAAGATAAATACCAGGATAAGGATTAATTGTTAATTACTGGTAGTCACACTGGCTCTATTGCTCATGTACTTAGAACTTTAGCTATTTTGCAGCTGACCAGAATATGAAAAAGGGGCTTGTCCTAGGGGATTATAAGGCATATCACAGTGAGAAATGGCAAGGGTTCGGGGTCATCAGTCACCTCTTCATAATTTCTATTGTCAGCCAGTTAATTTGAAACTTTGATTTTATACCTGACCTATTTTCTTTTAATTGCTGCTATTTAAACTGACCAAGGGATAGTTTATGACAGTTTGAATCACTACAGATTATGGTTTATACATACTACATATAACCAGCACAAACTGAAAGGCTTTTTAGTTTTACAGTTATTGAAAATTGTGTTTTCTCAAAACACGACAGGTATTTATAATCTTTTTGTTAACAAAGTTTCTATTTCATTAGAATCAGATCTCAATTTCACCTAGGACAGCGGTGATTTGGTTTAGATTGTGCCATGTTATGGCATTTATGTCAACATCTTGAAAATACATTTACTCATTTCCTCAGGTAAGCAATTTGTTTTTAACAAGCCCCATGGGCACCTCACTTTGAATACAGGATGGGCCCTAAGCTAAAATGAGAGAGACCCTGGGTGTTGGACTACAAAATTTGGTTTTTTAGTACACTGGTGTAAATAAAAGAAATGATTCTTGCATTTCATGGTGACTTGCTATCTCAGCCTTATGCCTATTTTTGTTACTCACATGTATTACACTTTTCCCAGGATATAAAGTATTCAACTTTTAGTCTAGGCCTAGCATTTGCATATCCTAGAGTGGCAATTTTTTCAGGATCCCTCACTTAACATTCCTTTGAGAAATGTAATGAGCTCAGAGTGCTGTATGGAGTTTGAAATTAACTCACTTGCAATAATGTATCCATGCTTTCATTATGTCTTTATCTTTTGGAACAGAAAAGAAATTGTCCACAGCCTTTTCTTAATGTGCCATTACACCAGTAAGCAACACAAAACGGAATTGTCTTTTATGCTGGCAACTGCGAGCTGGGATGCTGGAGTTTCTACTATTATGTCAAGTCACAAAAGTAACCAAATAACTGCAGAAATTTTGCATATCAGGTCACAGGCATTCAGAGCTTTGAAGATATGCCTATATTTTAATATTGGCATTACGGTTACAGATGATATTTCAGAATTAAGGTTTTCTTCTATGGTGCTTTTATTATTATTATTCTATATTTCCCTTGATTTCTGGTCTCCTTTAAATGCTGTCTTTGGGAAGGAAAAAAGGATGCTTGGGAGGACACCAAACTGCTGTAATGGGCAGGCCTGAGTAAATACAAGATCATTTAAAGGATCTAAGCTGAGCTGCATTTGTGATTCACCATGCTGCAGTTTGGTACTGTGTCAGTCATAAAATGATATAAATAAATGTTCAAAATGATGATGATGGATTAGCAAGAAAAATATGAATTCTTCCTCCACAGTCTCATATTTATCTGCCAGGTGAATCTTACCTTGTTCTTTATATGCCTAAATTTATCTGCAAGGTAGATACAACTACAGAATTTGATAATGCTATTTTCTCTGTTAAACCAATGATTTCTGGCACTTTGCCACCTCCTGGGTATAAGTGTTGATGGGAGAGAGATAAAGTGTAATCAGAATGAATGTCATGGTGCTGTTGTTATTTTAACTTGGCCCTGATTGGAACATCAGAGCTCTTAAGCTTGTTCTGTAAATTTAATGTCTGTCTGTCTGTCTGACTCATTGGATCTCAGCCATTCTTCTGAAATTCAAATTTTCAGTGAATCTTTTAGAACAATATTGTTGCTACTAAAAATAAAATGCCATATGCTTGAAAACTACCAAATACAACAAAATTTATGAAATATGATGTTAATCATTTAGAAGAAACTATGACTTGAATTAATAAAAGAAAAGGATATGACAGTAATGCAGTGAAGATTTACATGTACATCTATGATGACTGTTCTAGAAACATTGGACTGCCATATGTACTTACTTATAAGCCAAGTCAATCTGCAAACAATAAACATTCTGAAATGACTTTGCAAATGGCATCACAGACCCAGGGTCTGTGAGGTTTGGATTCGACTTATAACAGTATATACAGTAGTCTCTCAAAGTTTAATGTGGTAAACAACCCAGACATTTATTGTCAGCTGTTGAAAAATACCAAAGTTGTCAGAAGACTAACAAAAAATTGGGTATAAATAAATATATTTATATCTTAAAGGTCTTCATTATTTTAAATATTTTACTAATCTATGGGCCCTGAGTGGCCTAGTAGTCTAAAGTGCTCTCTGTTATGGATCACTGCCATCTCACCTGTTTGCATGGTGGATTCACTAGTGTGGAATGTGGATACCTGGGAAAGCTTGCCAGTAGCTTCTCGTGGGTCATCATTCTTTCCACTATTTCAGTTTCTTCCTCCACTATTAATACTGGCCTTCTGGCCGACATGTAAAGCCTATTGTGTGCTGAAAAATGGCATTAAGCCCAGAACAACAACAAAAACATTTACTATCAATCTACTGCAAAATGTGGCTTGAAAGACAATTTACACTAAAGCCATTAATATATATGTCTGATCCATGATGGTACAATTTGAATAAAACAGTTGTCTTCCTTTGACTCTTGTTTTTCACTTTTGATAATGACAGCTCTACTGACTTGTGATGGAAATTATGAAATATAGCTTTGTCATAAGTTGAGGAGGATCTTTTTGCCTTGTGGTTCATGCAGGGAAAAGCATTCCATTATCAGCAAATGGCAAAACAGCTATCTCACAACAAAGTGATAATATATAATTGATATCTCTAAAAATATTTACAGTATATATTGGGACATGATAAAAAAAATTTTTTCCTGTCTCAACTTATGGTGAAAGATTTATTCTCCTAGGTCATATGTTCCATTACTTAAGAAATAAAATAAATTTGTGTTGAATTTGCACAGAACTGCACCCCACACACTCCACTGCACATTGCAATAAAAAAGATAAACAAAATGATTATTTTGTATTAAAGTTAAAGAAACTAACCATATTGTTATCATTTATTTCTCATTTTTCATCATGAACAATAAAGAATAAAATATGTCTATGAACTCCATTTATGTAGTGTAGGCATTCATCCTGTAGCATCTATCAGTATGTCCATAACACCCAATGCATTGTGAAGATTGAGAAACAAATCCGGTCTGGTTGTACTCAAAGGTTTGAATATGTTATCCAACCGAAATCTAGATCTAACCAAAAGGCAAACATCTGCCATTCATGCAACAAGATATAATCAACTGTATGACTGTCTGCAAATAAAAATCATTATTTAAAAATACATTTGGCTGAGTGCAAGTAATAATATTTTCGGCTGGGGTTACAAAAAGTATTATTAAAGCAGTTATTGCTGTGTATACAGCAGATATCAATGCCTATTTGTATTAATTATAACTACAGATGCCAAGCAGATAGAAGCCTAGGTGGTGGATAGACACAAGTGGCAAGTGAGCAGTAAACTCATTGTTTGAATTTACTGACAGGACATCAAAGACAAAGGTCATTTTATTAAAAGCAATCTGATCTCAGAAGATGACTTTGTACACTTTTAAACTGATTTTGTTTTTAAAAAAAATAAGGGTATCAATACCAAGATTAGTGATTACAAAGAAAGCTGACCTCGGAAGACAACTTTGGATACTTTTAAGCATGCTAATTTTTGGGGGAGTGTATTTACAAAGTCAGCTGAGATATGGAAGCTAACTTTCATTACTTTTATCTGCTGTTCACAGGAATTTTGAAAAGTCAAAAAACTGATGTGTTCCAAAACATATAGTGCAAAAATAAAATTACTTTAAAAATTAATTTGGTGCCCCAACATATATGGTAGATATGGTGCTTCCTGCCCATAGAGAGATACAGTAGCTTATTTGGTAGAGCAGCAGACGCTTTATCCAAGGGTCACAGGTTCATTACTCACCCATTTCAACCCATAATATCTCCCTTGGTGTGGCCTTGGGAAGGGCAGTTAGGTCCATGATGTAGCCAATAATGTGCCATTAACACACACACACACACACACACACACACACACACACACACACACACACAACCATTTCTACCTAGCTTACTTCACATGAATAAGAAAATGATGCTATTTATTGGCTCATTTTGTAGGGGAGAACTTGTCCATTGGAGTCTTTTTGAAAGAAAATATGATGATAATTATTAGCAGATTTTAGATCCAAATTGCTTTGTCTTTATTTTTCAGTTTTTTTTGTGAAGAGATAGATCTGTCAGGATTACAAGTTGATGTTGCTCTACGCAAGTTTCAGTCTCACTTCAGGATGCCAGTAAGTGTGAGCTTCACTTTTATTTGATGCCAAGGAGAAATTTACATATTCTCTCTTTGAAGTTAATACATTGTGACTGCAGAGTTGATGTAAGTCAGAGTTGGCTAAAAAGGGCTCATTTGAATCAAGAGTACATTTAAAAAAATCAATTATTTTTCTTTGATAAAGCAGAAATAATGTCATTAGCACAGCTGCTAAATTAGGGTCAGGAGTGTACCAAATCAGCTACAGAAGTTTACAAAGTGTGATAAAGCTTCAGACATAAGGTCACTAGTGTGCCCATCTAAGTTCACAAGTGAGACAAGCTACAAAAAAAGTAAGGTCACTAGTGTGCTCATATGAGCTATTTCATAAGTGGGACAATGCTCCAAAAAAGTAAGATCACTAGTGTACCAATATCAGCTAGTTCAAAAGTGGGAGAATGCTTCAAAAAAGCTAGTGTATCCATATCAGCTAGTTTACAAGTGGAACCATGCTACAAAAAAAATGCTTACAAGTGGAACAATGCTACAAAAAAGTAAAGTCAGTAGCAAGCCAGATCAGTTGGTTAACAATAAAATGCCAGATTAGCTAGTTAACAAAGCTCCATACATAAAGTCAGTAAAGTGCCAAATCTGCTAGTTACCAAGTGTGACAAAGCCAAACAAAAACAAGACCAGTAGAATCCATTATTAGGTATCAAACAAAATTTGACAATGCTCAAAAAATGTTAACAAGTGTCACAAAACATATATAAATAAATGGGTAAATTGGGGAATTTTTCTCAAGCAAACCTGGCAGAAAATTATACAACTCACATGTCAAGTATGCACTCTGAGACACTTTTTGCAGCTATAGGTGTCATCTTGGAGATTATGATTATACATTCCTCTAAATGTCATTTATTCACTTTATTTCACTCCATGTCCATCAAAATTCCATGAAAGATTATTGTCACAAGTGGGATGATCCTGTTTAAACTGGTGTCTGTCACATACTGTGATGTATCAGGGAAGCACCTTCTGTTGGGAAGAATTTGTACTGCAAACATAAACAGATAGGCAACTGTATTTTCATTTATAAACAAAGCATGGGAAACCACTGGCAGGAGAAAATATGGCACAAAAGTCCAATTTATTGGAGGTAATTTAGTAACTGAATATATATCTTATATGTGGTATTTTAGTTAGATTTTAAATATGCTAAATTATAAATTTTGAGAAATGGAAAGGTTATAAATAAAATGAACTTTTAAAAATGTATAGGGACCCCAAGTGGTCTAAAGCGGTGTCCATTACGGATCACTGCCATCTTTCCTGTCTGGTTGAGTCTAGGATTCGGTGAATGTGAATATGTGAGAAAGCTTGCCAGTAGCTTCTCGTGGGTCGGTGGTCGGTGGTTCTTTCCGGTAATTTCCGTTTTCTTCCTCCAACATTAATATTGGCCACCATGAATAGCCTATCATGTGCTGAAAAATGGCATTAAGCCCAACAACAACAACAATAATAAAAATGTATGTCACTCCCTATCATATCTGAACATCCATACAGGTGATGAATAAAAAATATGTGCAAATTCATGTTAAAAGTTAAAAGAACCAGTGATTGAAAACAACTTTATTGAACTGAAAAAGTTCTGCAGCAACAAAATCTCAAAGGAGGTATGTTTCTCTATCCCACCAGTCTCAAAAAACTTTGTTAAGAAATATCTCAGTGAACTTGATACTAAGAAAGCTACAGGACTTGATCAGATTGGTCCAACTTGTCAAAATTGATTGAAAAGCATGTCCATGATTCATTCATATCATATTTAACCAAACACTTTCTGTTATACCCTAATCAATTAGGCTTTAGACAGAAACACTCATGTGAGACTGCCTTGATCTCCCTAACTGATAAATGGCTTCAAGCACTTGATCAGGGTAGAATAATAGGTTCTGTATTTGTAGATTTCAGGAAAGCTTTTGACATGGTAGATCATAAAATCCTTTTGAAGAAACTGAGAATCTACCAATGTGATGAAAGCACAGTTAGATGGTTTACTTTATACTTAAGTGAGAGAACACAACATGTTTATATTAATAATGATCTGTCTGAACCTGAAACAATTAGATGTGGAGTACCACAAGGCTCAATTCTGGGTCCATTACTGTTTATTTTATTTATTAATGACCTATCACTTGTACTAAAGGACTCTGTATCATCTACAGATCTCTATGCAGATGACACAACATTGTCAGACATCCAAAACACAAAACAAGAACTCGAAATTTCTTTACAGAATGCCCTAAACAAACTAGAAAACTGGTGCACATGCAGTGGCATGGTGGTTAATACTGGTAAAACTAAAATATTACTTATCTCAACACAGAAAAAAGAACAAAACTTGATAGCGATGAACTATGTCTGACATGGAAGGATAAAAGGTTGCAAATGGTCTGTCACGATAGTCTACTTTGTGTTTTGGTAGATAATAACCTATCATGGACTGAACATATCAAACATATGAGTACAAAAGTCAATTCAAGTTTATGGCTTCTCAGTAGAATAAGAAACTTTCTCCCAGAAAAGCACAGAAAACTATTTTATAACACTTACATACAACCATATTTAGACTACTGTAATACAGTATGGGGCAATTCAAATGATAAAAACTTAGTAAAGCTGGCACATCTCCAAAAAAGAGCATTTGATGTAATATCAATCCAGAAAAAAAGCATAGAAAATTTAGCTGGTAAGTTAAAAATATTACCTATTAAAGACCGAATCTGTTTAAGAAAAGCCAAATTAATGTACAGGATAGCCAATAATAGTGCTCCTGAATATTTACAATCACTATTCAAGTATAGGCTACCTGGAAATACTCCCCATCTGTGATCAATGTCTATCAAACATTACAAAATTCCCAAACCAAATAAGGAATTGTTTAAAAAAGTTTCCAATACTCTGGAACTTTGCTCTGGAATAGTATTCCAGTTGAGATTAGAAATGCCCACTCTATTTCCTCTTTCCAAACCCAGTATATACAATGGCTTCAGAGATGCAGCAAAAATAAATAAATTCCTTTGAATGAGGGCATCAAGTTAGATTAGTTCTTAGCTAATTGAGTTACCCTCTTTAAATAAAGTCATAATAATAATGCTTCACCCTGAACTAGTAATAGTTCAGTCCAATATCAACTTTCTTGACTCAGACTTTTGCCATTGTAAAAGTCTATAGTGCTTGACAATTTATCTGGAAATTTTGTTATAACAGTTACTGTGCAGGTTATTCAAAAATCATGATTAAATAAACTTTGTTAGAACTGTATTACAATTAACTTTTAAAACTAAAATTAATGTTTAAATTTATATCAGGACATGACCCATGTGACTTCTACTTTAGAGATAGTGAACATTTTAACATTTCTGGATGTATATCCATTTGTACATACATACACTAGATCAATATGTGCATTAAAGTTTTTACTTGCCCACATCATTAAAGCTTGGCAGGCCATGGTGGTTGGAGAGAGAGGTTTATTAATATGATATGGCTTGCCTCTTATTTTGCCCACCTCTGTATACAGGTTTGACCAAATATTATTCAAACACTTTTTGTAAGAAAATGTTAGATTATAAAATGACTTATCTTTAAAACCCCAATGCTGTCGTTTATCATTTCAACATTCTTCTAATCAAACTAATGGGTGGAACAATGGAAATAATTTGCTAAATAAGGTATCTGGCAAAACAATTCTTTGAAATTATCAAGATGTTAGGTTCAAGAAATTCTAATATTCAGTTTGAATTAGGTGGTGTCACCCCTTAATTCTATCAACAAAGTCATTCTTTATTTCGTTCTTTAAGTTGGTAATGCATCAAAAGTAGTCATGTGATACATTTTGAAAAATTCTGTGAATTACTATTCTAATAACAACAAACATTTGCATGTGGTGCATAAATTTATTTGAAAGGGAATGAAGAGAGTCAAACCTGCTTTTTATAATTGGATAAGAGGAGAAAAAATGTACATTAGATAAAAGACTTCGGTGATTATTGGTGATAGCTAGGGCACCAGAATGCTTTGAAGCACAAATATGGGCAAAAGACAATCTGACATAGCATGGTGTTGACCTACAATTTTGCAACAGTGGTGTCATTAAATCTTGTGTTCCAGCTTTTAGAAATCTGTTGACTGACAGATGTCGACAATAAATATCAGATTAATTCATACAGGTGAAAAATGGCATGGTGTCTCAGTTCAAGGGAGAAGTTACATGGCTCATAAATGGGATGAGATCTTGATTCTGTCTGGTTTTAATGAAATCTTATAATGTTTAGGACCTAAATGTCAAGATTCAGTATTAGATGATTTGGTATATACAACATTTTGCACAGTAATGTTTGCATTGCATTGGGGCTTGAAAATTGGCTTAAAATCATGGTAAATATTGATATTGGTTAATGGCTGTCCATAATGTTCATAGACTTTTACAGACGTTTTTTTTGGGATGATGGGAGAAGGGAAGGAAATTATTTATGAAAACATGGGGACAGCATGACCTCTTCTAACTTTCCTAATAATTGTCTACCATATTAATTAGCTAATGTGACATAACTTATGATCTGTATGGTTTTAAATGAATAAAGTTTTATGAACAAGATTTAGTACAGAATCATTATAACTGTTTGCATAAAAATAATGCCACTAAGAATATGTATCATTGATGTTTTCTAAAATATTCCTGCATCACAGAATGTTTTCCATTTCCAAATCCACTTGTTCCCATACTAGCTTTTTATGCAATAACAATTAATAATGTCCCATATTAACTTGTAAAGGCTTGTCTAAGGATTAATATTTTGTTGTTTCAGGGAGAGGCCCAGAAGATTGAGAGGCTTATGGATGTAAGTACAAATTTAGCTGACTAGTCTGAGCTTTATCTCAGAAACTTAACATTTTTATATTGCCTGGAACAGATGCAGTGTCAAAATAGCACAAAATATAACTTGCTCTCACATTTTATTTAATGTTATGTGCAGATATGATGAAAGTTTACTTGTCCAGCTCAGTATTTAATTTGACCTTCATCATCCAGACCAAAAATGTTTATGGCCCTTATTGATTCAAGGCAGTTTGACAAATCCCATCCCATAAAGAATTTTAGACAACAGCACCAATGCCATCCACAGTGATTATTAGGCAATTCATGTATTCTGTTGAGGTTTATGTCCTTGAATATTTGCATGAATTGTGTATTCTGAATAAGTTGGTGTTTGGTACAACTTATGTAGATTTACCATAAAAAAAATATATTGTGTTAAATCTTATACAATCCTTTCTAGCAAGTCTGTGTGTGAAGCCTTGTACAAATCTTGTATTTCAGCCAGTCTCTGTGTGGCATTATACTGTCTATATTACAGCCAGCATGTGTAAAAAACATAGTACCCTTTTGTATTTGGCCAATCTGACTGTAGAACCTCATTAGATTTTGTACTTAAACCATTTTGTGTTTGAATCATTATACAATCTTATACTTTGACCATTTTGTGTGTGTGTAGCTTTACAAGGTCATCAGGGATTGTGTGTGTGTGTAGCTTTGCAAGGTCATCAGGGATGCTGAAATTATTGTAAAAGTATGTGGTGCTTTCATTTTGGATGCACAAAAATTTCAGCAGCTGAGTCCTCTGTATGTAATTTGGGTGGGTTTTTTTTGGTCAGTGATTAGGTGAAGCTGCATAGTTAAGAACTTGACACACAGATGAATTAGGACACACAATAATCTATTTTAGGTAAAGCTGCATAGTTAAGAACTTGACACACAGATGAATTAGGATACACAATAATCTATTTTAGGTAAAGCTGCATAGTTAAGAACTTGACACACAGATGAATTAGGACACACAATAATCTATTTTAGGTAAAGCTGCATATTTAAGAACTTGACACAGATGGATAGGTAAAGCTGCATAGTTAAGAACTTGACACAGATGGATTAGGACACACAATAAACTATTTTAGGTAAAGCTGCATAGTTAAAAACTTGACACACAGATGGATTAGGACACACATTAATATATTTTAGGTAAAGCTGCATAGTTAAAAACTTGACACAGATGGATTAGGACACAATAATCTATTTTAGGTAAAGCTGCATAGTTAAAAATTTGACACACAGATGGATTAGGACACACATTAATCTATTTTAGGTAAAGCTGCATAGTTAAAAACTTGACACACAGATGGATTAGGACACACATTAATCTATTTTAGGTAAAGCTGCATAGTTAAAAACTTGACACACAGATGGATTAGGACACACATTAATCTATTTTAGGTAAAGCTGCATAGTTAAAAACTTGACACACAGATGGATTAGGACACACATTAATCTATTTTAGGTAAAGCTGCATAGTTAAAAACTTGACACACAGATGGATTAGGACACACAATAATCTATTTTAGGTAAAGCTGCATAGTTAAGAACTTGACACACAGATGGATTAGGACACACATTAATCTATTTTCAGGGCCTAGTGGTAATTTTGATCAAAAGACTAATTACAGGCATGTGTGCTTTGATAAACTTCAATCAGCACATTATAATCTGCAATATTATAAATCCTTATCAGATGTTAGGAACACTTGTATTTTATCTTATTCCATATTTAGAAAAATAGGGTCAGGTTTCTGGGACTCGATTTGTTTGTTGGCTAAAGGCAAGCTGCCAGCATAAGCATTGTAAATCAGCTGTTTTTGTAGTGTCCTGTGCAGATATACTTTAGTTTTTTCTGGGTCTTAATTTTATATTATTTTTTTAGTGCCAAGCACAAAGCCACAGGTTAGCCTAATTTTCACAAAACTGGTAGACAGAAATTAATATAGACCTCACTTTTGTGTTGATAAAGAAAACAATGCCAAAGAGACTTAGGGTTAATGGAATGGATCATGCAATAGGACATCTGGAATGGAATTAAGTTAAATAAATAAATTAATATAAAAAGAAAGTGTAAGTACTTGATTCTTTCTAGCTGCCCAAAATTAAAGAATGGGAAGGTAAAACCATTGCGAATTGTAATACTAGTGGCAGTAACATCATACATGATTACAATTATCAACTGCCTTACTTTTCATTCTTTTACTAAAACACTAAATATTTCAAAATGAATGAGCACTAGCAATCAGATGATATCTATATTATTATAGACACAACAAAATACACATAATGTTCTGCTAGGGCAAAAGTATTGTTATTGGGACTCTGCATTTTGACTATTATTTTGTGTTTGTAGCATTATACAGTCTTGTATTTATGTCATTTTGTTTGTATAACCTTTTAGTCTTGTATTTCTGCTATTTCTTGTGTGTCACCTTGTACAATTTTGTATTTAGCCATGTTTTGTATTAAGCCTCATACAATCTTGTATCATCAGACTAGTAAACTAAGAACTGAATATACTTTGGTATTATTTTAAAGGCCTTTGCGGAGAGGTACATTGAGTCTAATCCAGATCAGGTGAAGAATTTCAAGAACCCAGCAACAGTATTCCTGCTCGCCTTTGCCATCATAATGCTAAATACGGACCTGCACAATGCAAGCATCAAACCAGAGCGCAAGATGAAACTGGAGGATTTTATTAAAAATTTACGAGGTTAGAATGTTTAAGTATGTTTTAGAGTCGGCCTGGTTCTTTACCTATTTGTAAATGAAAATATCTGGTTTTCATTAGCCCTTCTGGTCATTGGTAAAAGAGTTTATGGCATGGTTTGTTGTCTGTTATCTGATGTCCATCCATCAATTAACACAAGTTTGCTGCCAGTGCTCCTCCAAAAAATGATTTCCATGGTCTAGTTGGACCTAGATGAAAATGGTGTTGATCAAACATCCAATATGGCCACCACAGTAACCATCTTGAAAATTTTGTTATTTCTACTCATTCTGAATGGATGGTCATATCAACATATGCATTTTACTGAATGACTTTGTATATATCTAGGTCCTGATTGAAAATATTATTGCTCAGATTTGACTGCTACAATATCCATCTTGAAAATCTTGTTATCATTACTCCAAAATCATTTGTCGTGTCAGCTTAGGTTTTCGTTGAAATGCTTATTATATTGTGAATTATATTGTGATTTTAGTGAATAAATATTGTTCCATCTTGAAAATTTAAATTTTGTTACTTCAAAAGAGAAAGCCATAAAACAAGAAGTTTCAGCTAAGAGACTTCTTGCAAGGTCTTGTAGTTCCTAAATGAAAATGAGTCCGATCTGAACATCCACTGCAGTTAATTTGAAAATCCTTTTGCTAGAGAATATCAGAGATGGTTTTATCTGAGTGCCTGGAAGTTCTTTTCAGCCATTAGATTTTCAGTCCATTCTAGGGACTCTAGTTCTTGAAGGAAATCAGATTAAAACCATTTCTTTCTTAAAAGGTCATTAATAAAGTCTTGGATACTTTTTTTTTCCCTAATATTATATGCTTCTTACAGACTCTTTTTTCTAATCAAACCAAGAATGAAATCAGGTTAGTGGTCTTAATCCATATTTCCGGGAGTGGTCAGCACAGAAGGAAGAAGAATGAGAATATTGTGTTTATAATTCACAAGATTTCAAACTTTTCCACACATCTTAAACACATAAAATATTTAAGAACATTATTTTCTTTCATGCAGGTCATTCACCATTTTCACAATTATATATACCATATATACCCGCTTACAAGTCAAGTCAGATTGCAAACAATTAAGACCCTGATCTGTTGGATCATAATGCGCCTATCACTCGGGGTCTATCTGTGTTGTTTATTCTACAGATTATTCCTAACAAATTGCATAGAACCAGATCTGCCTGCAAATTTGGCGATGGCAGATAAGGGTCTGTGCAGTTTGCAGTTGGACTCATCTTATAAGCAAGTATATACAATAAATGTAGCTTTTTTTATTCCTTTATTAGTATTTTTACATCTCTTAGGCATTATTATTACCTATCTGGCTTCAATCTTCATGTCTTGATATATTGAAAAAGAAAAACCCACAGCATGATAGTTTGACATTTATATTAGGCCATATGGTTACTCAAGAAAATAGTTTGTAGACTGCAAATTTTCATCTAGATTTTTTTTTCAGACCAAACATAGAATTTGCAGTCAGAGTTTGTCCTGTGTTGAAGTTCTGAATACTTGCATGTTCCTGTTGATAATTGGCATGCTTTTACTGCAGATGACATGTAAATTTAAAACACATGTGACCTTATGTTGGCTGCATATTGAATATTATTCATCACAGCTTGTTTTCTTGGTTGCTAAAAACAGAATTTCACAGAAAATTCATTGTTAGAAAAAAAGAGTAGCATTTTAGGAGACTTTTGCCTCCATAATTCAGTAATTTCTGCTAGGTAGAAATGAAAGGACATAGCTCCCAACTTCCTTCAGTTGCCCTCCCCACTGTCCTGAATTCCCTTCTATTCCACTCTCCTCTACAAAATACATCAAATCTGTTTCTCACCAGGTCAGTAAAACACTTCAAATCTGTGTTTTTCATTTACTCCATTTATTTTTCTTTTTATTTAATGTATGATAAACAAATGATAGTATTTTAAATGTATATTTATTTAAATGTATATTTAATGCACATTTAACATACAAATGACCTTTGCTTCTACTTCCAGAAATATTACATTCTAAATTTCATTTTTTCCATCAAGCATTTTTTATCACCCCACTCCATTTTTTTTTCCAATTAGTTCCCATATCCATGAACAAACAGTCCTTTTTTCTAAAATTGCCCCCACCCACTCCCTTCTGTTATAGATTTCTAGCTAGAACACTGCATGACACACAGAAATAAATTATTGTACATGTCACACTCCCTGCTGCACTGTTGCCATGTAAAAATAAAAGGTGTTTAATGAAGTTGGTGAACTGATGAGATAGACAATGAAAAGTCTTTTTTATCTCTATTTTATGCACAAGAAAAATTGTAGGTAATCAGAATGAGAAGCCCTCACAGCTTTCCTTCCACTTCAATTAAGACATGGTTGGACAGGTTGTCAGATAGCAGACCTCATTGCTTTCCCTCCCTTTCAATAAGGCATGGTGTGAGAGGGTGTCAGATATCAGCTTCAACTCACTGTCATTGAGTCAGATTAATCTGCCAATGAACTCCAAATTATTTGATAATTAGACTTTACAAGATTGAGAAGCTGCAATGAATATTGATGATAGTAAGACCCTGTGTTCCATGAATGCTTTTTACACCCAGTCTTTGTGAATGGCATTAGGTGAATTAAAAAAGAAAGGCATATTATTAAAAATTCAGAAGCTGACAGATATTTAAAGCCCCCATCATCAATACCATTACATTATTAATGGACCCATGATACAAACTATTGATGCTTTTGAACTCCAGAAATAGAGTATTTCAAAGGATTATAAACATTTTTAATTACCAGTTGAAGAGATATAGGTTGCATGATTAATAATTGAGTAATGGAAAAGTCAAACTAATATAAATGATATCTAAGTTTATCAGAATGAAGTTCACCAACATGCTAATAAATACATTGGCATATTAAGGATTGAGCAATAATCAAAGGGACCATCTCCATAACAATAAATTTATTTGCAGATTATTAGTCAAAAATGACTTAATTTAATTGGGAAAATCTTAGTTGTGTTCACAAATATTGTATACTACGTATACTTACCTATAGGTTAAGTTTAATAGGACCCTTCACTATTGTATACCTATTACTTTTTGTGCCTTAAAACCTCATCCATTTGATGTTAATATATCCTTCTACAGAATCCACGCTCCACTATTGCACCTCACATGCTCATATGCAGTACTCATCTTTTTAAACTCAACTGTGTTAATGGATGTGTCATTGATTATGAACTGCTCCAGTGGCCTAGTGGTTAGAGCGTCTGCCTCAGATGTGGGAGGTTGTGGGTTCAATCCCTGGTCGAGTCTTACTTACAAAAATGGTACTTACAGCTGCCTCGCTTGATGCTCAGCATTAAAAGGTTAGTGTTAGGACTGGTTGGCCTGGTGTCAGGATAATGTGACTGTGTGGGACATCATGCTACATGTCTGCATGATGCCCCATTGCTAGACATCACTACAAACTGCCACACTGCAGACATCAAAGTGATATGACTGATAAATTATTAAAGCTACATTAAAAATCATAATCACATTACATCATATAATCACATTGATTATGACCCAAGAAAATTTGCTGGTTGTAAGTGCACATCATCACAGTCAACCTTCAACAATATTATATCCTGGTGTTAATTGAACTTTTTTGTGTTCATTTTAATCGCCAGTAACCTCCTCCCAGAATTTAGTTCTTTAAGTGACCACTTAGGTTACTATGCTGTATCCCTTCCCTTGAAAGTTAAGGTACCCTCATTATTATCAGTTATACTGGTTACTGTTAAGTCTTTTGTGTTAAACAATTACACAGCAGAGGCCATACCTTTTACATAGTAGAAATTAAATATTACTTTCTTTAAAATAATTGCTAACATCAATTTTGTATTCTTTCATCATGTATATTGATAATTATTCTCATGACTTGCAATGCATTGTTGTTGTTTTTGTGGGGTTTTGCAGTTGTTCCACAATAAAAGATTACCAATTCAACATCATAGTGAGGTTTTTTTTAAAACTTACCTTATTTCTTGCTTATAAGTAAAGTCTGCAAACAACAAAGATTCTGATCTGCCATAGCATAATGTGCCTGCCAATCCTGATTAATTCTAACAAAATGCACAGACCCAGATCTGCCAACACATTATGCACTGGCAATGGCAGATCTGGGTCTGTGCAGTGTGCATTTGGACTTGTCTTATAAGTAAGTATTTATGGTAATACCTAATATTTGTTGGAAGTGACATCATAAAAAGAAGTGGTGTTCATTAGAAATGGTGGTTGATTTACTCATTCAGATTTGCTGCATATAACCTTAGAGTCTGGCCATTTTGGTGTTGAAATTAGTAATTAGATTTCTTGTAGGTCTTCATTCAAAATGCATGCTACAAAGACTTGCTACCATGCTTTCACTGTAGTTGATAGCAAATATATTGACAGCAAATGTTTTTTTTTACTGACTGAATATTAGTAACAGTTATATATATATATATATATATATATATATATATATATATATATATATATATATATATATATATATATATATATATATATATATATATATATATATATATATGTTTGTGTGTGTGTGTCCTAAGTATAGAAACTTTAGGAAACTTAGCCTCATCTATAACCACACTTGTAAGGTTGTGAGTTTCCTCTGACCCTTGACATCCATTTCTTATAGTTGGGCTTTATCTAGGTGTGTAGGGTCCCTGCACCCCAACATAAATGTCAAGATATAAAATATGGGGTGTCAATGGTCAGAGGAAACTCAACTAGGTTCTGTGGAAAACAGCTGAGTAATTTAGTGCCAGTTCCAATTTTACTGGGCTTGAAGATAAGTATGTATGCCATACCTAATAAAAAGCATTAACTACATACATGCCTTTAATTAAGACCATGAGATACTGTATTGAGAAGATTATGGTCAAACTAAACATAAGCATCCATGTAATTTGGACAAGTGGACCTAATTAAATGCACCATGATCTACCATACAATTTTATATTGCACTTACTTACACAGTTGACATTGTATATTTATACATAGATAAACAAGAAAATATTAGGAAGAAGGGTTTTCTCTTAGAGACTCCCATGTCAAGGGGAGAAGTTTTATTTGTTGATTTCAGTGGGGCCACTGTTGTCATTTCCACCAGGTATCATATAATGATTTTATCTAATACTCAAATAACAAGACTGTGACAGGTGCAGACAAGCCTGTTTGTTAGATTCAAGAAAATGTCTTTCCAAACTGACATTTAATTGAAAAGTTTACTTTTTGAAAGATGCTTATTATTCCTTTTCCTTGAGTGCATTTTGCATAGGTTATTAACCCAATTAATATTACACTCATCAGCCTCCAACATGATAGGGTCCTCACAAAGTCTTTTCTCCTTCATCAGAATAATCTGGATGCCAGAGAGCTGGCATTTTGTGGGATTTTTAAATATTGAAGCAACAGATAGCTACAAAGCCGTAGCCTGGATATGGTAGTAGTAGGGGTACATTAATATTTGAGCAGAAGCCAGCACATCCAAAAGAAGCTGCAAGCAAAGTTAAAAATCAGGAGCACAAATTACAGTCAGTACATGGGGGTCTTTGAAAAAGAAAAAAAAATCTTGTTTAGAAAAAAAATTGAACACTGAGCACAAAATATTATTGGTGACAAAAAGGAAAGCAAAAAAATTGTCATCAAGACTGATATAGTTTATGTATTTGGGTGTTTATTTTGTTTTAAAAAGAGGAAATATATAATATAATATTTGCTGCAAAAATTGAAAAATTATTGTGGCTGAATTACTGAAGATGGACATGCACATGAAATAGCTTTAGCAATTATAATGTTGGAGAAGAATTTGATATGACAATGAATATTGTTTAACTGTTAGAGGAAAGTTTAAACTTTTGTTAATTTTGTTAATTTTTTAAAATGATTATTTTGTTATATATTATGATAATAAGGTATAACATGAGCAATTTTTTATGATTGTAAAATACATTTTTGGACCCTTGGATCAAGGTTGAGATGCTGTTGGGGGAGGACCCCCAAACCAGATTTTTAAATTTTCTTTTATGGAGGACTAAATTGAAGTCTGTTCACTACAAGTGGCTTGCAGAATCATAACTTTGACAAATGCAACATCATTTCATTGACAGGTATTGATGAAGGAGATGAGCTAGACCGTGACTTGCTGTCTGGTATCTATGAAAGAATCAAGGCCCAAGAATTTCGCCCAGGTGTCGACCATGTAACACAAGTCATGAAAGTAGAACAGACCATTGTGGGAAAAAAGCCTGTAAGACATCATTTTACCATTTATATGTGATTATGAGTACCACTGCAAATTCCACCAACCCATATTTGCCATCATATAATATCTGGGTCTGTGGAGTGTTTCTGAGTAATCAATAGAACAAACAACACTGACCTTGATGCTATGGCAGATCTGGATATTTGTTGTTTGCAGTTTGACTCAATTTATAAGCATGTTTATATGGTAAATTTTTTATACTTAGACTATTTTTTATATTTTAAATTGTGGACTTTTGTTTCAGTGGAATATGTTCTAACTGCAGAATTGGTTGTATTGTCATGGTTGAAATCAAATAAGTTTAGATAAGACCTATAAAGGATTCATTTCTTATCACCTGGTTAGATGTTCTCTTTCATGCCCACTTTATAGTGTAAATGCTTCTTAGTAAAATAGTAATGCTAATTTTTTCCTCCTTCTTTGTTTCGGTGCTCTAATGCAAGTATTTGTTTCAACTGAAAATTACTGAACAAGGCCTTGTTCATGTGCAGAAATGCATATCATTGAAACAAAGATGGTGATTGCCTGTTAGATATAGAAGTAAAGTAATGGTAACAAAATTGTGCTTCTTTAGTCAGTCAGCATTTGCTTGCTACTGCTCAGGAGGCCACATTTCTGATCCAATTTTGATCAGTCCTGGAATATCTGCTTTTATTATATATTAATTAGGTGAACATTTTCCTAATTGACTGAGCTTTTCACCACTCTGCAAACCATATTTCAGATTTGATTTTGATCAAACTTGTGATGCATATATAGGCTGTGTTTTCAAAATTATGAAAGTTGGACAGTGAGATTCACTATATTAATGAGGTTATCATGCATCTGATTGAGAATGCTTATCCAGCTTGATACATGGGCTTATGTCATCTAATGTCTAGTGAACTTTATTATGAGGGCAAATTATGTATATTAATGAGTTGATCTTGCTTTTGATTGGTTGAAGCATTTACCAGCCTGTAGGCCATCTTTCAGTACCAGTTTTGATCAAACTTGGCAAATGGGTCTACATCATCAAGTTTTTAGATGAGTGTAAATATGAGTTAGAATGACTTATAACTAATGAGGTGGTTTTGCATCTGATTGACTAAGCTTGTCAAATCTGTTTGACTCCCATTCTGGTTACAATCTCAAAGTATCCAAGACACAAAAGGATCTCTTCAAAAAGTTTTTTTCAAGTGCTTATGTTTGGAATAAAATTCCACATGATATTAAATTACTTCAGGTGTCTCTTCCTTCCACTATATGTGTATTAGATGAGCAAAATCTTATTTTAAAAAAATGGTCTACTTATTAAAGTACAAGTTAAACCACCCACCTACTGTTTTTATTTCATTTTTACAGCAATATAGCATTTATGCTGTGTGTTTGTGTGTGGGTAAACATTAATTTTAGCTGGTGTTATATATGTAAACAACAGAGGGCATTAAGTAGATTACTTCTTGTTTGTAACTAATAGAGTCACCCTCTGAAAATATAGTTATTATGTGATCTTGTATCACATTGAGCTTGCTACCATTCTGGAGATCCGATACTTTTTCTGATTATAATAAAACTTTGTAGATGAGTTTATATTGTTAAGTTCTTGGGTGTGACACTTATGAATTAGATATATTCATATTACTTGTATGCATCTCTATTTGGAAAGACTGTTTATCACACTATAGTACAATATGTAAAATTTAGGTTGGGAGATAATTTACATAGATTTTGCCGACAAGTATTATGTTTGTTCTTTGCAGCAACTTGCCCTGCCCCACCGCCGACTGGTGTGTTACTGTCGCCTGTATGAGGTCCATGACTCAAATAAGAAGGAAAAGATTGGTCTGCATCAGAGAGAGGTCTTCCTCTTTAATGACTTGCTGCTGGTGAGTTATCAGATAGTCCACACTGTAGCAATGCTGAATTATAATTTAATGTAAATCACAATATTGTGCTAGTATTCAAAAATTAATTGCCAGCCTTCACTTCACTTGTTGTCATGGTTATCATCGATGCCACAGTTTTGTGTGATTAACAAATGCATGTTCTGGAATTAAGCTTTATATTGCTTGCATCCAGAAGGGCACTACTCTTGTACTAAAATGAGGTCATTGTGACTTATATCTGCCTCCCTAGTGCTTGAAGTTTCCATTTATAGGATCTTACCATGGAGACACATGATGTGAATGCCTACCACACCTTTTTTAAGTTCATTTCAGTTTTAATGGCATTTATAGACTGTTCTTAAATATGTCAATGATTTGAAAGACCAATTTGGGATAAACTAATCTGTTGCAATGAATTATTTTTGTTTCCATTTCATAAACTATTTTACTGTTTATGATAAACTATTTTACTGTATCTGATCACAAGAGTAAATCTTATTGGATGTTGCAATACATTAAGGTAACAAAATGCTTATTTTTCTTTCTGTAAATATCACTTCTTTTGGCATGCACAAATCAAGCAATATGGCATCATGGAAAATCAAGTATTTTCAAATGAAATATAAGGATATATTTTTCACATATGAAACTGTATGAATTAAAAAAAATACCAATAAGTTTTTGTATTTCACTCTAGAAAGTATGTAATAAATGTCATTATTTAGTGACAGTTTTCTTATCAATTATATAATGAGTATCCATGTTTTATCTTTCATGAACCCTCATATCTATCATGACATTGACTGTTTTGTCATTTTCATGTTTTATATCCAAAGCAGTGGACAATTGGACCAAAATGTTACATATATAAGTATATTGAGACAAGTAGTCCAAGATGTTATATATAATAGTACATTGAGACAGATTGACCAAAGCATTGCAAGTACTAATACATTTAGATAAGCAGGTCAAAATTTTTCATGTAATTGTACATTGCAACAATTAGGCCTGAATGTTAATGTACTAGTATAGTACATGGAGATAGTTAGACCAAAGTGTGAATTTACTAGTACATTGATTGTTACAGGTATGTCAAAGTATTAAATTTATTACAGTCCTCTCCCTCTTATACAGCCACCCCTTTTGCACAGGGAAAGTGGTCTTATAAGACAGGTGGCCTTTCTAGAGGTAGACTAAATTTTTTGTGAGAAGTATATGAAATGTATGTAGTAAGAAAGCTACATAATTGAAAGCATATAATATCTTCGTTTAAAAAAAAATTAATTATTGAACAGTTCTTGTTGTTATAATAATTGACTTATTTCAACTGAATATGCATTAATAGTTCTTATTCTTGTTGTGTGATATGCGAGCGGGTGTTGATGTCATGCACATTGCAAAACCATTCAAAAATACTGTTTAAATTTTTGTACATGCACAATTCTCTTTCCATTTGCTCCATTTTCCCATTGCAGCTGAATAACTTCCTTATCGGTTACAATGTTGTTTATTCAAGTTTTTTCTACCTAAAATTGTTTTCAATTCCCCTCTTCCGACCTCACCCAATGTTGTAGACTATAATAATCAACTTTTTCTGGAATAATCATTTCCATTTATGTGAGGATGTGTTAATGTTTGGTAACGATTTATTCAGATGTTGCGAACTGTATGCAATTTAATTATGCAGAAGAAACATTTGTAGAGCGGACAAAATGCCTTCTTGATAAAGGAAATGACAAGTGTGTTGTCACATGATTTTTCGGTCTTTGTCTGGTATCTTGTTTTATTTTTAGTCAATTCTGACCCTGTGATCTTGACAATTACGTCCTGTTATAATTGTCAATGTTGCCAACTACAAGACAGATTTCTGCATTTAAACAAAATGCCATGTGTTTTTAAAGGCAGCAGTTGTCATGTGATTCATTAGTTGCAGTCTGGTACCCTATTATTTTTACATTTCTTGACACTAGGTGAGAGAAGCCAAAACGGCTTCAATATGTGCTAGATTTGAGCTGAACAATAGCACCCCACAGTGGTTATGATTTGTAAACTTGACAATTATTGCCAAAAGTAATAGTCACTAATTATGGAAGTGAACAAGCTAAATATCTTACTAATGGAAGCCATAAAGGCTATCAAACCATTTTCTCTGGCTGACTTGTGTATTGTACATCAATGCTACCACTTCTCAGCTGTTACTACTATTATATAATAAGTGTAATCTTAACAATTATCAGAGTAGCTAAACCAACATCTCACAACACAACAGTAAGGCTAATTACGTGTACTTTTTTGTGTGGATTAAAATTTGTGTCTTTTTCTGAATTATGGAATAAATGTGGTTTCTCGTGAGGTGTAAATGATATAATATTAAACGTAAACCTGACATCAGGAAACAAAAATTGGATTGCTTAGCTTACGCTATGAATAAAATTGGTTCTGGATATATATTACAAAATAAAATGCAGCCACTTGTAAGGGGTAAATTGTATATTTTTTCACAAATATGAACATCAAAAACTGTTGCCTGCATATAAGCAATTATGAGCTGCAGACTGCTATAAATGGTCCCATCTAATAGAACAGCTGTAGATCTTTAAATGGCCCCATCTAAAGAACAGCTGTAGAGTGCTACAAATGGCCCCATCTAAAAGAACAGCTGTAGACTGCTTCAATTGGACCCATCTAAAAGAAAAGCTGTAGACTCTAAATGGTTCCATCTAACAGAACAGCTGTATACTGCACTTAATGGCCCCATCTAAATAACAGCTGTAGGCTGCTCTAAATGGCCCTATCTAATAGAACAACTGTAGACTGCTCTAAATGGCCCCACCTAATAGAACAGCTGTAGACTGCTCTAAATAGCTCCATCAAATAGAACAGCTGTAGTGCTCTAAATGGTCCCATTTTAAAAAAACAGCTGTAGATCTTTAAATGGCCCCATCTAAAAGAACAGTTGTAGAGTGATATAAATGCCCCTTCTAAAAGAACAGCTATAGAGTGCTCTAAATGGCCCCATCTAAAAGAACAGTTGTAGATCTCTAAATGGCCCCATCTACAAGAACAGCTGTAGAGTGCTCAAAATGGTCCCATCTAAAAGAACAGTTGTAGAGTGCTCTAAATGGTCCCATCTAAAAGAACAGCTGTAGAGTGCTCTAAATGTCCCATCTAAAAGAACAGTTGTAGAGTGATCTAAATGGCCCCATCGAAAAGAACAGTTGTAGAGTGATCTAAATGCCCCATCTAAAAGAACAGTTGTAGAGTGATCTAAATGGTCTCATCTAAACAAACAGCTGTAGAGTGCTCTAAATGGCCCCATCTAAAAGAACAGCTGTAGAGTGCTCTAAATGGTCCCATCTAAATGAACAACTGTAGATCTCTAAATGGCCCCATCTAAAAGAACAGTTGTAGAGTGCTATAAATGGTCCCATCTAAACGAACAGCAGTAGATCTCTAAATAACCCCATCAAAAAAACAGTTGTAGATCTCTAAATGGCCCCATCTGAAAGAACAGCAACAGTAATTTTCTACATGATAGACATGTAAATGATTTACTTGGTATTGTGTGAAACTTAATCTGTAACCTAGCCTGTATAGAAAGGAAAAAGGTCAATCAAAACAATACATTTGTTTCCTGTTTGTCAGATTAGGTTATTTACATGAACCCATTGTTTAAAGTGGATTATTCTCAGCAATTGATTGTATATGCATGTTTAGTAATAATACTGATTTATTCTAATGGAAATTTTGTTGTCTCAAGTTACATTATCAGCATACCACTTCAAAAGAAAATGTGTCACTACATACTGTTAAAATTTGATCTCCACTGAAAGTCCTGAAACAAACCTGAACTTTTATATTGTTTGTATTTATATTGATTTTTTTCTCAGTCTCAACCAGTCATAATTCAACAGCTCTTTGCATGTATATATTTTAGTGCTCTAACAATAGGCTTTCCAATATAACATTATAACTGCTGCTTTCTTTATGAAACTGGCCTTGTATTTTTGCTTGCTCTCTCTCTCTCTCTCTCTCTCTCTCTCTCTCTCTCTCTCTCTCTCTCTCTCTCTCTCTCTCTCTCTCTCTCTCTCTCTCTCTCTCTCTCTCTCTCTCTCTCATATAATATACTTTGAAGTTCATAAAATTGTCATGCAGAACTCAGCTTTCAAGAGAATTCACATAAGGCACATGTACCATATGTGTACTGTAAAACCTATATCAACATACATCATTCAGATATCAAAACAAAGACAACTGTAAGTTCTATAAACCAAACCAAAAATATACATATTCCTTTTTAATTTTAAAACGGTCAGTTCAGGAGAACAACTTTTCATTATATTCTGAACCCTGTGCAAGATGCATGAAACACCTCTAAACAATAATAGTTTTGTGAAATTTATAAATTTGTGATGTCATGTTTATATAGATAGAAACTATGGTGATTATTTGGTCAGAATATTTCATATTGACACTTATCTTTTTATTGTTTCAGGTAACAAAAATTTTCAGCAAGAAGAAGACTGGAATTACCTACTCCTTTAAGCAGTCCTTTTCACTGTGTGATATGTCGGTTGTTCCTTTTGAAACTTCTCGTAAGTACTAGAGGTGATTCACATCATCCAACACTTATCAACACACATACCGTTACACTCGCTTATAAGAAGAGTCCAACTGCAAACTGCACAGATCCAGATGTGCCATTGCATATGCACTGACAGATCTGGGTATGTGCAATATGTTAGGAGTAATTAGTGGGATAAAGAACATAAACACAGACCTGAAGGTGCATTATACTATGGCAGATCAGAATCTTTGCGGTTTGACTTGACTTGTAACTGAGTATATACACAGTATCGTAGTTGAATCTGGTACAAATTTAATGAGCAATATTCACACTGATTACCAGGTTCTGTTGTTAGAAAATTTGGATGATCAGGCTTTCTGAACCAATTTGGCAAGTTATATTTTGCAGAGTTCTGTTACTGTGTTGACCTTCATTTGCTCTTGCAGACACGAAATCATTTTGAAAGAGTAACTGAACCAAGTGCATCTTTGATATGAGGACATATCCCATGCATACTTCTTAACTGAGAGAAGTGTTTGCATCTGAAGTCCTTCATTATTTTGTTATCCAAGAGAAATAACCAGTCACAATGAAGTTGATTTATGTACAGTCAAGCAGTGTCTTGGTAAGATGTATATCACATATACAGGTCACATATATTGGTGATGTAGTGTCTGGGTAAGATGTATATCACATGTAGAGATCAATTATATTGGTGCGGTGTCTGAATAAGATGTATATCACATATACAGGTCACATATTGGTGTCTGGGTAAGATGTATATCACATATACAGGTCACATATATTGGTGATGCAGTGTCTGGGTAAGATGTATATCACATGTAGAGATCAATTATATTGGTGCAGTGTCTGGGTAAGATGTATATCACATATACAGGTCACATATTGGTGTCTGGGTAAGATGTATATCACATGTAGAGGACAAGTATATTGGTTGTTGTTGTTATATGGTTTAACGCCATTTTTCAGCACAAGATAAGCTATACATGGTGGCCAGTATTAATAGTGTAGGAAGAACCCTAGAAAATCCCTGGAAGAACCACCGACCCACGAGAAGCTACTGGCAGGCTTTCTCACTTATCCACATTAGCCGAGTCTGGACTCAAACTCACGCAGACAGAGGTGAGATGGCAGTGATCTGTAATGAACAGCGCTTTAGACCACTTGGCCACTCGGGGCCCCTGGTGATTGGCCCAAGTATATTGGTGGTGTCTGGTAAGATGTATATCACATGTACAGGTCACATATATATTGATGGTGTCTGGGTAAGATGTATATCATATGTACAGGTCACATATATTGGTGGTGCAGTGTCTGAGTAAGATGTATATCACATGTACAGGTCACATGTATTGGTGGTGCAGTGTCAGTGTAAGATGTATATCACATGTACAGGTCACATATATATTGGTGGTGTCTGAGTAAGATGTATATCACATGTACAGGTCACATATATTGGTGATGCAGTGTCTGGGTAAAATGTATATCACATGTACAGGTCAGATGTATTGGTGATGCAGTGTCTGGGTAAAATGTATATCACATGTACAGGTCACATGTATTGGTGTATTGGTCTGGGTAAGATGTATATTTTATTTTACATGTCGTTCTTTTCATTTCAGATTACCAGTTTGGTATACGTCTTATAAACCACTTAGATGGAAAACTATTGATAACCTTCAATTCAAGAAATGACCATGATCGGCAGAAATTTGTGGAGGATCTGAGAGAAGCGATACTTGAAGTATGAGAAGGATATTGCTCTTTCTTTTAGGGTTTCAATTTTTATGGTTTCACAGTTGCTACAAGACAACAATTTTAGTGACACAATGAACATATGATCTATCATGAAAACAGCTTAAATTCCTTCCACAGACTTAAGCATAGATATTGATACTTATGGAATTACTGACTGTTTTGTCCACATTGTATTAGTAGATTATGAAACATAGTTATTACATTTTTGAACAGTCTATGGCCAGTCCATCTTGAATTGCAACCTGACCTCTTTCTGAAAATATTTACCTGGCACAAGAATAGTCTTACTGAAAATTATGCAACCCATTCATACCTGAGATGGACTTAAGATAGCATTAGCACATTTATGCTATGTAGTGCACCATGCAAGATACTTGAACTATAATGGCTTCTAATGAGCAAGGGAGATGAAACCAGTGACATAATTGTATGAATCATAGTAATGTTTATCAAGTGTAGATTTATTCATCCTTTTGTTTTATTATTTGACAAACTTTTCCAATAATGCTGCCTGTATAAAAGTGGCATATTTTTTATTTATTTCATATTTTAAAAGTTTCTAAATTGACCATGCTTTTATTACATTTTAATAATTTAAGCATGATGATGATGATGATATTAATAATAATGATAATAATAATAATAATAATACACATGTTCTCATTGTTTTTTATTATTATTATTATTATTATTATTATTATTATTATTATTATTATTATTATTTTTTTATGTGCTGCTTTATTGACTTATTTGTACACATTGACAGCTCATCGTGTAGATTAGACGGTTCTATTAAATAGTATTTATTATTTCACATCATTGAAGACTAATTTTTTTTTCAGATTTGAAAAGTTTGCCTTTATAAAGGAAATTATGCATTAAATTTGTAAGGGATGAATGGTTTACATCATTTTCATTGAGGCTATCAATGTGCCAGGTAAATAATGGATCAGTAAAGGCTGTAGAGTATGTAATATAATAAACTTCAGTGTAATAAATAAAAGTTACAATAATTTGAAAATCCTCTGATATAAAACAATGAATTCAAGTGTGAAAACTATATTTATCAGCCAGAACTTCCCAAGTAATTGCCATAATTTCCTATGTAATTGCCATAATTTCATAATTTCCTATGTAACTGCCATAATTTCCTATGTAATTGCAATTTCTTTAGCGAAATTTTCCTGAAGCTGTCATGTACAACTGGAAAAAAAATTACATGGAAATCAGAGATGGTCATCGAAAGAGATCTAGGTGATTTGGCAAAAAATGACCATATATCCATATTGATGAACTGCCATTTTATTTCATTTAGTACTGTTTCTTGGTGAAAAATGAGAGAATACTCGTCCATCATGTGTTGCTTTGAAATAGGGAAATCCCACCATCATGATCAGAATTTGTGTGGAGAAACTCAGCAAATCCTCATTCTTAGCTACAAATCTTGGCCCATGGCCAGAATTCCCAATTCAACAACAAAATATTATGGTGGATTCTGTTAATCTGTTTGTGTAGGGGATGCTTTAAATTCCAATTATTGATGTAGTGAGTGTGCCATGCCAATGCTAGTGGATAACAAGACAGAAGTATCACTTTTTCACTTATGGCTTCATTGTAAGGATTCTTTGATAAATTCATGTCCTCTTTTAGCAGGGAAGACCTAGTATATCTCCAACACAGAATTTTTGATAATAATAAATCTTGAACATTCTATCACTTATGAAAAAAGTTTCTGCATGCTTTGTCATTGTTTACTTTCCAGTCCAATGGTATGGAGCAATTCAGGATTGATGAGCTACAGCGCCAGAACTCTTCCCATGCTAATCGAGACAGAAGACCTTATTCCAATGATGACACTAGCGTGATGATGTATGACTACATGAAGTCTTCTGATCCCAGCACTAACAGGTTGTCTGCCCCTGATTACCCAGGCTTCAAGTCACAGCTTCCCCTATCCAACTCTCTCACTGACCTTTGTACAGGTATGCATGCTGCCATGCTGCATGAATTGCTTTAGTTTTGTCTTTAATTGCCAATGACATTTGCTCTGTCTTCAATTTTGTCACTACCTGCAATTTGAAATCAAGTACAGAAGGGGGAGTATGTAGGCACTTCCTGAGCTCAATATACTTGCTCAGGCTATGTGTGAAAGGGCAAATGCAGGTACTCTCTGAACTCAGTATAGACATACAGACCTAGAGTGAAAATTCTACCATAGTGAATGTCCATATGTAGGCACTTCCACAGTTGTAATTCAGGCCTAGAGTGAACTTTTTACCTGAAGAAGGAGAGTGTGCAGGTACTTACTGAGCTCAATTTAGTTGTTCAGGTATAGAGATAAACTTTTCCCCAAGGGAGAATAGGTATTAAGGTATTAAGCTTAATAAATCTGTGCAGGCTAGGGTGAAAATATTACCCTGAGGAAGGGCCATACATCAGAGGTCAGTGTACTTGTATAGGCCATAAGTGAAAATTAGTTACTTTGGTTTAAATCATTATTAGCTCTTCAGCATTAAGAGGTTAGTGTTGGGACTGGTTGGCCTGGAGTTAGGATAATGTGACTGGATGGGACATCAAAGCTACCTTAAAAGTCAAAATTACATCACATCACATTATTAGCTCTACTGACTTGAAGAACTTGTCCAATAGGCCAGCACTTGTCAATTATTAGTCCATTGATGTTGTGTCTTTTTTTAATCGTTATTCCTAAACTACTAGGAGGATAATCATGAAATTTGGCACACAGATTCATCCTGAGATCTATTTGGTTCCTGCCTCATGGATATCCATTATGGCCAACATTGAAATCTTTTTTTCAGCCCCATATGAACAGCTGGACATATTGACATGGGGTTCCAACATGTCTGCCATGTTGACCATCTTGAAAATTATGTCATTCCTATATTTCTTGATCATATGTGATGATATCAACATGGCCATTTCATGAAAAGACTATTTATGATATGGAGTTGATTTAGAAGAAAGTGATGAAGATATGACATTCCAATATGGCTGCTACAGTGGTTGTCATGAAAATATTATCTTCTAATGACTGCATTGGTGGTCATCTAGAAAAGCTTCTCTTGGTAACTTCTAAATGGATGATTGTGTCAGCACTATAACTGTATAGCTGGTCCTGAATGAAAAGGCTGTCAATTTGACCTTGGCATTTATAGTGATGATCTATTAACTCTTGTTATCTTTGCTTCTTTTCAAAGAATTGTGGTATTGACATGAGATTTTAATTAAAACATTGCTTATAATTTGTAATAGGTCCTAAATCACAATGGTGCAGTTCTGACTACCAATTTGTCAGAACTGTTGTCCTTGTAAACCAGATCTACTTGGTCCCTGCTTGTAAATATACAAATGAATGCTTGCCATGAGTTTCATTGTTTTTCTCTAGATTGGTTTATAGTCAGTACTGTAAGAGATTTTGCAGGTATATATACTTTTAAGAGGATGTTTTATTTTTAGTTTCGTACTTAAATTGGTTGATAAGCTTATTGAAATGGGATTGATATGCCCATTAGGGGAAAGGGGATTGATATGCCCATTAAGGGAATGGGGATTGGTATGCTCATTAAGGGAAAGTGGAATAATATGCCCATTAAGGGAAAGGGGATTGATATGCCATTAAGGGAAAGGAAATTGATATGCCATTAAGGGAAAGGGGATTGATATGCCCATTAAGGGGAAGGGGATTGATATGCTATTTAAGGGAATTTGGATTGATATGCCCATTAAGGGAATTTGGATTGATATGCCCATTAAGGGAAAGGGGATTGATATGCCCATTTAGGGAAAGGGGATTGATATGCTCATTAAATGAAAGGGGATTGATATGTCCATTTAGGGAAAGGGGATTGATATGCTCATTAAGGAAAATTGGATTGATATGCCTGTTCAAGGAAAGGGGATTAATGCCTGTTAATGGAAAGGGATTGAAATGCCAGTTAAAGAAAAAGGGGATTGATATGCAAGTTAAGGGAAAGGGGATTGATGTGCCAGTTAAGGAAAAGGGGTCCCGTTTTCTTCATTGATGATCCCACTTACAGAAAAGATGGTTGTGGTTTTTACGTTGATATGTCATTGTTGGGAAAGAGGGTTGTTTTGTTTTGATATGCCATTGCTGGGAAAGGGAAGATTAGTTTTCTTCACCGATATGATGTTGCTGGAAAGGGGGTCCTGTTTTAATTATTGGTATTCCAGTAATGGAATATGGATCCTGTTTTAATCATTGATATACTAATGATGAGAATGCAGATTCTGTCTGATTCATTAATATGCCAATAATGAGAAAGGGGTTGGATTTTCTTCAGTGATATGCAATTGATGAGGAAGGTTTTCTTTTTCTTCATTGATGTGCCACTAAAGGGAAGGGGATTCAGAGTTTTTCATTTGTGTCCTAGTGATGGGAAAGAGGTACTTTTTTTACCCATTGATGATGAGAATGGGGTCCTATTTTCTTCATTAATATGCGAATAATGGAAAAGACAGTCCTGATTTCTTTATTAATATGCTAGTAAGGAAAAATAGGGTCCCATTTTCTTTATTGATATACCAGTGATAGGAAAGATTGGATTTGTCCAGTTTTCTTCACAGATTGTGTTTCATTGGTTCTTAAATGTTTAGCCATTGTCAACATCAAAATCATTGAAGACTTGGTACTCTTTTTTGATAAAATAGTGTTAATGATTATCTGAGATTCAACAAATCTGGTGTAAAATCTAATAGCATTTTAATGATGTGTGGAATACAGAATATTCATTTCATTCAAGTGTACTTTGATATAATAAAAATGTCATGTTCAGAATTAAAAGAAAATTATATATTTTTTGTTGGAGAAGAGCAAATGTCACTCAACAGAAGGATGTGAATTTATCACACATTACTCTAAACGTCTCTGTTGTGTAAAAATACCTTACAAAAAGTAAGCATACTTTAGCAGAGTGCATTAGAATCAGGAAAATGATGAAAAAGAAGAATTAGATGTTTATTTTACCCCATTTTAAGTTTCTTTTTAAAAGTCTAGTACACTTGAAGCAATTTGCACTACAATGCATGTGGGCATAGCCATACTTTATCATAAAGGTTATACAAAAAATAACCAAACACCAATAACAGAGTATTGGCAAGCTTGGATACATATTTTGCTAAAATTAAAACTGCTGCTTGTTTGGTAAATTGCATTGCTTATTTATGAGAGTAATTTTAATGTCATTAGGAAGTAAAAGAATAATTTTTAGAAACTATTTTTATCTTTGCAATTATTGTTCTTGCTCATAAAAATTTGTACATTTTTATCTTCTTACAGTGCATGACAAAATGATTCCTCATTTTTCTTTGCAATCCATTTGAGCAACATCATTTCTACAGTATTTTTCTATCATATAAATTACAATGTACTGTGGCACAGAGTGCCTATTATATTTATTTTATAAATTCTTACTCTTCTGCAGAAACTTTACAGCTCATTTATATCTAGGTGGAGATTCAACAAGTAAACCAAGTGATTTGTTTTGTTATTGATGTACCTGGTATTCTGTAGCTAGTGTAACATCTGTAGCCAGACAGTATGGTCAGAATTTGAGATGGCTGTCAGCTGTTGATAGCCATTATGTGTCACATTAGCTGTGGTACATGTTGATAATGTTCTTTTTCAACAATAATAAATGTGCATCATGGAATACACAAGATTTAGGATTTACTCCTCTCCATAGCTTTATGCTCCTCCTTTAGATTTAAACTTTGGAATATGTTAAAGGCACTGTGTAAACAACAAGACTGCAATTTGGATCCACCATGGAGGGAATAAGATACCATATATGATTGCTTATAAGTCGCACTGCAAACAAGACAAAATCCAAATCTTCTATAACATCATGTGGATACAGTCAGGGTCTGTGTTGTTTGTTCTACTATACTGATTACTCCTAACAAATTGCACAGGCACTGATCTGCGAGCACATCATGTGTGCAGTTTGTAGTTGGACGTGTAAGCTAGTGTATATGGTATTTTTTATAGAATTAAGCAAATGTTCTGATCGTAGATGTTACATTAGCTAATGGTAACACTGCAAGGGGATACACAGAGTCAGTTCTGCACACTAAATAACAACCAGTGAAGTTAAATTTTTCAGAAAAAAAGAAGAAAAGAATTTCTATAAATCTGTATATTGTGTTAACAAAATTGTATTTGTGCCTCTGGTTTGGCTTCTGACTCTATTCAACTTGCCTTCCCTTACATGCTTTACTTTTCATCATCTTTTCCTGCGTTGTTTTAGAGACTGTTGTACTCGTGTTAAATATGTTAGGTTGTATTTCACATTAATTTGTATTTGTATATACTGTTACATTTAATGGCTGTTAATGACTTTGGTTCATAATGCCCTTTTAGTGATCTTTATTTTAAAATTCTTACTGTCATCTATCAGCCATCCTGCTTTTTATTGCTATTTTTGCCCAACTTAATATGCCCTTGCTTGATGTTGAACTTCAGTGTTATTTTTAAAATATGTAACTCACCTGGATGTCCGTGCTTTCTATTTGTTTTACCCAAAGTCAAGTGTAATAGAGTTGTAAACCTTGTGATAGTATATGTGTTGAAAATTCTATTAGTCATTTCATCACAAAAATCAAACTTATAACATTTTTGTCAACAACCCTTACAAGCACTTTATATTTGTTTGATTTGAGTACATGTAGTTTGATGCATTTTTTTTCCCACAAAATCTTTCAAGATTAATGTAGATTGATGTATTTTAATGTGATTGTCAGTATAATATCTAATTAATTTAAAATGTTCACCGCGTGCTGCACAGTACAGCTTGCATCAAGTAAGTAGCATGTAAAGCTAATGGCTTTGAGGTATATGGTGGTGTTGGTGGTGCTGGAAAGGTTCTACCATGTGTACTTAATTGATTGAGATGGCAAATATTAGTTTCATATGACACTTACTGATTACTGATTTAATTTTTAAAAAGGAAGTAAACCTAATTTTAAAATATTAAAATATAATTGAATCATCATTAAAGGTATTAACAATTTATGAATAAAGATTAATAAAAGCCATTAGAAACAAATTTATGTTCAATCGTTTTGTTAAATGACACTATCACACTGTACGTTGAAGACATACTTGAAATGATCCCAGTGGTAATTATATGTGTGCCATAAAGTTGAGTGTGTCATGTTATGAAGATTTACATCTCTCTCTCTTTCTATCCATCCATACAGCTGTCTTTTCTATATATGATTTCTGTACAATGATTTGAATTCTACACCATTATTGCCAAACTTTGAAAATAGCTTGCATGCAGAATTGGAAGAAGCTTCTTGATTTTAAGGTCAAATGTCTAGGTCACATGCTGAGAGAAGGGCCTCCGCACAGTAACATTATGTCTAGGTCACATGCTGAGAGAAGGGTCTCTACACAGTAACATTAGCTCTGCATCACATACCTGAATCAGTCTTTATGGATGGCTTGGGGTAAGGAAAAAAACCATCAATTTGGTGATCAAGAGAGGTCAAATTACAATATCACTGCAGAATATGGTTTATGCTCAGTAGCTTTATTTATTCTTATCAGGAATATACCTTGTGAATGGCTTGTACCTGGAGTTATTTAGAAGTCTTTTTTGTCTTTTTCTTTAAAAAGGTCAGAACTCAATGTTGCTGACTGAAGGAAGAAGAGTGGTATTTATGTAATAACTTTAGACCATGTACAAAACTTTGTTGGGGGATTACATTAAAGATATGGAAGAGACCTGTTTACTTTGGCATCAAGTGTTCAAAAGTCAGGGTATTTTGACTCAAAGAAAAATGTTTTACATACTACAGATCTGATTACCCCAATGAATTTTCTGTATTTTGTATGGAAGAAGCCAGATACACAAATAAGTCTCTATCCTCATTTTGTAAAGCAAGGAAATAATTATCTGTTCTGATTAATGGTCATGACGTCTAAAGGTCACAGTCATGATGAGCCTCTTATAAGGACCTGATGGTTTATGTACATTAGGTTTAGTTCAAGACCACACATTTTGATCAAAGGTCAGGGTCATTAAGTCTTGCTTATTTAATATCTCGTGACAATCATGCCCCTACAAATTCATTCAAAGAAAACTATTAAGGACTGTTCCATTTAAACATACATGGTACCCAGGGAAGGCAGTTTTTAAAACATGTATGCCAGGGTACTTTGATTTCACAAAATTCATATTAAAATGATAAGATTGTTCCAGGTTGCATCTATGCATGAGTAATACACTTTAAAAGTGCATTTCCTGAGTCCCATACATGTTTGAATGAAACAGCCCTAAATATGGGGCAGAGAATAATATGCCATTGACAGTCCATTTTTTAGTTGGCATCAGTTATAAGATGGGTTAGATTTCAGTACTATAATAGAAAATTGGATTTGAAATAGATACATTATATAGGTGTAATTACAATGTTCAGAAAAGTATCTGACACTTTAATTAGATGTAAACCAGTTTTAAATGTATATCTGTCATTCTTTCAGCACAAGGGATGAGGAGAGGTAGCAGTGGGGGATCGCTAGACAGTGGCTTGGTAAGGAAGACAATTCTGCATCTGAAATTTATAAACAAATAAAGGTTCAGTGACCGAAATTATTAAGATTGAAATTATCAAAATCAAGATGCTTTGTTGTACTACATTTTTAAGGAAAATTGTTCATCACAGGGGCATTATTTAATCTGAGTGGACATCAAATTGGAGAGTTGAATAAGTACAGGAAAAGCTCTCCAGACTCAAAAAATCGAAAGCAGTCTTTATTTTTATGAGTCTTTATTTTTATTGCTGTGATTTTGTGAGGAAGGAGCTCCCTAACTTTTGATCCAGGCAGGATGGCTGTCTGAAGGGATTCAGTATTAATTTTATGTTCAACTATGATTTTCTACTTTTGTGGATTTGTGAATTTAATGCCATTTTTGTGCACATGATAGATTATACATAGCAGCGGCTCCTGGCAATCTTTATCACATACTCACATTGGCCAAGTCAAGACTTGAACCCATGCGTACAGACATGAGATGTTGATGAAAGGCAAGCTCCTTAAACCACTCAACTACCCAGGACTACTGTACATGTATAGAATAAGAGACTATTTTTATTTCCTCAGGGTCATTTTCATAGTTCATATCATTTTTATATAGGTTTTTTTTGCCATCATTTTTATGAAAATACAATAAAATATAGATATTAGTTTTAGAAAAATAACATATTTCTTCAAGGTTTCATTCTAGTAGCCTATTTGTCATAAGTAGATCACAACATTATGTTTTTTAGAATGTACTGACTTGCTTGTACATTAGAACTTTGATTGTCCACCAGGATGAGGGAATGAGACCAGAACTGATATGAGAATAAATGGATAATAGAATATGTATTAAAAGTATTAAACATTAGTCCTGAGTCATTAAAAATATCATAACTTCTACATATGCACATGTACCTGTAACTTCTGCATATGCATGTCTACCTGTTTTTAATATTTTGATGTACAATGCCCTGAAGGTCAACATAGACTGACAGTCAATCAGGTGCCATATTATTGAAATTCTACTTTATCATGCTTAAGGGGTAAATTTTAGTCAAACTTGTCTTCACAAAACCTTGGTTCTTTGGGCCTCTTATTTTGCTTCATTGGCATGTACCCATATAAAACTGTATGGTACAATAAGCTAGAGCAATGTTTTGAATAAATCTGACATATTTTCAAACTAAATCAACTGAATTAGTGTTTTATTGTCAAAAATTCATGGTTTAATTATGTGAGTTGCAGTTCCTTTGATATCTTGATTTATCTGTTTTGGTTTATCATACAGAGGAAATGCCTAGGTGTCTTTCCCAAAGACATACTAAGGCAGCCAATTTAGGCTGATCTGGGTGGGCATCAAACCTGTGACCCATGAATTACGAGTCTATTGTATTACCAATAGAGTTTCCCTGGCACCAAAAAGTTTGTTGAGTATGGGGGCAGTTTCTGTTGCAGATAATCTAATATTTACTTTCAATATAATCATTATAACTGACTCTATTAATCAAGGGACTGGTGTATGAACTTGAATCAAGTGATTTGTGTATGGACTTGATGATCATGTCTTATCGAGTCCTCAGACAGTTTTAACTTTATCTAAAGAAGATTTATTGAGACAGTAAAATGAGGAATATCAGTTTTGTTTGCTTCCTCTAGTTTTAATATATACAGTTTTTAACATTGTCACTAATTCAGCAAATCATTTTCAATTTTCTTAAATTATCTGTTTACATTTGAAAGCCACAGTTGGGCCATTTTTGTATTCCAGTTTTATCTTGTATTTATCTTGTATTTTCACAATATTTTTTTGTGTGCTTCTTCTAGCACTCTGGCAGTACAGGTAGTGCTAATAGTGCAGATGCGTCATTTGGCAGCCAAACCAGTCAGAGTGCCCTCGCTCAGGGGCTGGCCTACACACTGCCTGCCACAGCACTCACTGTCCCAGGAAAGCTGCCTGTGACTCAAGTGCGGGGACCAAGAGGGGTCATTATACGCCAGCATCCTGTGCCAGAGGGAACAGAGGTGTGATTGGAGACAGCAGACTGGCAACCTAGACTGGTTTCAGATATATCAAGGGTAGAACTGTAATCAGTCCTAACAGTGCTGGGAATCAAGTCTTGTACCCATACAGCCAATCCCACACCCAAATTTTGAGATGTATTTAATTAAAAATTAGTATCTTATCATTAGGACATGATCTTAGCTGACCACCATACAAAAGCTTTATCCTTGTTTTTACATCACTTTATACACTCAATAAGATTTTGTCAAGAGAGAGAGAAAGTGAGAGAGATATCCCCCAGAGATAGATAAGCATTTACCTTGATGGTGGACACAATACAAAGCTTTACTGTTCTTCATCTATGGTGGTTAAAATTTATAACTCATCTCTTTGGCTGTATCAAACTCAATATAATATTTATAGCACACTTTCTTTCCAATTAATCTGGGTCATTTTTGTGTGGGAATTTTTTTGATAGAGTCTTTAATAAGTGAACAAATACAATAATTAATATACTTCAGAATCCATTATTGCCTGACATCTACATAAGTTTTTTTGTTATGTATTGATCTCAGAAGTATCACCATCTGATTTTATAAAATCAGTATGAAATGTAATCTTAGATTATACATGTGTCTTCTCTTTAAATTAAATTTTAAATAAGTCATTAACACTTACATCATGGTTCTTAATAGAGCAGTCTTTATATTTGCTGAAGAAATAAATTGCATGCCTGTGAACATCTGGGGAAAAAAATGGCTCGAATATTGGTAAAAATGACTAAATGTTTGTAAATTTTAATGTAAATTTGAATTTAATTGTTACTGTAATTTATACAACTTTGTTACATTATCTGTATTTATTGTAGATAGAATTGCAATTGTAAGTAAAGATTTCTATAATGATTGTTTTGTGAATATTTTTTACATGAAAATCTATTACAGTAATCCAGATGTATTATAGTAATCTGGGTATGATTTTGAATGTTGGATCAGTTCAGCTGTGCACAAACATGCTTTTAAATAAAGATACTGTATTCAGTGTAATGACAGCTCATGCTGTGATAAGTACAGATCCCCCTCTCCTTGGACGATGCTCCCAACAATAGTTTCAAAACACTCATTTCTTTATGTCATCATGAACACAACTTTCTTGATATCGGCATGCAAGCGGGGAAGCAGTTATTGAACCTAGAATATAATGGTTTTCTTGGAACTTGGATTATGCATGGATGATGCCTTGTTACCATGTAATCTAATTAATTGGTTGCAAAAATGAATCTTACATGTGATCTGCATGTTTCAGCACATTTTAACTTTTCAAAATTATCTATCACAGACTAAGGGAGCAAACTCTTTTATCATGTTCGTTCATGTGATGGCAGACATGGTTTATAATGTGTGTTCTTATCACAATGAGCTGAAATCACAATTTTATGCCTCAAATATTGTAAGAAGTGCATAGTGTAGGTGTTACATTAATTACAGTATGTAAAACCAATCATTATCACATTTTAAAACTTGTTGGGGATTCATTTTAATATCTCTGTAAAGGCAGTCTGTATATGAATCCTTGTCAGTGTGTGACACAATCTTGTGTATGTAGTTGATCTGACAGATTGTCATGGATTGCCATGAAGGTAAGTATTATTGTCATCAACTAAACATGTCTCCCAATCACTTTCCTCCACAATTATTTTACAAGTTAATGCCCTTTATACTTGCAGCTAAATGCTGGACATCACAAAAGCATGAGAACACCACTGGTCTCAGTTTTGGCTGATGTTCATAAAATTTAGTAAATTTTGGGATACTTTCCAAAGATGTGCTTGTTGAAAAATCTCTTTGCTAATGCACGTTTTATGCTTGGATTTATTTTTCTTTTTGTCTTACAAATTAATGCAGTGTATGATGAAATGACAAAGGAAACTTGTCTCAGCTTTTGATAGATTGCTGTGAAACTTGTACAGTTTTGTCATTACATCAAGTTGCACATACTAGCAAATCACAGTCTGTTCCTTCATTTTTTTGTTAAGTGTTTTGTCCTTTGCAACTGCAAGCTGGATGTAAGTATATAGTAATATTGTGAACAGTTTTCAATGGATCATTATGAAACTTTGTTCATGCTATAGACATGCAAGACCACAAAGGTGTTTTCTGATGAAGAATTTTGTATACTTCAGTTGACTTGTATCTACCACTACAAAATATGTTCAATAGGAAGATTTTTTTAGCAGGTTTAAAAACATCAAACATCAGTTTTAGTTCCCTATATAATGTGGGTATTGTTTTTCATTTTTTGCAGTTTTGTTTTCTACAGAAATCCAAAAAAAGGAGGCAGCACTTAAAATATTACCTAAGATAACATTTGTAGATCATTCACTTAGGGGACAAACTGTGGTTACAGTGTTGAAAAATGTTTAATTGTCTGGCAGTTTTTTGACAACAGATCTTTTTTTCTTTTTACTAAAATTTAGTTGAGGCACTATCTACTCCAAAGAGCTCAGCACAGTCCTCATGATCTTCTGTGGTGAAATGGGATACATTTTGGCATATTCTTTACTACTACTACTAATATATTGGAATTTCTTGGTGTTTGCTTGCATCCTACTGGCTGTAAACCAGTCCATTAATATCTTATTATTTTATATAATATTTTTATTTTGCCTAATATTTCAGTGCCATCAAACATGTCATTGATTTAAAAATATTTTTTATTAATGTCCTCAATAAAATGTTTATTCTCAAAATTTGTGTAGCTTCTGACTGATTTTTGCCATGTCCTTTTGAAACATACAATTGTTTTTAGTGTTGTGGCTATCATTTGATGCCACATTAGAAATTTATACTATGAGAAAGAAGTGTGGATTATTACTAGCAGTGGTATCAGTTAGGAAGGGGAGATGTCTTTGACATTACTACTAGGAGTCCTTATGTCATAAGTTAACTGAAAGCATTAAAGATTGATCTAAGGGTGTGTCTTTGCTCCACGCTTAAAAGATCAGTGTTGAGATCACTCACTAAACATATTTTTTCATACCTGGCAAAAATAGTTTTTGATTGGATTTTTTTTATCAGCATTGGATATGCTTTGGCATCTGTAGAACAGAGAAACTCCAGACATATTTATTAATGAGGAAGTGGATGAATATTGATTCAGTTATTTTATGTTCAAAGCTTTCAGTTTGTTGAAAAAGTTTGTTAGACCTATAATAAACAAGTATACATCCACTATTCTAATTTAAATCTTTCCTTGAAAAATTGTAACCTGTGTCCTTCAAAAAACCTGAGCTAAAAAAGTTGAAATTTTAGTCTCTGATAAAGCAAGCAGATTTGCTATATTGTCCTTTAACATTTCGACAATGTCATTAATTGATATCTAATATGGTTTGTATTCATTTGAGGTATTTTGATTTGTTTCTGGGTTGAACTTTTAAAGTGACACATGTCAATAAGTTACAGCCCTGTCACCATTTTTTGTAATAATTGTTGCTCATCTTGTTCATTACATGGTCAGAATAGAAATTGTCTCATGAAAATTGTACATGAATGATGTTGCTTATTCAGAATAGACTCAAGAAAATTGTATGTCAATGGTGTTGCTTGTGACATGTTTATATCATACTTTTTTCTGAAATGTACATTGTGTTCCAGGAATAACTCCTTTATGTGGCTACTTGTAATTTTCTAAAAAAGACCAAAAGAACATGGTATTTCAGTGACCAGTTTTTGCATATTACACCATGAACAATGCCTTTGAAAAATAAAACTTTTCTGCATAATGTCTGCATTTAACATTATTTCTTATCTTCATTCATGTTATATTTTGTGTCTAGGAAGCTCTTATTTCAATATTTACATTGTTCTATTTATTAAAATCAAAGTATGCCATTGTAATATGATTAAGAAGACTTTAAAATACCTTAGCAATCTTTGCTACCTTTCAGACTCTTAGAATCCATCACATTTCTTGTATGTTCTGACTCAGAGATTGTGCGACTTTGTTCATGATAATAGTTGGGAGAAATATTTTTGAGTCTGTCTCCAATATAAACAATCATATTACAATGTACTATGATCATTTGAGTATTCAAAATAATAGCAACATGTGTAATTCTTTTATTCTTTTTTATTTTGAGAATGTTTAATTTTCCTTGGCATGCAGAGTTGATGATGCTTAAGCTTGTATGCTGTTGTAGAACAAATGTTAAAGATCTGATGGGACTGTTTAATGTTTTATATAGCTTAGAAAATGAATTTAAATGTGATTCCTTCATGATCAAGTGCAATCTCTTACATTAGGATATTCAGATTAAAGTGTGTGAATGTTTTAAATCTGTGATTGATTGTATGTGAAGCTTTTAATTTGTTTTTGCTGTGTATAGAACTATTCACATAGAAGTCTGTCTGCATACATATACACTGCAGCTGACTAGATTTGTTTGTATTTTGGTTGGTTTTAGCAGCACTTTTAAGACATTATTGGCTATACAATGGGAGTTAAGGGCCTTCCCCAAGGACACAAAGAACCCAATGTTCTCATGGCGACCCAATGACTGTTAAAGCAATTTCATGCATTATTATTTCTACACTAATGTATGTGTATATCAATGCAAGAGTTATTTAGAGTTTAATAATGGAATTTGTAATAACTTATTGTTATCTAAAGATAGATTGCCACCTTGTACTCTTTTGAAGTTTTTAAGTTCTAATCTTCTGTCATGTTAGAGAAAGGGGCAGAAGTTAAACATTACTATAAAATTGGCAGTATTCTGTAAGTGGGTAGTACATTATACAGAGGCTTCATTGAATGAATGCTTTATATTGTATGGTACAATGACCAGTCCTGTAAAAACAAATCTCTGTACAGATAGAGATATCCTTTTGTTCAAGTAATCCTAATGGGCCAGGTGCCTGTCATTATACATTTATGTATATTAGGCTGTGTTTGTAATTTATATGTAAGTGATATGCCATAGATTATATCAGTTATGGAGGACCAAGTCATAAAATAGAGTGATAGAGGAGAGTGTGCAGTGATGATTATCAGAACAAGCTATACTCCCTGTTCTTTCAAAAATAGTTTTCTGTTCTTCGGTCTTAAAAAAAGGCAAAGTAGGTTCAAATTTTCATTATCAGAATTGAGATGCATTAGGTGTACTGGGAAGTTAAACAAGTTTGAATTAATGCTGGCCATAAGCATTACATTCCCATGGAAATATATGTACAATCATATTGTGCCTGTACTTACAGTCGTAATCATGGTTGGAATTTAATAAATTTGACATATAATTGAAGTGTAGGTAGTTTTTCACGTTTTAATTTAGAAATGCAACAAACAATACAGGAATTAAAAGGATTTGAAGTTATACTGGAGTTTGCTTATTATTTAAATACACTTGATGTTTGCCCCACTAAATATTGAACTCTCTCTCTCCCTCTCTCTCTCTCTCTCTCTCTCTCTCTCTCTCTCTCTCTCTCTCTCTCTCTCTCTCTCTCTCTCGATCTCGATCTCGACAGATTTCCAATGTTGTATTATTTGACTATCACATCTTGAAAAGGGTCTTTGTAAAATTCTGACAGCTATTGTAACAATGAATCTTTCTCTTCATTAAATTGTGTCTCTATTTAACATTGTTGAGCAAATCAGTATTGATTGAACAATGCATAGTATATGTTACATGTTTTTCTTGTAAATTTAAAGTTTTATATATTGACAGGAGCATATAATTGAACAAATTCATTCATACTCTATTAAGATGTGTGTGATAGACACAGGTATAAAAGATCAATTTAGAGCATTGATGCATATGTACACTAAAATTTTGTCATATAATGTTCTTGTAACACCTTTACCCACAAAACGAAACAATGCACCTATTAACATGAATGTTAAAAACATGTCCATTACATTTTTTAAGTCATTGATGTATTGATTTTAAAGTCATTTATGATCACTACAACATAATAGTTATATGGTAAACCTCAGCAAACTGAAGCAGTTACATTTTTAAAATGTGGAAGAAATCATTAATATAAAATGGATTGTGACCACAATAAAACATTAAAAAAATGTAATTTTAATTTTTTTGTAAAAAATTTGAAATGCATTGTATATAAATTGAATAGTTGCCATTAGTTGCTGTGTTTACCAATTTCTGCCATGTTTACAAACTTATTGTGTTAACAAGCATACAGCATTTATAAAGAAACGTTATCAAACAGGATCTTCATTTTTCATAAAAATCAAAATTTCAAAATATTAGTGCCCCACATACAATCATGTTGGTGTAGCCTTATGGTTATCACAGCCACTAGTGTGACCATTGGTGAGATAACTTGACTGGAAATAAGTAATTTAGACAATTTTGATGTACAGCTATGTATTAAACATACATTGAGTAGGATTTCCAAACATCTGTCATCATTTTTAGAGAAGTTATGGCCCCTGATGGCATGCCCTCCTAATGTTTCCTATTCTATCAAAAAAGTTGTTAGATTTCAACCATTTTGGTATACAGCTATATAATGATCAAAAGTTTGTAAGGATTCTTTCTCCAGTGTTCCATAAATAAAATCACAGGAATTATGCCCCATTATTGGTTCCTACATCATAATTTTACTTTGGCGTGTTGGATTTCAGTCAAAATTTTACTTGGAGCTTTATATTGTGGAATGGGAATGAGCTTAATAGGCAGAATTTCACATTATCATTTGGAAATTGTATGCCCCTCATTTCCAATCCACCCGACATTAACTTTGCAGCATTGTATCAAAAGATTGTTACATTTGCAGTTTTGCAATGATGAGACCTTGAAAAGACACTTAATTTAGAACATTCCATAAAATCATTTAGAAGAGATACCCATTGTCTTACTACTTCCTAACATCAGTTTCCACATACTGTACCTTTACAAATGTTTGATTAACCAAAATTAATCTTGCGCCTTTATACTGATGAGACCTTGAAGGGGTTGCATTTAAGATTTTAATTTCCAGCATGCCACACAATTTAAAGCAGTATTGATCGTTGAATGACCAACTCGTAACTTACATTTCCCAAAACAAGTTTCTATGTTCAAAAGGTCAATACAGACAAACATAAGCAGAATCTTTTTTGCCCATTATAATAGCCCTTCTTTTCATATTTGCATATTTTCATATTTTCTTTTTACAATCAGATAATCACTAAAGGAGTCAGCTGGTATCATTAGTATGTAGTAACACAGAACTGCTATTTTGTGATATTAAATGAAGTACCTAATAATTTTATGATTTTCCGAAGTAATAACATGGAAGAATAATGAAGATTTTTAATAGAAAATTACATTTTAATATATTTTTTTGAAGAATATCTTGACATTATAAATCTTCTTTACATGTAAAAAGTTACTCTCACTGAAGTTATTTACACTGATATCGGAATCATATGGACAAGGTGAATGATGATGATTTCTTCCTATGGTTGGTGTATATTTCTATTTTTTTTTTAATATTTGATTTTAATAGTTTTCATTTTCTGATTTTTCACTGGATATTAAACCACATTATTCAAAGATTCATGTTGGAATTTTAAATTATTACAATATTATTCTATCCATATAATTGTATTTCAATTTTTTACATTTTAAGTTTTATAGTGTACATCTTTAACATCTAAAGATGTAGAAATTGAGGAAGTCATGGTCATGATGAACATGGGTATGACCATACCAAAAATGATAAACTGCTGACATCATAGATTCTCTCAAGATCATACTCACTTTGGTTAGTACTAGACTGATTTTGTAATGGTAAACATCTAAAGTAATGATTGAACCTGGTTAAAACCAGACTGACCAACAAAGGTAAACATCACCATTGCTGTCAACACAATACAATCTCATCATGGCAAGTAGTGTACATCTTGAAAAATTTAAGTGACAAAAGAGAATGTGTGTGTGTGCGTGTGTGTGTGTGTGTGTGTGTGTGTGATTTCAACCATGGCAAAGCCTATAGAAAGTCAATATTTTGTCAGTTACAAAAACAAATTTGTAACTTCTGAATGATTCAAAGCCATTTCCTGTAGGTAAAACAGTTTTATTTACTCTGAATTTATCTACAGCTCTGTGTCACTTTCATCCTCAAATATCTAAATATTGGAAGAATAATGAATATTATTATTATCCTCTTTCTCAATCATTTGGTACAGTGGGAAAATGGTAAAGCAAAATACATCCAGGCAATAGTTCCATTTTCTTACCAAGCTTCTTTTTGCATTAATTTTCTTTTTCAGTGTTCTAATTGTATCCAAGAAGGCAAATTTATTTGCAACAATTTTGTTTTTAACGTACGTGTTTCTGTTTTGTCCACTGTAATAATCTTCAGTTTTGACTGCAAACTGTAAAATGTTTACATAGATTTTCTTTTGCATTGTTTTTAGTCTTGTTAGTCTTCTGTTCCTTTAGTGTTCAATAAACAAGAAATTCCATGCCATTGTTGAAATGTAAAGTGCATAAGCTTTTTGTTACGACTCTGTGGTTTTAAACTAAGTAACTGGAAAGCACGAGAAACAACAAGTTTTGTCAAATACAACACATAATTTATTTTCCCGGAAGACAAAGTGAAAATTTAAACAGAACTTAAAGTATTGTGAATTAAGTCCCAAATATTCCTTATCAAAAGTCCAAATGCATAAAGTTCCAACTGAATTCCAGAGGTATTCCAAATAAGTAACATTATTGAATGTGTCATCTGCCTGTAGACTCTGATATGTTAATGTGCCAGTAGCTTGGATTATAGTAAAATATTAAGAATCTTTTGATGTATCTCAATATTATAATCCCACAATATTTTTGGCTGAATTTACTATAATTCAAAATAAATGTTTCTGTCAGAAAATATTATTCATGAGCACTTTGTATTTCCAGTGATAATAATTGGAATAAATAATTCCACCCAAATGAAAATCCTGATCACAACAATAAAATGATTCTGCTAAAGATGTTAATGCAAGAATGAGTAATTTCTCAAGTAAACAAGATTATGCCAAAAATTAAGACACAATAGTAGAACCAGGATGATGGTAAACAGTTTGTTTCTAGAAATTTTTAAGTTGTCCTCAAGATAAAATCTGTTACTAAATTTATAATAAAGAACATGGTAAACATCAGGTATAACAGGTTTATCAATGTGGAATAATAATGTTCTAGACTCCGGTTAAGATAAACATGTTTACTTCCATTGAAAATGATCCTAATATTTAATCTATTTTCACTATATATTATTTTTGTTACAAATCAATGTCCTTAATAAGGTACACACTGAACTTAATTTTGTACAAAGTCAGGTGCAAAATCTAAATGATCATCAGGAAAAGCTAACAAATAATAAAAATTAAATATACATAACATTCCAAATATGTTGTTTACAAAAGGTTTAATCTTTTCTGGCTTTTTGAAAATCTTTCTTGCTGTTCACTTTCTACTAGAATGATACCAGCTATTTTTCTTACAGCTTGTTATAATTGAATAGCAAAGTGTTGAATCACTGTTTAAGTAAGTCTTGAAGATCTCTTTCTTGTCAATCAGCTTTGTTAGATTGGCATTTAGTTATTTCCTTGCTACTCTGGTAAACAGTATTTAATTTATTGTTAACATATTCTCTTTATTGTTTTGGTTTCTTTCAACTTTTTATACTCCAGAGTTTTGTGTGTACCGAAATCAGCACATCTTTGTACAAACCGACATATAGTTAATTTAATAGGATCATGCAAATTTCACACACAGTTAATATCAATGTTTAAGTCAGTTGATTAACCTTCTGTAACATTTTTCAGTTTTGTATTACATTTCAATAGTTGAAGATTAACCAAAGTTCTGATAAACTCTTTTTGATATCACAGTTTCTGTATTAATTAAATGTGCTGGAAATAAAACAGTAAATATTTACTCATGCAAGACATTTTATTATTTATCTGATTTGAAAACAGATGATGATGGCATACCATTGTCATATTCCATCTTAATCTTTTATACTAGTATTTATTCTGTAAATTATAACTCTCTTTAACTGCATATAATGACAATTAACATTGTATAAAACAAAGTCACCATGAAAATCAATTTTGTAGTATCCAACAATCTTAACAAAGTGGAATACTAGTTAGTTTTATACTATTGCTTTGATCAAGTTGTATAAATTTGCATGCTTAATAAGCTCAGAAAAACTGTGTCAGATATGGTAGATGCTTAGTTGCTATTGATTCATAGCATTTTTAGTATTTTAGTTGATAATACATATTGTAGTTGTTATTCAGAGTTAATTTAACTTTTGAGTTGTATTGTAGACAGTCAATAAACTTTTTTCATTGTCACTATTTGCAGCCATTTCCTTTTTGTAATTCCAATCAGGAATTACAACAGTCCTGGTTTAGTTCTTGTCATTGATGTAGTACAATATATGTACATTACTTTCTAGTCTGGGGCTCTGTGTGGTCTAAAGCACTCTCCGTTACAGTTCACTGTCATCTCACCTCTGTCTGCGTGGGTTTGAGTCTAAGAATGTGGATATGTAAGAAATCTTGCCAGTAGCTTCTTGTGGGTTGGTGGTTCTTTTCATGGGTTTCCCAGTTTCTTCCTCCACCATTAATACTGGCCACCATGTATAGCCTATTGTGTGCTGAGAAATGGCATTAAGCCCCAGAACAACAACAACAACAACTTTCTAGTTCATCAGACAAATAGTAATCAACAGCATTAATATTTTTTGAAACAGTATTAACAATTTGTCATCTGTATTCTCAATTTAATAGCATAGATAGATTTTTTCTCAGTGAGTTCATCAATTGCAATATAGATTACTGCACCATTAACTTCACTTTATCTAATAAGAAGGGTCCAGCTTTATTAAAGCTTTGTCATATGTATCATAGATACACTTCTAGTTGTCTTTTCACTGATCTATCTAGCGATGAAATAAGCATTTTTTATATCTGTGAAAGGAACAGTTTAGATAAGGAGTGCTAACAATTTGTAGGTGTTCTAGATTTGCTCTGTAGATGTTCTAGATTTACTCTGTAGATATTTTGGATTGTAATGTTGTATATTATGGTTGTGTCTTTGTTGCACATATTCTCCAGTACAATATTAAAATGTTTCATTCTTTGAAACAGAAATGTGACTATAATTTGGTTCATAAGTTTTCATTTTACTGTTTAGATGCTTAATCATTAATTGTGCCTGAAAAGGCACTGTAAATTTTTTAAATAGAAAGAACACAACCTCTTCAATATCCACTCTTGATGGTGTGCCAATTTCAAACCTTGTCATCTCGTTTTTTTTTTTTTTTAACAGCATCCTGTTTGCAACAGAAAGAGAAACTTATTATTACATAGTCAGCTGTGTTGCTAATGATTTTTTTTCTCTACAGGTAATGTATAATATTTATAAAGCATTTAAGTTAATATTTACTCTACAGGTAAAGTCATACTAATTTTAAAACAGAAATTGAAGTGGAATAAATTGTTATCATGATTATGCTTAGAATTGTCAAAGAGCTGCACAGACAAATTTCCTTTTTGACCAAATATGCAATATACCTAAAACAGCTTTACCTCTAACTCTCAAATAATATGTTCTATTTAAACTTATTTCTTGTTTGACACATTATGTCATGTGCCATTTGTGTGATTTGTGATACCTAAGAGTCTTCTTGTTCTGTGTTTTAAGTTTCCAAGTTCAACTCTTGCTTGATTGTTTCTCTTCTATGAAGTAATGTTTGATGTGTTTTGCTAACATTAGCTTTAATTTGCCTTTGTCTTCAAAATCTTCCAACTATTATACAAGATTTTGTAAATGAGAACAGCAATGAAAGCAACATGCTATCTCTCAAAGAGCTAGAATTTGAAAAGCTTTAAGTCTATCTGCTCATCTGTGTACTCTGAAGATTTATAACTCCAAAAATAGACCTGTTATATATATTTCCTCCATAGAGCTAATTACTTAATGTGAAATGCTAATGCTACAGTCATATCTTGAAAGTCTATTGTATTCCTTTTTTTGTCTTTAATGTGGATATGCACAATAATTATTGTTTCTTTGCAGTTGTTTATAGGGATTATTTACAGCAGTAAAATCAAATCACCATCAAAATAATTTTCAACAGGGAATGACTAGCAAGTATGAATAGCAATCATTGAAGTAGTTACTGCTATCAGTATAAGAAAATATGCAAATAATTAGGTTTCAAAACTCACAAACTATATAAAATTCTGATGATGACTATAGTCATCCAAGCAAGTGAATCCAAGCAATTTATAATTTTACTTAATTATGTACACTACACATTTATTGCCAAGAAATGCTGAAAGTGTTGAATTGTATTGTAAACTCTGTGTCAATATTTGCTTCACTGTTGCTGGAATTAGACATTCTCTTTAGTTTACATCATAGGTGTAATGTTTTGTTCATTTTAATCATCAACTACAAAAGCAATTATCAGTAATGAAAGAATTAATCTTAATCACCTTTTATGTTATCAATTTGGTTTGAAAGATATATTTTTCTCTGAGGATGTCCTTTAATATTTAAAACCCTTCCATTTAAGTAGTGGAAAATAGAACAGTTAAACATTCTGTCAATCAATAGATACATGATTTCAGTTATAGCTTTGCTTTTTTCATCATACCTTATGAAGTAAATATCATAATACAGCTGTAGTTTTCCTTTGTGCTGTAAAATACTTTTTACAGTTTCATTTCCCTTTTATAACATATTTTATTGGGCTTTTCTATATTTTGGCTTTTTGTATTACTAACCTTTGTCCTGATTGCATTTCTATTTATCTCTTTGTGTCTGTTATATTCAGTAACTGTCAAATTAAATTCATTATTAAAATATTTTATTATTGCTTTTTAACTTATTCACCATATGATTAATATTGTTTACCTTACTTATAGTTGAGGTAATGATCATTCTTGAACTTGTTAGCTCTCATGGAAACAGCAAGCAAAGTCATTAAACTGAAAAGTGTCAAAGTGAAGTCATTTTTTGTTCTATTTAAAACCCTACAGCAAAATGTCTAATAGCTAAATATATAAACTTTGAAACTACATGTATCACTTCAATTTCAGTTGGAAAATGTTTATCAAAAAAAATTGCCACAATTTTCTTAAATATTATGATCATACAAGACCTTTTACCATTACAAACAATTAGCTGTCCATTTTTTCCACCAGTAAGTAGCTTTATGTGTGATCACATCATGGAGAATGTTATACCTCACATTTCATCAAATAATTGTGGCATATATATATATATATATATATATATATATATATATATATATATATATATATATATATATATATATATATATATATATATATATATATATATATATATAATTAGTAAAGAATCTGCAAGGTTAAAATAGACTTCATCAAAGACTACAGGCATGAGAGAAGGTAGTACAAATTATGCAAAGTTTACAACCTGTTATCAAGTAGATATATTACAGCTTACATGAAGAAATGTATAATTTCTAGATAGCTGAACCATTAGATGTTTAATATCATGTTGCAAACTATGACAGAGAAAGCAAGAAGAGTGATTATACTACCTTGCCAGAACATTTTGTACACACACACACACACACACACACACACACACACACACACACGCACGCACACACACACACACACACACACACACACACACATTTTTATTTGCGGCATCAGTCCGGTCCGAATCTGTCTCATTACCCGTTTTAGTCCTATTGGAAATTAGACCTACCTATTTTTAGCCAATCAGAATAACTACGACAGGAAATTGTGGCCAAGGAGAATTTACGCGCCAATTTGACCTGAAGCCTTTCCATCTTTTCGACATTTAGGATAATTACTGTCTGTTATAACTTAAATTTGTTTTTATGGGTATCAGTTTACTGTTTTAATGTAGACCATGTCGGGAATCATTGAGATTTTCGAATCTAGTATACCATGTCTGTCTACAATAATTGAGTTACAAGAAGCAGTTCAGCGTGAGGCGCTTGCTTTCTCAGCCGAAACAAATAAATACTTGCTTTATCACACTTTGAAACAAGTAGGGGCTTCTGCAGCTCAAAGAATAGTTCAAAAGCGTAAGTTATTACTCATTGGTAACTACCGTACCACACTGCACGATAGTTAGAAAATATATTTTATTCTAATCCACCTGATCAAAATAGGTTTAGCGTACTCAGTATATTTCACATTTTATTTGTATACTCAACTGAGAATAAGAAATAAACGTATTTGCTGAAACTAAGAACTGAGAATAAGAAATAAACGTATTTGCTGAAACTAAGAACTAAGAATAAGAAATTAACGTATTTGGTGAAACGACGCACCTCTTCACAAAGCCAGCTACTCTATACACTTGTCAAGTTGATGGTCTTGTAATCTTCAGAATGTGTCGGAGGTGGTGTGGTGATTCCTTTTTATACGTGATATATACGAGTTTTATTTCTAATATGCAAGTTACAAATATAAACTTGTCATCTATTCATATACTATTATCATCCTTTGTAGGAAAAAAAATGGTACTTGCAAACAGACTACCTGTTTGGAGACTAGTTTTATTAACCTTTAGACATTTTCTGCATATTCCTAGACATTTTCTGCATATTCCATCAGGTACTGAAATCATTTGAGTCACTGCTTGTTTTGCATGGTTGCTTTTAATGAAATATATTACCATTTTAATGTTTTCATTTAACTTTATAAGGCATTGCAGCATTGTCTTCAAAAAGAAGACAGCAATTTTCTTTTTGCAAGGAAACTTGGGGAATTCTCATACCCTCTTGTTTATACTTTTTACACAAGAATTTAAAGACAGAAATCATCAAGGATATAAGGAAAATGCACAAAACTTTGTTCCTTCATCAATATGAAATTTCTAACTCAATTGTTGTTGACATGTAAGTTTTTAGGAACATGGTCACCATGGGCAAGTGTATGATTTAAAGCAATAGATGTGATGTAGTTTACAGTTTTTGAAGATCTCATTATGCATCTCTTTGAACACATTTATACAAGAGTTCATTTGTTTTTTTTTGTTTTAATAATATTGAAACTAGATATTAGATACAGACATCACAGTTTCTATTGAAATGGACTCTCCAGGAAACCAAAAGAAGAAAATCTGTGTAATTTGGATTTATAACAGCTTTGCCGATTTTCAGTCATATTCCTACAGTGTGTAGAAGTGTGCCAGTTTATAGTGATGTCAGCACTGGGAAATCATGCTGCAGACAAGTTACATTATCAAGACACAAGGCTTACCAGTCCTAACAAAAATCCCTTAATGCTGAGCACATAGCGAGGTGGCTGCAAGTACAATTTTATGTCTTTGTTAAGACTTGGCCAGTGTTCGAACCCATGACCTCCCACATCTGTGGCTGACACTAACTACTAGGCCACCCAAAGAACAATGAGCAGTCTGCCTTATTGTTGCATTGGTAGTTTCTCTTTGGTTTGAAATGCCGATAAGTTGTCATGTTTGTGAAACATTGGCAAAATTAAAGCTAAAACGTATAAATGATGACTAAAATATATAAGTTTTGAGTTTTGTTTATATCCTTTATGCAATTTGTTTTTACAATCAGTAGATGGGTACAGACGTGTTTAAAAATTCTATAGAACAAGTCTAATTATGGAAGCAGAGATTCAGACCTGCCAACCCGCATGATTTTGGCCAGAATTTCACAACTCTATAATGTTTCATGGATTCAAACCAGATGGAAAAAAAAAACAAATCTCCAAATTCTCAATTGGCTTAAATCATGAATAAAATTAATTTTATTCTGTTAAGTGGAAGTCAAAATAGCATTGGTAGCTCATATCCATATTGGCCTTTATTGCTAGTCATGATGTTGGTAAAACTAGATTTGTTTGTAAAAAGCATTGTAAAGTATATTATCTATATTTAGAACAGAAGTCTTACAAATACTTGTGAAGAAAACCAGGGTCCAGCTGATTTTGTTATAAATGGCACATATATATATATATATATATATATATATATATATATATATATATATATATATATATATATATATATATTCAGGATGTACACACAATGTTATTTAAAAAAATCATTCCAGAATTTGTTCCCCATGTACATTGAAACCCCACTGTAACACACGTCGTTACAATACAAATTAAAATAATTTAAGTACTTTTTTGCTTAATTCATAACCACTTTTATGTGAAAATGTGACGAAGGAATTGATGCAATGGAACCAACAAGAAATCCAGAAGTAAAAAACCAACTCATTTTGCGGTACTTGATGAAATAATTATTAAGTAGCATAAGTTGCTTTTATAATTTCATCTTTATCCTGCAGCTGCATACATGTTTTTAATAAAATAAATTTCCAGCAATTCATAAAAACTTGTGTAAACACCTGTGTATTTATTGCATATCTAGATTGTAACATCACTTGAATTGTCTCAGCAGACTGAGAGTGAAACAAAATTTAATACATTACTGGCTGCAAGTTACGTGTTGTGTCTGATTCCCTCACGTAGCACTGCAAATGGTAGTCTGCGCAGTAGGACTGTTACTGCTATTAATGGCTTTATTATAAGTTTGAAGGAACTGATTCAATAATATTCATCAGATTATGAAAGATTCATAAGACAGAATCAGTTAATGTGCATTTTGTTTTTGTTTCAGTCGTGGAACAAGGGGAGATAGAATGGGATGAAGACTGGGAAGTAGAACAGATACTGGACTGCGTTGTGGAAAACGTAAGTCGCTAAGTAGTGCAATAATGTATGTTCTGTTCTTTCCCTATCACTATTAGGGAGGACATACTGAAGGAAATGCCTTTCTGCCACTAAAAACTTTGGATTAAGAGAAAGATGCCCTTTGTTTTTTATTGATGAGTGGAGAGAATTTCCTATTGTATTTTCATATGAGAAGGCGGTGTGGTGGTCAGTCTTTAAGGCAGGGGTGCAGTTTGTTATATGAGTAACATTAATCATTATGAGTAGACTGTGTTTCAGGATATGACTTGTGCGTGTATGTGTGTGATATATACACTTTTCAATGACGGGAATTCTTTTAGAGCATGTTTTCCAAGCAGGCACAAGTTGCTAAACTAGAATACAGAAAAATTATTTATAAAAAAACTTGAATCCGTTTTTAATGAAAAAAAAGCATAGAAGTAAAATGTCAGAAAAAAAAGTGATTTTGTTAATTAGAATTAAAGTAGTGGAAATGTTATTTAGCATTTCATGCTAGACCACATGACTACAAGCTTGTCTTGGCAAACAGTCTCGGATAAATCTTGAAGTTAAGTAATTAAAAAAAGAAAAGTGAATCTATCGTTTCCCCTGTGGATATTGTCAGCTATCCAAACAGCTAGTCAAAAAGTTATAATTTATGGATAGAACATATCTGTTGCTGTGTAAATAGAGGAGTTTTCTGCTCACCTTTCAACAAAGTATTTGGAGAATCCTAATACTTGCAGCATCTACACTAGAGGATTATTCAGGCAAAATAGTCACTTAGCGGGCCCAAAGTGAAGTTCACTTTACATTATATTGATTTCACAGCCTACCTCCTTCTGTTTCAGTACAGTGCATTAATAGTCCAAGTAAAACGATGAATTTTCGGGTAATTTTCTCTAAGAAGAATAAGGTGTAGAGATGTTTTTGCTACCAAGTTTGATGATCATGAAAACCAGAAATTGCATTACCTTTTATGGAAGTCCCACAGAAAATTCACACATAATCAGTGGAAAGTAAGTAAAAAAAATAATTTTTAGTGTCCTGGATGAAGCAGATTTTAACTAAATGGATGTATCCAGGCCCATTACTCCTAAAAAAAAACATTGTTTGCAATATTTCATCATGGATGTATGAAAAGGGCTTCCATATATGGAAATGGTTTTTGATTTGCATCTTTAAACAGTTTCAGTTGCCATTGTATGTTGTCCCTTTACCTCATCCAAGTTCCTTTTGGTGTCTCTATTGTATTCGCATACAGGTGCCTTTTGCCAAACTACCTGATACGCATACAAGTGCCTTTTGCCAATCTACCTGATATGCATACAGGTGCCTTTTGACAATCTACCTGATACACATACAAGTGCCTTTTGACAATCTACCTGATATGCATACAGGTGCCTTTTGACAATCTACCTGATATGCATACAGGTGCCTTTTGACAATCTACCTGATACGCATACAGGTGCCTTTTGGCGCCTGTGTAAATAGCAGCCATTTTGAGCGGGTTTGCATATCACCATCTTTGGGGAAAAGCCCTTGTTAGATACTATATTCATTGGTGTGAATGACCATTATATCAGATCACGTGGTCATTGTTTATGCTCTGGTCAAAATCTGCTTTTTAAAGTAAGTAGGTTGTAACTGTCTCTCCAAAATGGCGGTTGCTGATATCGTTCAGTACTTGCTTGAGTTTTCACAATTAGAATAACAACTATGAAAGCTTCAATAAATTAGGTAAAGGCTCTAAGACTGACGCAGGAAGCCATTAGTTTTTATAAATTATCAAATTCAGCTGATTTAGTGATGTAGATGCAGAAAAAGGAATTTGTAAATTTCAAGTATGAGAAATTGCTGCTACAGTTGATCACATGGCTTCCTTGACTTGATGGTGAACGAGTTCTCTAAAGATTTTAAAGCACAAGTTCTCTAGAGATTTTAAAGCACATACAAAATTCTTTTCTAAAAAATAATTATACAGCTACGACAACCATATTTTTCTCCTTAGTCTTTCCATACATAATATATGTGTACCAAAAATGTAAAATTGTTAAAATTGTTGTTAAACGTAACATATACTTCACTGCTTAACAAGTCTATGTGTAGCACACTGTACTGGGTAACTTTGCTACATGCATATCAAAGGGCTTAAAAGTCATACACTGTGAGGGAAAGGGTTAAATAATTACTTTAATTAATCCTTTCACCAACCACTAAGTAACAACTTAGGAAGACTACCATTCAACACTAAGTAACTTACAAGATCTTAAAAAATGTAGGCAACATATTTTCAGTGACTTGTATAAATTTCATTTCTTGTGATAGGCATACATATTTAGAACCATTGTAAAGAAGACAAATTCGGGTTTATGAAAATATTCTCATAAGCAAGTTTATTCTAACACAGAAAATTATACAGGTAAATCAGAAGGTAAGTTATAGGTATTTTCACTGTATTCTCTATAAAATGTTGAAAGTAATATGTGGTCTGTTTTTTTCTATCCATTGTAGTGTTCTTACAAATCATGGCTTGAATAAATGCAATGTTGACTCAAAATTCAAGCAAATCCAAAGGTATGTTAACATTATTTCTACAGGTATTTAAAACCTGAAGTATACAAGTTTTTACTATCATTTCAATGAAACTAAAAACACAATTGGACTGTCAACCAGATTAATTTAGCAAACATCCAAGGCAGTATTTTGTGCAATTTGTCACCTTGAAGATTCTGACTGGTATCATCACTGAAATGCAGGTAGCGTTTTACCTGAACAATCATTGATATTTTCAATTATTGCGTCCCCAGATTCATCATCATACAAATCTGCCATTTTGGATGTATTTAGGCAATTTAAAGATTTCCATTTATAGATCGGAAACCCTCCTTTCTTGTAAAGAACCTACCTTAAAATCCGAATGTATCCAAATAGTATGCAAATTAATCCTTGTATGAACAAAATATTTACTATAGGGGAATCATAGACATTGACCAGTCAAAGAATTTATTGCCAAAACGAGACAGGTATGTGAAACTGGAATACTGGTTTACAGTGTTGAGTGGGAGTCGTTCCTGAACTGCTTTACTGGTTTGTAGTGTTGAAAGGGTTAAGCATTATCAGAAAACTTTTAATGATATTTCACCAGCATTTTTATCATAAGATGTGGAAATATGCTCAAACATTTAATTGACTATTTTGAACATTATATGTATATTTTGCTGATATTACTTTGGTGGCCTTGTTGTTAGAAAATCAGCCTCAGATGCGGGTTTGAACCATGGCCGAGTCATTCCAGAGACTTATAAAAATGGTATTAACAGCTTCGTAGCTTGGTGTTGAACATAAAGAGGCTAGTGTTAGGACTGGTCAACCTGGTGTCAGGATACTGTGAATGGATGGGACATCATGCTATATGTCTGCAGCATGATGTCCCAGTGCTAGACATCACTACATACATCATAGTGATATAACTGAGTCATAACTGATATAACTGCCACACTACATACATTATAGTGATATATCTGAAAAATTGTTAAAGCTACATTAAAAATCCAAATCTCACACACTATATTTTGCCACATGTCCAGTCTCTAAAGACTGGTAGTTTTTCCCAAATACTTAAATCCAGCTTGGAGCCTGACTTGTGTAAATGCTCTTCAAAGCAATACCAAGCTTTTGCATGATCATGTCAACCTCTTGAAATGAAAACATGTATGCCAGACCAATAAAAACCTGACAAAGACCTTAACAAACATTTGAAAAAAATGTTTTCAAACACATTATAAGATCAGCAGTTTTAAAACCACAAATACTATACACTAAGTATTTTTAGACATATTTACGTAATTTTTACATTTCTGAAATTTGATTTCATTCTTTTTACAAATAAAATTATAATCCTCATGCATTGGCAGAGCACATAAGCTTTTGATGGATGCTTTTTTTAATTTCAAGATTTCTTTCCTGCAGTTCTGTCCTGAAGCATTCCTCCAGATCATATATACCTGATGCAATAACTTTAATGTCTTTACTGCATATTTTGCAAAAATTATGGGAAGATCCCAACTTGAATATGTCTACAGTGCCAGGGAACACAGAGCGATAAATGATAAGATCTTCACACAAGTTGAACCTTGAATTCGACTTGTTTCATTATCTAATGAAAAGAGTGGTTTGGATTATTCTTTGATCTGTTGTTTTGGACCACCCTGATCTCATTGAATTCTTGTTCTAAAGAATGAAACTTAAATGCACACAAGACCAAAAAAAAATTTGTATGGAAAACCGTACAAAATGGTTGTATGGCACTACAAATTACGGGTAAACCGTACAAATTGACACCTATGCATGCTTACGATAACATTAGGTAAGGAAGGCAGCAAAATTATGGTTCAAATCTAGTAACACGGTATGGAATTGTTTGAAATGAGGGAAAAATTTAACTAACATTCAGTTGGGAAATTTACAACAATGAAGCATGGGGTTGGCATTGGAAATTGGAAAGGCTGTGAAGCCCCAACTAATGTAGCAGTAGTTAGAAATCTACTGGAGCTATTTTTAATATAGAATCCCATGCTCCGTGTGTCCGTAACAGTGACTACATTAAATATAATGTATATAGTTGGATTACAGTAAAAGTAGATGTTTGCAGCCTCAACTAGATGTAAGTGGATTTTAATATTAAATTGAGTCTTGGGAAAAGACTTTCTTCATACCATCATATGAGTTACCAGAGTAAAGTTAATATTCTTATTCTGTAAATTAAAAGTGGTTGCATGCAAATTAATGAGAGTCAATAGTTATACTGGCTTATATTGGTGCACTCTTTGTTTTGGTATGTGGTTTTATGTCTAATTAAGATCTTATTGTCTCATTAGAATTTGATTTACAAAATGGCATTTTTTGAAGCACAGTTTTTAACTGTACAGGAGTTTAATAAATGAACCTGAAAAAATTCTTAAAAATCTTGACATTTTTCAGAAGCATGGGAACCCTGTTCTAATGAATGCAAGTGTACATTTTTCATTCTGATAATTACAATATTGTGAAATTATTTAATGTGTTTATGTAAATACACAAAATACTTTATTTTCCAATTCAGGGCGTTGACCACTATTTCATCAAATGGAAAGGCTGGAGTCACAAACATAATACATGGGAACCCAAGGAAAATCTCGGCAACTGCAGTGCCCTTCTTGACGAATTTCATGCAAAAAACTCTGGTGATGCAGAGCAAGTACGGTTATGGCGTAAACGAAAGTTTTCAGAGATAGTAGATGATGAAGAAGATCCATTGGAAGCGAAAAGGAAACGAGTGGACAAAATTTTTAAGAAGCTTACATCTCTGAAAAACAAGATTACACCCATACAGTTGGTAAGATTATCAAGTGCCACAACAGGTAAGAAACCTTTGTACAAAGGACTGATCAGTGGAAAGGGAAAGAAGATTCCCAAGTTTTTAATTAATTACAAACTTCTTAATCCAAAGAGTAAAGCTTACAAAGAGAAAAAAAAAGAGATTCTGGCAGCTCTGAAGGATTGGGAACGAGAACTGAATTCCATCAATACCGATCCAGCTCCAATTGATATAGAAAATAATGTAGACTTGGAAGGGCCACCTGAGAACTTTGTTTACCTTAATGACTACAAGCCAGGGGAGGGGATTGAGATTCCTGATGATCCTCTGGTAGGGTGTGAGTGTGAAGACTGCTACAGTAACAAGAAGAGCTGCTGTCCCTCCCAGTGTGGGGCTGTGTTTGCATACTACAAGCACAAGCGCGTGCGTGTCCCTCGAGGCACTCCTATCTACGAATGCAACAAGCGATGTGAGTGTGGACCAGATTGCCCCAATAGAGTCGTGCAGCAAGGCAGAAAGTTCAGAGTATGCATCTTCCGAACAGCCAATGGTCGAGGCTGGGGTGTCAAGGCTATGCAAAATATTAAGCAAGGCTCATTTGTAATGGAATATGTGGGAGAGGTAATGTAACTTGGGGCTCTATGCTGGTGACACTTAGTATTTATAAGCCTTGTTGCAATTGGTCTTGGTATCATTGGCAACACAATAAATTTGCTTAGTTCACTGTTTTATTTCATTGTTGAGGTACTGCCTTTATTGCTTACCATAATGGCTTCATTGACCTTTCTGTTAATGATATGATTTTCTGAGGTCAGAATTCTGATTATGGCATTTTTCATTGTCATGGAAATCTTTTAAGAATTTGCTGCAGTTTAATGTAATACCAGTATTGTCACACTTTATTACCTATACAGATCTGCACATTTTACGAAAATTACCCTTAAAATATGGACTTAGGGCATAAAAGCAAAAGCTTTGAGGAAATAATCATAAATAATCATTGCCCCCAAAAAATCCGGAAAATTTGTCCATCCGTGTTTGATTTGGATCCAGGTGTCATATTAGAATTAGTGAAATTCGTCAGGGAACCAGATTAACTTTACAGCAGCACCTTAGACGCATTAAACTGTCACTATTTGTTCATGCGAAGCGTCTGCATGATTTAACAGTTGATTCTAGAATTTGTTTTAAAATGGCATCCAGCAAGCAATGCATGTTTAACCCTTTTAAGCGCTTTTTAGAAATTTACCCGATGTCACGCTAAGCACATTTTGGCATTTTACCCTATGTCACACTAAGCACCTTTTGGCAATGCTGCAAACAACAGCTATTTTGAGCAGGTTTTCGTAGCGCCACCTTCGGGGAAAACTTACTGTTAGATTCTACATTCATTGGTGAGAATTGACCATTACGTCAGATCATGTAGTCAATGATGATGCTCTGGTTGCAATCTGCTATTTAAAGTAAGCAGATTGTAACTGGGTCGTATTCTCCATTTGACAAAATGGTGGTCTCTGATATCGTTCAGTAATTGAACCAGTAAAATCACAACTATGAAAGCTTCAATAACTTGGAAAGCTCAGAGACTGAGGTAGTAAACCCTAAGTTTTTATAAATTATCAAATTACACTGATTTTGTGATGTAGACGCAAAGAACTTGTAAATTTTGAGTATGGAAATTTGCCCCTGCCGTTAATCACGCGGCTTTACTGATTTGATACTGAATGAGTTCTCTAAAGATTTTAAAGTACATACAAAATTCTTTTGTTGAAAATAATTATACAGCTATAACGACCTTATTTTATTCTTAAATCTTTCCATACATAATATATACGTACCAAAAACGTAAAATGGTTAAAATTTCTGTTAAACGTAACATACACTTCACTGCTTAACAGACCTATAGGTAGCAGACTGCACTGTGTAACTTTGCTACATGCGTATCGAAGGGCTAAAAAGCCATATACTCTATGAGGGTAAGGGTTAAGACAAAAGGGAAAATAAGCCTCTTAAAAAGTGTTAATAATCAACTTCGAAGATAAAAACAAATATTCAAATTATTGTGAATAAAAGTTGGAATGGACAAAATTATGTTATTGGACATTACGTGCCAATTTAGGTATGAATCATGGTAGGAGATACGATTTTGTCATGTGCAATGGTAAAATATAAGAATTAATGTCTCGTTGAGAGACAGCAACAAGCCATTGAGCTGCGTAGAGGTTGAAACTTGAGTTTGTGCAGCTGTACTATTGGTAAATAATGTATACACATACTTTACAATCTCTTCAGTTGAATGTGATGTTTATTTTTGCTGCATGTATAGAATACCAAACTTATAATTACGTTTTTTAGCTTTACACTAGCGATTTATATTTTTTAAACCTTATTGTCAACAGGTCAAACTTGCGCTTATTGACAACAGGTCAAACTTGCGCAAAACAAATCAACTGCCTTACTAAGAAGGACTCATTAGGGTTGGCAGGTCTGCCTATATTTATACTATAAGAATTAGTCTTGTAAAAGCAATTTTGACTTTTTTCATACTGAAGCCCTGTCAGATTGGCAGTTGTATAGAACTAAAGATTTATTTCAGTCAGTGCTGAATCATTATGAGTGAATAGGTCAATCTGGCTTTTCTGGATGTTTTAATTATAATGTTTTCAAAGTTCTTCTACCAATTTTAAAAAAAAACAATTTTCTTAAGACTTTTTCTTTGAAAATTTTGTATGTAAAATATTCTGTTGAAAGTAAACTGAAGAATACATTTTTTTAATAACTTTTAATGCAATTTTTCTGCAATAGTTATTGTTCCTTCTGTATGTTGGTGTATAAAATAAAAATTGTGTGCAGTTTACTATGGTGACAAAATGACAATTCAAGAATGGCATTGGTTATTTAAATTTTATTAAAGTTGCTTGCGTTGGAATTGGAGAACAAGCAGGATAGATTCTTGCCATATATACTCACATATAATCCCATTCGTGTATAAGCCACCACCCCCATAACAACAACTTGACTAGGTAAAAATAGGCAAAATTGTATGACCCATGCATGACCTGACCCTTAAGTTCACAACTGTATCACAAAATGCACAAAGTGAGTTCTAAATACTGGTATATTTATTTTGGCGAATCACATTACTAAATTATTATCTTCAAACTTAACATCAGTGAAAGTAAGAAATCTAATTTATATGTTGAAATAAAGACAATTTATCTTCAGTGTTAAATAATAATTGAAATAATAACATCCTCATACTAAAATCCTGAATTATAAAAGTTTTATCACATTTAGAATCCTTCAAAATTGGGCTCGGTATCAGATTTGCCAAACAGTTCATAAAACTAGCTTCTGTTCTGGGTTTGCTGTCATCATATACATCATCATTGTCATCAGTGTTATCCAATAGTGTCATTCTGCTTCTAATTTTCCAGGTCATTTTGTCTGATTCATACATGGCATTCTGTCTGTGGCATTGCTGATACAGCACTTTGAAATGATTTGGCAATCATGTCTAATAGAATTGAGTTCATGCGTCTTTGACCCACTTGCTGATTAAATTAAGATCCAGCCTCGTGAAATTTGCACCTTTTGTTATCTTTACTGTGTCTGAACAAACCCATTTGGGCCACATCTTTTGTGCCCTATCTTTAGCTTGTTAAGGCATACATCAAGAGGTTGTATTTCTGATGTTAAACACCTTGGTATGACAGCCAATGTCATTTTCTTTGTGGCCTTTTTAACAACATCTGTCTTGTGTGTTTGGAACATGTCCCAGACAAACATTGAAGATTTCTGAAGAAATGCACCTGGTCTTTAGTTCCCGAGGTTCTCCAACAATTCACTTGTTCCACTTTCAACTATCCATCCCCTTTCATGTGCACGAACTATGACACAATCAGGAAATTTCGAGCATTTTGTTTGCATGTTCTTTTTAATAATTATGACAGGAGGTAGTTTTGGCCAAAACAGATGTGAAATGTAATTTTTTAACAGCTGGTCGTTTTTATTAGAATACTTTTATCACCAACAGCATTGACTTATTGCTTTGTAAGTCAAACGTCATAGGCATCTCATCCATATTTCAGATTTGTGATAATACCTTCTGCATCGTAATTCTTAAATCTTTTTTTTTTACCATACTTTTCATAATAACACTGAAATAGCGTGCAATGTATTGTACTGCAAAGTTTAATAATTACTGATTAGTTGAGGGTTAAATATTTCATTGAGAGGGTTACATATTTCAGTGAGAGGCTTAAATATTTCATTGAGAGGGTTAAATACTCCATTGAGAGATTACTAATATGACAGTTCTTTTGGAAAATAAATGTACCACCTTGGATCAAATAATGTGGCTTCATTTTCTGGTTGATGGACCTGTCAAATAGGTAAGGTAATACATGTTTTTCATTCCTTATTCTACCAGTAAAGTTAGAAAAAAAATATTTGTTTCATTTCAAGACACCACATATCACAAGAGAATCACTAGGTATATAATTTTATCATTGGCAATCAAAAGTAACAATAAATACCAGTAATCAAGAAGAAAAGCTCTACAATTTTCAGACTTAAACCTTGGCACGCAGAAAAGCTGACCCCTCTTCCCCTTCTTTAAGGTTTTATATTTTTTCTAAATTCTTTGGCTTATATGTGAGTATATATAGTACTTGAAAGTTGAGAAAGCTGTTTATTGTGTACTCAGTATTTTTATTCCATAATAAAGTTTAATGTAAGTAAAACTTCAAGCTTTGTTGGGTTTAATTTGGTCCATTCTCAGGAATGCAGTAAAATTTAATATTATGCACATGTTAAACCATGGTATATAGGCAGACTTGGAGAAGTGATCCCTATTGTCAAAAATGTCAATTCACCCCTCCCAAAAAACTATATTTTCATCACATCAGCTACTGTTGTAAATTACTGTCCACGATTTTGATCACTGCATATTTGAAATCTGTTTTTACTTACCAATCATTAAGATCTTTATCTGCACTCCATAAAACATCAATTTTCCTCCTCCCCCAAATAGTCATGATTTTCATCAAAATTATACACACCACTGCAATTATTTAACACTTTATTACCATGTTGGTTTCTATAAGCTAAAATCTTTTCTTAAAACTCAAATTTTATTTTATTAGTGATCAATTTGAATCATTCTGATGAAGTAAAGATGATTTCCACTGCCTAAAATGCCAATTTTCCACATGAAATTGCCATAACTTTCAGTAATTCAGCAAGCATATAACTGTCCTCGCCCCTTCAATGCATGCTTCTACAAAGTGATTGGCAGAACAAAGTGAACATATGACTGGAATTGTTTCCTGTTGGAAAAGGTATAAAAACATGGCAATGATTGTTTTTCATGCCATCAGTATTGGTGTTTTTTGCAGATGTCTATGATTCAAACAAAACATTTCCATGTTGATTACATGTCATTTCTTAGGCTCATATCAAATGATAAAGATCCAATGAATCCAGAGGCAGTGAAACAACTTGCATGACCTAACTTGTTTAACCAGTAGGTAGCCTTCTTATTACTTCATGTTCATGATAGATACAAATAAAGTTGCATTGACCATTGATTTGTCAATCTGGCTTCAGCTTTCGATGAATATTTTTCCAAGAGAAACATCTAAGATAGTAGTGGTATGTTCATTGCACAGGGACAATAATTTCCTTTTAGCTCACCTGCCTGTCATACAAGTGAGCTTATAGTTTTGCATTTGACTCCTTGCTTTATTAGTCATTCTTCTAAGTTTCCTATTAAGATTTTTTAAATTTGGTTGAAAGAAGCCCTACAGATAGGCCTTTGACATTGAAAAAAAAAAAGACAACAGTTCTCACAAACAACTAGATTTGAAGCTTTACAATTTTGCCTATTCTCATTTAGGATGCTTGCTTGCGGGAAGCAAATCAATTTCTAAACAATTGCAAGTTAATGGCTTCAATGGGCAGCAATTGATTTCACGTCTCGCCTTCTCTTTTATTTCTCAACCAAACTGTACCTTCGTGTTGATGAATCAATTGGAAAAAAAAAACTTGGTTACCTGTCAGTATTGAAGATGTACCATATGACCACCAGTTTTTTTCCCGTCTTTTAAGAGCTTCTTTAATTTTGTTCATCTTGTCTTCATTTGTGAACTGAAAAATTTGCTCGCATTTTAAAATATTATACATACCAATATGTTAGCATGGCATTTTTTATTGGCAACATCTTTATGGTTTTGTTTAATTAAATTTCCACATTGATCATTAGCTAATACTGCTTCAGGTTATCACCAATGAGGAAGCTGAACGTCGAGGAAAATCATATGATGCCAGTGGGAGAACGTACCTCTTTGATCTGGATTATAATGATGGAGACTGCCCCTTTACTGTGGATGCAGCCTGGTATGGAAATGTCTCCCATTTTGTCAATCACTCGGTAAGTTGTGACCTTTTTGGAAATTTGTTCAGTTCAATATACTTAAAGGTCACAGGCCATAAATATTGTAAAATGTGATATATTTTTAATCACAAAAAGAATGCATTTGTTATGTATGCACAAAATAAAAATGTTTAATTAGATTTTTAAAATTCACTTTAAAGGAAAAAATTATTCAGCAGTCTCCATAAACAATCATTAGTTTCCTTGTGCTAAAACCGGATACTACATACATTTATCCCTTCTATTCAACCTAGCCATTCAGGTGTCTAATTTCCCCATGTAATTGACTATATGTCTTGTGATCGTGCTTTTGTACAGCAAAAAAGTTGCACTGTTTCATATGGATGTAACCAAATTAGTGATGATGGCACAAAAGGGTTATTTCTTTTTTTTATCAAAAGATCCTATTTACCAGAAAAAGTGGATTGAAATTGTGGGATCTAATAGTGTGAGGGATGGGAAAGTTGTACCATTTGCCAGATTATAGTCAATTTGGCCCAAAGACAATGTGGCCCAACTTGGGGTCAAATTAAGACAGTTCAGCCAAACAGCCAACCAGTTCATTTTCTTCAAGTAGATACGATATGTAATGTAGGACAATGTTTATGACAATTTTTATAGGTTGTAAAATAGAATGAGTTTTAGGAAATTTTTTAATAAGTTTAAACAAACTAAATTATCTTGATATTCTGAAAAAAGAAAATCATAGTTCATAATGTACATATATATGAGAGAAAACACAGACTGACATATCTTGCTCCTTCTAATTAAAATATTTATATAAATGTATTTTTTATGCAAAAAAAATATGCAACTGCACAATGACATTCTCAATTTAAGACTTCTGGTCAAATTATCAGTATTGGTTTATGAAATAATAATACTTAGGGTTGTTCCAGTAAAACATATCCTCTCAGGGATGGCACTTCAAAAAAAAAAACATCTGTAGGAGGTTGTGTTTCAAACTAATTTGATTCTGACAGTGGAAGGTTGATTAGGAAAATCACTTCTGTTGTGGGTGGGTTAAGAAAATGAGAAATCGCTGGTGGTGTTGTAAAGAAAAAACCAATATATATTTAAAATAGCATCTAACCCCCTCCTAGCTGTCTAACGTGAAGTCAAGAAAAAAAACATTGGGTCGGAAAATGATGCCAATAAACGCAAGTGCAACAAATTTGATTGAATTTGTGTACTTTTAAAGCAGTAATATGTTTCCCAAATTATGTCAACATTGGGGATTTAAAACATGTTTTGCGCTGTGCAATATTTATTCAACTTTTAACTTTAAAAGTGCATTTCGCGATGTATTTGCATTTCAGTAAGCGCTTGCTGTGACATCCAAATTCAGGAAGGCAAATGTTAAATTAATTTGATATTTTGATTTACATGAATGGCTGTTAACCCTTTCATCACTAAGTAACTTTGTAGGCATAGAGTCCTCAACACTAAGTAACTTTGGAGTTGTAAAGCAAAATGACTTGTGGATTTTGAAATAACATAACTTTGCCAATGTTAAAGATTTCTGGCTGGATAAGGTGTCAAAATCAAGGTTAAAAATGAAATTTTATGACAAATTCAATAAAATGTGCATATCTATTACAGCTGTTAAAATGCAGGTACAAACAGGTAACACAACAGGTAAAATACAAGTAATTATTTTATTACCTCTTAGAAAACTTGTTCAATTGACCCTAGATGTACTAGTGAATAATCACAGTAGCAACACGTCTTTCTTTCATGGTGTTCATAATATATAAGATTATATAAAAGGAACCAAAATGATCTCCAAGGTGAGATCTGTCCACACACCTATATTGCCTCTGCCACGTTTGATCGTCACATTGAAGTGCGTTAAACAATTTTTCCAAAAACTTTATCTGAATAGAATATTTGAAAATATTCCGAAGCTTTTCTAGAGCCATCTAACACTCTAGTGTGCCCAACTCTGTCAGAAAACTTAAACAAATCTCTGGTTTCCAGCTTCGTCCAGACAAAACCACATGGAGCGTACAATTCCTCTGGTTCAAAACCTTCAAAGTCCTCTTCAGCGTCATCACTGTCACCCACAAGTGCATTCCATTGTCTCTCCATACGTCTTCTCTCATTTTCATCCAAATTTACCAGGTCGAAATTATTCAAATTCTCCGATAACTTTCCATTGAAGTTTCTTCAAACGCCGCCATTTTGGATACAAATTTCAACATTCGGAAAACATGTTAAAAGTTCCTGCTTTGTTCGATATTTCTAGTTGTATACAAGCTAAACTCACGAGATCATCCAAATATAACATCTACATTACAAGATGGAAGTTATTAGAGGTACCCCGAAAGTTATTTAGTCGGGAACTATAACGTTAAAAAAGAACACTGTCCCAGGCCGAAAAGTCAGTCCATAGTGTTTACGCACTTACTTCCCCCTTACAGGTTTTACAGTACGCCGTGATGAAAGGGTTAAACTAAATTTAATGGTTTAATGGGCCCTGGAACAAGCATTATAGGGAGTTTTAACCTATTATCATGGAAGTTTTACAAATGCATGTTTCAAATAAGGACCAGACATGAAACCAAAATGGTTTAATTACTATAGGGTTTGTCGTCAGATGATGTTCTCAGTCTGCAAATAGTGGCTGGTGATAGATATGATGACAATGAATTTCATGTATATCAGTCTGTTAGACATTGGGAAAATGTCACTGGAAGTACCAGTGTGTGATTTTGAGCCTACAATTGATGTGGATTGCAAGTTTGATATACATTTTCAAGATACTCTTGTCTGAAGAAGCAGACTATGGGAATGTTGGACTTGAACCCTAATACAGCATTATAGAAGAGAAAAATCCTGGCATAAGAGGCAGCAAAAACAAAGAGGCATCAAAGCACTGATCGATGGACGTGAATCTTTGGCAGAGATAACGAATAGAATACCCATAAAGAGCAGTAACTTGTTCAGGCTAGTTATGCAAATGCACTTCACACAGCAGACAATTAAAGCGTGTTCTCAGCACAGAATAATATTTGTGCACAGGAGGATCATCTTCAGAAACAATCAACATAAAAATGATCATTTGGAACATCAGAGAATCCCCATACAACATAATTGTGTAGTTCTCTAGTTGGCAGAACCTCTATGGCAACAAAAGAATAATGAGACTAACTTTCATATCATGCAGATGTATTACCAAATGAAGTACATGCTCTTTATGTGCAAAAGTTAAATGACCTTAAATATAAGAAACTGACTGAAATGTGTAAATGCATAGCAAGATGGATCAGGTTTGTTCTGTTTGTGTTTGGTTATTCCTATGTATAATTTGAGGATGTTGATATTTTATGAAGACCTTTTAGCACATAGTTTCAAGCCATCATTTGGTATTTGTATTAAAAATTGAATTAAAAAATTACTATTTTCTTTTATACAACATTTTGAAGCAGTGTCAGTAATTAATGATGAAATTGATAAAGAGTACTTGATGTCATTCTGATCTGTGAAGTCTTCACTACACTACTAATCAGTTCAGCCTGATTCTTTTTTAGTTTTACTGGTACCAATACTTTTAATAAAATTGTAACATCCTGTATTAAAGGTGCGATTAAGGTGTATAATTTTCTTGTAAAATTTAAAACTGTTAATTAGCAAGATTAAAAACAACAGAATAGGTGTACCTTTGGTATATTCAAATCTTGAATATGATGGAGGAACATGGCTCCAAAATAAACACATCAGTTTTAGAACCTGTTCATTTGACTACAGACCTGTTTACCCGACTGTATTTGACCGTATTTGTACGGAATAAAGCCCATCCGTATGGTCATACGGTCATTGAACTAAAAATACGATTTGAGATTGCATTTATTTATTACTTTTTAAAATTAATTTTTTAAGCCGTTTTTTTTTCGTTCGTTGTATCGTCTCTTCGGTCCGCATCCGCGTCCACATTTTGTGCCACGTCACTTATTTTGACATTCTCAACATCCGGTTGTTTAAACAAAGGAAAATGCCGCCGACAAGAAAGTTTCAGCACGAAACTGATGATGAAAATGAAAAGTCTAACACAGAAAGCAGCATTTTCAACCAGTTTATTCTACTCTGTGGCTATGCCTTAAACCATCGTCAAAAGGAGAACATTGTGTGCATTGCACTGTTTGCAACTTAGACTTTTCCTGTGCACATGGTGGAAGAAATGACTGTTCACGGCATGTGGAATCGGAAAATCATACAAAATTGAAATCATTAGTGAATGGAAATAGAAACATTTTGTCAATGATGAAAGGAAAGGAAGTCAGTGATCAAAACATACTTCAAAAACAAATAACACGTGCTGAGGCGATTCTATGTGAGTTGATCGCAAATATGAATTAGTCATTGAGTATAGCTGACAAGTTAACAGAAGCAATGAAAAATAATTTATTAACCTTATTTCCATTCTAGTAAATATTGACAAAGATGATACTAGATTTTATCAGATAAATAAGATTGCCTTCACCTATCTAGATAAACTTATTATTTTCTAAGTGGATGGGTGGTAACAATGTCATAATGTTTTATATCAAGTCGTCCTTAACCATGTAAAATAGAGAATTGGCTTTAATTTAAATGTTATGAATACGTGTGAAGCTGAGAAAACCGAATTTCTAGAGAAAGTAACGGAGGTAAACAACAATAAATTTGGTTGTATTTTTTTTGTGGTTTTTATCACTATAATATGAACAGAATGTTTAAGTCAGTGGTGTTCAATTTCTGCATATTTGTGTCTTGAAACACAGAATTAACTGAATACCAGCGTCTTTGCAAACTGAGTTATTTACACAATATTGTATATAGTCATTATGTCATGTAATACTACATAATGATAATTATAGTATATTGATAGTATCTACTATTTGTTTGCTGAAAATACTGACTGCGGTCTGAAAATACTGACAGGCATTGCTTAAAATACTGACAGGAAAATTTATGGGTAAACAGGTCTGTGACTATGAATCAAATATACAATTAGAGTTCAAATGAATTGTTAGAAAAAATGTTATTCTTTTTGACAATATTATAATTAGCTGCAAAATGTAGAGTAAGCCTATGGTCTTTCTGCCATCCCAACCAAGACCCCACCACAACCATGTGACCATGCACAAAGACATCACAGTAATTACTATACAACTAGAGATGGCATCACTTTGAGTATTTTGATTTCAGTAGAGCCTTAACAGAGTGGAACAGTAAGAAAGAGTGACAGATATTTATGAGTTAGAGTAGATACTCAACAATGGCTATTCCTCCTGTCACCACTTATTGGAGATCACGTACACACACACAAACACACCACTTTGATTAAATCCTGAAATCTTGGCAGCATACCTGCAGGGTAGATAACTTGAACATTTTATTTGATTTTATTGGTCTCTGGTTATCCCATGTTATTTTTGTTACTTGAACATTATCTTACAGTGAGTCCAGTCAGTATTGTCAAAAAGGCATTCAACAATTGAAAGTTGTTGAAGGATTAGCATTACTACAGATATGAAAGAACGAGAACCATACTATAAATCAGTGAAGATAAAATAAAGTATACATGGTTTGACTGTCCCTAAGTGGTTGATGATAAAAGTAAGATTTTAGTAAAAAGAATCTTTTGAAAGCTTGTCATACTTGTAACTGATAAAGGCTATGAACAATGTTTTATTAACATAATTTCTGTCACTTTACAGACCTGAGTTTGGAGACTCATTACTGAAATCAGCAGCTGACTCTAAAGTGTAGTATTGAAAGCACACATTTCAAATTTGTGTCAATGCTGAAAATGGTGCAGCAGTTATGGTTTTCTTTTCACAAAAGCTGTCTTCATAGATGTGTCTAAACTGATACAAATGTGATCATGAGCACTCAAAATTGTAAGTTAGTTGAATTTTAATATCATGGTGTTTGCACAGGTTTACAATGGGAACTGAATTAGTACAAGTCTTGTGTTTGAGTATTTGAGTTTTGCAGAGAAATATGGAATCCAAGCACAATACATCCAGACCTGTACAGGTTTTCCATCTTGGATTTAGTCTCCCTGTTGCATTTTATATTGATATGTATATTCAAAAACAGTATAGTAGTTAACTTTAGATACATACAGTATAGTAGTTTAATTTAGATACATATAATAAACAAGACAAACAGTATGTTGGGGGGATAAGATCATAAGAACAGGCTAGAATAGAGAAGTATAATAGCAACAATAATGAGTAGAATTGTGCCCTTTTTTTTGATGTGTGCAACATTTTTTTCTTGGCTTCAGTAATAAACTACATCAAAGGGAAGACTATAAAGGGTGTACAGTTAACTAAACCACATGAATTTAGCTACTTAAATCGATTTGAAACCTTCTGGTTATATCTGTGTCTGTCCATTCTGGTGATTATGTCCAATGAATGAAAAACAATTTGGTAAATTTATAGATTGAAAAATGTTTTGTCAGATTATGATTATGCACTGTACTTCTGCCTGAGAGATGTGAATAATTTCATGTCTTGGTTTGTTGATTCTGGTTTTTGCTCAGTTCAAAAGCATCACTGAATAACACTGATGGGTTTTTCAGCTTAACATGAATGGCTGTTAAATAAAATTTTATATGATGTTGAGCCCAGGAACAAGAATTTTTTAGTACTTTTAAGTATGAACAATTGCATTTTTAAAATAGGGCTACCTAGAGCACATTCCCATTGTGATTCATCTTCAAACAACAATTTCTTTTGGCAAATACTTGCTGGTGATTTTGATGATGACAGTAATATTTAATGATCTGAATACAATCATTATTATTTCAGCTTTGAAAGTATAAATACCAGTGTGTGATTTTGAACATGAAAATAATACTGAATATAAGTCTGATGTACATGAAATTTGAATGTGTATGTGCTAGGGTAAATATTATTGAAAAAACATAATTTACTCTACAGTTTTCTTTGTAATAGTTATATATTCTTACAAAATAAAAAGAATTTCAAATAACATGGTCAGCTTATACTAGCCAGGTAAGCATTTGAGCCTCTTATTTTTCTCATAATCTATTGCAGTGTGACCCCAACCTGGAGGTATTTGGAGTATGGATCAACACACTAGACCCACGGCTGCCTAGAATTGCGTTGTTTGCCCGACGAGACATAGAAAAGGGTGAGGAGCTGACGTTTGACTACATGATGACAGGTTAGTTTCTTCAATTGCAGATTTGTGATGTATAGTTTTAAACACGAGGCCAAGTGAGCTTATGATATGCCCATTGATCCATGATCTGTCATGAGACCTCAAAATATTTGTTTAAGCCTGGATCCTGCACTTTTGCATCAGATTTTGTGCTGGGTTTGGTTCTGTGGCAGCTGAGTTGCAATATTTTATTGAAGTCACACCCAGCCTGCAGTACAATACATTTCAGTGAAGTACTTGGTTACTTTGGTAAATATATTTCCGTTAGATCCCACTGTTTCATTTTCTACTTTAGATATGTTCCCCTGTCATAATATAACAGACCTGTTTACCCGACCGTATTTGACCGTATTTGTACGGAATAAAGCCCATCCGTACGGTCATACGGTCATTGAACTGAAAATACGATTTGAGGTTGCATTTATTTATTACTTTTTTAAAATTAATTTTTTAAGCCGTTTTTATTCCGTTTCATTTCGTTGTATCGTCTCTTCGGTCCGCATCCGCGTCCGCATTTTGTGCCACGTCACTCATTTTGGCATTCTCAACATCCGGTTGTTTAAACAAAGGAAAATGCCGCCGACAAGAAAGTTTCAGCACGAAACTGATGATGAAAATGGAAAATCTAAACACAGAAAGCAGCATTTTCTACCAGTTTATTCTACTCTGTGGCTATGCCTTAAACCATCGTCAAAAGGAGAACATTTTGTGCATTGCACTGTTTGCAACTTAGACTTTTCCTGTGCACATGGTGGAAGGAATGACTGTTCACGGCATGTGGAATCGGAAAATCATACTAAATTGCAATCATTATTGAATGGAAATAGAAACATTTTGTCAATGATGAAAGGAAAGGAAGTCAGTGATCAAAACATTTCTCTCTCTCTCTCTCTCTCTCTCTCTCTCTCTCTCTCTCTCTGGTATTTTACTTTTTTGGTTTGTTAAATCACAGTTTGAAGTCAAAGATACGCCCCCACCCCGGGATCCTGATGTGTATGCTAGATAGAAAGCTGCTAAACTTGTTAGAACATTATATATTTCCATGAATATTATTAAATGGTTAGAATTTCGTAGAGACTGATAATAAATACAATAATCTCTGTGTAAAGATAAAATATTTTAAAAATTCAGGTTATGCATGTTACTACAGTTGTACATAACTCAGCTATACTTGGTCATTAATTAATTAGTTTGCAGATATTGGAATAAGGTCTGAAATGCTTTGGGTTTTTGTGTATTTTTAAATTTTCTTATGGAATTGGGTAAATAATATAAACTTTGTGTCAGTGGTTGTATTTTTTTTTCTCTCCATTTGTTAATGTTATTGCTGTTCTTCAGGAATGAGATGCTGTCGCAACAAAGCAACTGCTATTATAAAGGAAATGTCAGCCATTCAGATGAGTGACTTAACTGCACGCATGATAAAGTTCCCATTCAGCATTGCCACTGACGGAAGCAATGAAGGTGAAAATAAACAGTTTCCTCTTGTGGTTCGAACCAAGCATTCAGAATTAGGACAGGTCAGCTCAGAGCTATTGGCGCTACCTGTATGTGAAGGTTCTGCTACTGGTGAGAAAATTTGTAGTTACATGTTTTTAAAACTACTTTTGAGGGTGGGGATTTTGGTGCCTTTCAAAGGATATCTGCTCAGAAATGGACTATTGTTAATGATAGTTTATCATGTCAGTTTCTTTAAATCCTTATCAATAAAACTTAAGATTGGACTGAAAAATTTTGTCACAAGATATAGGCTTTATGTATTTCATTTTACCACATTAGTATCTTGTTTCCTTGATATGGTATAGATTCCCTATATTTCATTATTTCTTTTTAAAACAATTTCATCATCATTCTTCTCAGTATTGAATGAGATTATAAAGAGTCAAATGCCTTTAAATTGTATTTTTTCTGTTATCACTTCCACCATTTGCATTCTGATTGTTTATGTGTATGTCTTTTTCAGGTGAAAAGATCTTTGATCTTGTGCACAAAGAGCTTTTCATCCGTGGGATTCCATGGAAGAATTGCATATCTTTTGGATCGGACAATGCCAGTGTAATGACTGGGAAGAAGAAAGGAGTGATATCCTTTGTGGAGAAGGAACAACCTGAAGTCTTCTTGTCTGCCTGCACCCTTCACCTTGTTCACCTTGCAGCAAAAAGAGGTGCAGAGTGCCTGCCACCAGTTGATGAGGTCTTGGTAGACATATTTTACTTCTTCAAAAAAAGTACAGTCCGCCAGTCAGATCTGAAAAATCTTCAGGAACTGTATGATGTTGAACAAAAAAAGATGCTCAAGCATGGAAGAACCAGATGGCTTAGCATTGGAAGGTATAACACTGATGGATTACTATTCACAATTGAATATGTTAGCCAACTGAACTTGACTTGTTGAATGTAATTAAAGGTTCACATTTGTTTACTTTCTGATCAAATTCTTTATAATTTCATTAGTTATAGGCTAGCAATTCATTTACACTAAAATAATCATTTCCATGTTTTAGCTACATGTACATTGCTTAAATAAGTAATCTAATATATAGACAATCCTTTAATGTCAGAACAAATATGTAAATAAATTGATTTATGCATTTTCTCTAATTTGTTGCTTCTGTTTTAGATGCCTTGCAAGACTGCTTGAAAACTGGGATCCACTGAAGCATTTCTTCCATGAAGAACAGAAGAAGAAAAAACCAGGAAAATCTGAAGAGAAGGCCTACTCTGCACAGAAGATTGATGTAATTTCCCAGTTCCTTCGTTCTCCAACAAACAGGCTGTATTGTTTATTCCTCAACTATACCATCAAGGTTTTTGAAAAAGTCCTTTTGAAGCTACAGGCAGAGGAGCCCATGATCCATGAGGTGCAGCCATTGCTGTGTAGTCTCTTAAGTGATCTATACAGTCGTTTTGTTAGGCCAGATGCTATTTTGAATCATACTGTGAAGGAGGTTGGTTTCAGACATCGACAGGAACAAAAAGCTGATGAAGACCTATTAATCGGAGGAGAAGCAAGAGATTTTCTGAGCAAAGCAGAAGAAAATCATCTGCGAAAGAGCAGAATAACAGACTTTTATTCCTCAGTGAGGACTTACTTTGAAACCGTCTGCACCTATCTTTTGGAGAAGCTGCCACTACAAGACCCCCTGCTTCAACACATTTGTGTTGTGGATCCAAAGAATCAAGTGACAGCTAAATCTTCAAACTTGCAATACTTTCTGAAAAGATTTCCATGCTTGTTACCACCCGGCACAACTGCTGATACCATCATAGAGCAGTTTTGCCGGTACCAATCAATGGACATCTCAATGTGTTTGAAAGACAGAATAGATGAATTTTGGATTGCTGTTTCTACCAAGGAACCTGATCTCCAGTCTATGTGTAATGTCATGCTGAGCTTACTCACTGTGCCTCATAGCAGTGCTGCTTGTGAACGCATTTTCAGCTGTGTTAGGAAAAATGTTACAGATCAGAGATCCACACTAGCCAATCAGACCATTGAAGCTTTATTGGTCCTGAAGTCAAGACCAAACATTTTTACCAATGAGTGGACAGATGACCAGCTGGATAGGCTGAAGAGTGCCTATTATATTTCCATTAAAAACCCATAGACTAAGCCTTCATTAAAACATCAATTTCAAGTGGATCAGTTTGATATTGTTGACAGACTTTGTACAAAATAATTTATGAACCTTTTTTCCATTCTAGTAAATATTGACAAAGATGATACTAGATTTTATCAGATAAATAAGATTGCTTTCAACTATCTAGATAAACTTATTATTTTCTAAGTGGATGGGTGGTAACAATGTCTGTCATAATGTTTTATATCAAGTCTTAACTATGTAAAATAGAGAATTGGTTTTAATTAAAATGTTATGGATATGTGTGAAGCTGAGAAAATAGAATTTCTAGAGAAAGTAACAGAGATAACAGAATAAATTTGGTTATGTTGCGGTATTCTTTTTGTGGTTTTTATCACTATAATATGAACAGGATGTTTAAGTCAGTGGTCTTCAATTTCTGCATATTTGTGTCTTGAAACACAGAATTACCTGAATACCAGCGTCTTTGCAAACTAGGAGTTATTTACACAATATTGTATAGTCATTATGTCGTGTAATACTACATAATGATAATTATAGTGTATTGATAGTATCTACTATTTGTGTGCTAAAAATACTGACTGCGGTCTAAAAATACTGACAGGCATTGCTTAAAATACTGACAGGAAAATTTATGGGTAAACAGGTCTGATATAATAGGAGTATGGCCACTATCTGACAAAACCATCCCACTTAAGCTTTTTTTGGGCAGTACAAATACTGAAAAGTCATCTGCCAACTGAACTGGGAGTCGTTGACCTGAAGTCAGTCCACACAATTAACATAGAGGAAGAGGAATATTCAGGAAAGTCTACAGCTCTGTTTATGGGATATATGTTGCTTTTTGAGTATTTTTGAAGGAAGGATGATTTCCATCACTATGTGAAGTCTTTTTTAAAAAAAATTGAAAGATTATATCAAGTTGAGCTCACTGGGTTTGGAGCTGCATTATCTGAAACTACTGGAGGTGATCAATCTAATAGTACTTTACAAACCTTTTAAATGTGTTGTCTTTGAATGTTTGCTGCATCAGATCAGATTTCTGAACTTTGTAAAGGTTTATTTTCTTAGTGACAATAGCAGTACATGTGGTTTGTTACACTGAAAATTGGTACAATGGAAAAAATATTGAATGCATAACTAGGAAGGTATAGAAAGGGTTTGTAGGTCTAGTGTCAGATATGAGTAATCTCCCCATAGACAGTGGCATTAGTGTTAAACTCGGCTCATACTTAAGTTCATCCGTGCATTCTGCCAGACCTACATATGATTTGACCATAAGCCTTCCTGAAACAGTCCATAAATCTTGGAGTAAAATAATAGCCAAAAAAATAATCATTGCAGTAAAAGCCAGATTTTGGCTTGTTCAGGGTTGGTTGGGATCTGGATTTTCATGTTAGATTTAATGGAGTTGATCGAAGAACCAGACTAACTTTACAGCACTACCTAGAAAATATCCAACAATGCAAATGAGACAATTATCTTCTTAAAATATTCATTGTCCACAGAGATATACAAAAGGAATATCATGATTCCTGGCAAAACAAATAGGAAATGTTTATAGGACATGCCATGTTGATTTAAGTATTGATTAAGGCAGGAGATATTTATGTCATCACCAGGTAAAATTTAAAAAAATAAAACAACTGTTCGATGTACAAGCCAACCATTATGCTTTTGGCATAATATTTACACTTTTTCTCATCAAATTACATTTTCCATGAGACTGCATATGGATTATGCTTTGTTTGCTCCATTGAAAAATAAAATAAAAATAAAGCAATAAAATGATGTTTTTAACATTTTATTATCTTCTCTTTAATTCCATTCTTATAAATTTGAGAGTATTTCTTTTAGAAAATGACTGCTGTGTAAGAAAAGCCTATAAATATGGGTTTCCTCAACAGCAAACTTTTTCTAAAAAGAGCTAGTTAGTGAACCAGTCTATATTTTTAAAGAAAATGGCCCTTGATTATAAGTGAAAAGCTGTATGGTGTGAGTTGTGGATGTTTTATGACTGAAAATGTTAGAGCAGATGGATCTTTTCAAACATGTCAGATCAGAAAAAGTGTCAAATCAACACCACTTTACAAACTTTAAAAAAAAAAGGATATGAGCACAATGTAATATAGCACTATGCACCTGACACTGATCGTTGCAGAATTCCAGCTCACAATCATTCAGAAAAAGTTATACATGTAGACTAGTTGAACTGACTGCTAAATATAAATAATTTTTCAGTGTATTTTGTATTTGTATGCTGGTTCTAATCTATATGGATCAGGGTTGAGCAAATATTTTTTAAATCACTAGTCCGTGACAAGTGGTTTCAGAAAATTCACTAGTCCCACCTTTCTTTTCACTAGTCCCATCTTACTTTTTGCAGGTCCCAAAATGGCAATCATTTGCTGAGATTTGTTGAAATGTATGTACTTAATCCATAGAAAAAAAAAACAAACGAAATAATATACAACATAATTATTTCTTACAAGAATTTAATTTTTCAAAAACATTGGTTATATATTTGGCTTTTTTAGGTTCACATATATATGTTTTAGCTGATGGATTTGTAAATATGTCCATGTATAAGTCTACCATCTGCACCAACACTAAGCCAGTGGTTGATAGCTGTGTCTGGGTTAAAGTCCTCAAGCTCTGGTCCATTTACAGAAATGTTCATCTGGGTGAATTTTCTACCTATGCCAGTTTTGCATATTGCTTGCAGTAACTGCAAAACATCTTTCCTTTCAAGTGAATATATTCAAGCCAGATATAACAATCAACCCAATGCGGCTGAAAATTTCTGTCTCTTGGTAGTGTTATATTTGACATATTTTGCCATCACAGATAGTTGCTTATGTCTTTTTGGAGAAATAGCTACCACACCCTTTGTGTATGTCTTACATTTTATCCCATCATTTTCAAACAAATGTACCTTCTCTGAATTGCTGTTATTACCTTCTTTACAAAAATAGTTTAGCAAACTCATTTTATCCACAGAGTATATATCACCTTGCTTGATGACTACTTCTAAAGTGGTCATAATATCAATTTTCTTTTTTAAATATGAACTAAAACCACTAATTAATTAGTGTAATTGTTTCGCTTCAGACACAATATCGCACATGGAAGTTAATAATCTGTATAATCAATTATAAATTAAAGAATCATTACTGCCATTTAATCAGTACATAAAGGAAACCACACATAACGTTTTCTTGGGGTGGTGGGGGTGGCTGAGTGGTCTAAAGCACTCTTCATTATGGATCACTGTCATCTCACACATGGGTTCAAGTCTTGGATTTGGCCAATGAGGATATTTGAGAAAGCTTCTTGTGGGTCAGTGATTCTTTCCTTGGTTTTCCTGGGTTCTTCCTCCACCATTAATACTGGTCACCTTGTAATGGCTATCAAGTGCTGAAAAATGGCATTAAACCCCACAACAACATGGAGGGGGAAGGCTTTCATGATAAATCTGTATGATTGTATGATGCAGTCAAGCAATAGAGTGATCACAGTTAATCTGTTACACTTTTGAAATAACAATCATTTGACAGGTTAATGCTGCTGTTGGAGACCTCCATAATTGCCATCAGAATATTTTGATTATTGCTTGACACATAGCTGTCAACCCTCATAATTTTGGCATGAACTTCATTGATTAAAAGATTCATGCAGCATGCAAAAGAATCATTAATACTCCAATTCTCAGCTATTTTGAATCTTTAATAAAATTACTGATTTCCTGTTAAGTGTTAGTCGTGATATCAACAGCTGTTGAGATGATCTGGTATTGCTGGTGGCAATATTAATAGAACTCTAGTTGATATAGTTGGTAGCAAGCATACAATAATCTACATGGATAAGAGTAGTTTTACAAATGCTTTTAAGGGGTCACACTGCCAGGTGAAGTTAACAAAAAAAGTAGCCTAAGATCTGTAAATTTTGCCTTTTTCTGCCAAGAAAGTGAAAATAACTTCGGCCTTGATTTTTTGGACATAAAATGTCTGTGGATTATGACTTTTGAGATGCCCCCTCGCAGTAGCCAGCAAGTTCTAAAACTGTTGTAATTTAAGGTGAAATGCATCAATATATAAATAGTAATTTGCTTTTAAAAATGCGATTGGTGAAGAGTGTTTTCTTATGTATTTCTTGTTTTTGTAAATGGAGAGTTTAACGGCCATATTTGCATATTTTTTGGATAAAATCAGTTTGAAACCGTAAACGAGGTTCTAATGGCGGACATTGCTACGTATACAATATACCACATAATTAAACTGTATTCTTAAATAATTGGGCAAATAGATTCAGGAAAATATATAATGAAAACAAAGTTTAAATATTATGTCATGGGAGATTTAGCCTAAATATTTTTAAAATGTAGGTCAAAAACACAAGACAATCTCTGTTGTGGAATTTGAAACAATGCTGCAAGGTCATGGTTGTTTTTGACCAACGATAGTTAATTTTTGCGAAATTACAAAAGAGATATATAGTAGTAAAGTAAATACTATTTAACCAACTTATATCGTTGATACCAGTATGTAGACAAATAATTCAACCATAAATATGCAGTCTAAATAATGAATTTGATGTAACAACGCAAGAAGATGAATAGTTTTAAGATAAACCCTTTTCTAAAAATAGATGCACTCGCTGGATACAATACGTTTTTGGATGTTTTGGTTTAATAAGGAAAAGTGTTCAGTTTAGTTATCTATTTACTTTAGTGCTTCTGTGTGTTGTCTATGAATAGTTACAGTAATGTTTTATTGGGAACAAGGAAATCAGGACAATGTACTTCCTGTGGACAGAGTTGATCTGCATTATCACTTTATTTCCCAGCTAAAAGACCCAATAACTGGAAGATATAAATTTTCTTTTCTTTGTCAGGTTATGAAAGGAATATTTACCACTGTTTACATTCTAATGCTGACTGAGAGATTGTTCAGTGTTGTTAACAAAAATAAAACTGAATTCAGATCCAGGCTCAGAAAAAAACAGTGCTCTACTTTGAGCAAAACATTCGTAGTTTCAGCTGGTACAAAGTGTTTTGAAATGTATTATGAAAGTGTTGCTTTTTAAAGCTAATAAAGTAGTCCCCCTCTTATAAGGCCACCCCTATTGCAACAGGAAAGTGGCCTTATAATGCGGGTGGCCTTTCTAGAGTGGGAAGACAAATGCAAATAGTAAATACAAGTACATGTAAATACAGCTACCAATGCTGAAATTATTTTTGTGAATTTTCTTGTTAAACACAATCTACCTTTATCAGATGGATCCCATGCTAAACATTTGTTCTGACTAATATTCCCAGACTCAAAGATCTCTTCAGTGATTCATGTCAAGGTTAACTAATTTGTACCTCTATTTTCACTAATTGTGTGCCTGGAGGGTTTGCAGCTCTGTTGACATTTGTATATAAACCATCACAGCATTTCTTTGATACGAAAATTATCAGCTTGCAAGAACATACTATTTTAAAAAAGATACCTAGCCCCTGTGCAACAAGTATATTTATCAATCTAAACTGCTGCTATTTTAATTTATTCATTGTGTTGGACTCGAACCATGTCTTGTCCCACTTGTCGGAAATTAAAATTGATAAAAGTGCATGGGACATATTTGGGTTCAAAAGTCATGTGGCGGGTATAGTCTAGAATGGGTGGTAGGGGTCCCAAAGAGGCCAGTGGGGCAAAATGAACATTTCATACTGCTATATATTTTGCTGCATCCCTTGGATTCATCATACAGTGTAACATCACTATAACCAAGTAGTTGGGAGCCATAGAACTCTCCGTGTTATTGACCAAATCGTGTTATAAGCAACCGGGTCAGCAGAAGAAAACGATGCATGTACCTGAAAAAAATGTGGGGGTGGGGGTTATAAATGCATGCGTAAAAATACATGCTTGTTGGAACATTTATCATCTTAACCCTTTAACTACAACTACCACATCTAAGCGTCACCTGTAAATAGCTCTTGAACCCCACTGACGCATATATGCAGTGTCGATAAGCCTTGTTTAAAACCCCAGTGTCACTTATGAGCTCATAGTTGTGCAGTACTCAAAACCCAAGTGTCGCATCTATGCGGACGTAACTGCTATGTTAACAAAACGTTGATTGGTTGAAAGTACAGATGTTTACTTATTTTTTCATTATCATAACCAATGAAGGACTGGTTACTGAACATTTTGTAACCAGTTTGAAAGCTGAGAGGTTAAATTTAGATGCGCGGGAAGGAAATTTCCGGCAATATACAAAACGTGTAGTTGAGATAAATAAAAATGGATTCCTAGTCAGATATTTGTGACTTTGAAGGTATCAGAGCAAGCAATATTGAAGAGTTTAATGGATCATTCTTAGTAAATGGATCAGATAATGATGTTAGTCCTGTTTCAACACTAGATGTATGAAATTTTGAATCGAATGTCGAGGATTTATTTTGTGCGATTCAAAACAGGTTACATAACGGGGATTTCTTGTCTGATTGTTGTAGGAGTAAATAAAATGGAAATATATGAATAACAGATGCTATACAAGGTAAGCTGCTTTTTATTTCATTGAAATCCAGCAAAAACTAATGAAATAATGAATATAAATGTAACCATGTTTTTATTGTCTGTTTCCGTAGTCAGCCATGATGATGCTCTAGTATTTGGCCTAGCAAACAGCCTCAGTTGTTTCAGTAACTGATACTCTATCACTCAGCAGTAGTGAAACTGCAAATCACCTTTAGTAGTTAAAGGGTTAAATCAATGCATATTCATTGAGAAATACCTGTAGTGAAAACAAAAGACATATTTTTCTTTATTCAGTGAACCACACGTTGGTACATAAGTGTATACTGTTTATATATACATGTCTAATGCATAGCAATAAATAAAGTATCAACACCCTGTACTCACCCACGAAATATGTCACATACACTGAATCCATAATACAAGTAATTCCATCGAAAATATGCACACACACTTAAAATATTCAATAATTTTGTCACAGGTCATATTCAATTGGGGGAAAAATTAGCACAATTATGTAACAGTATATTCGAAGTCGTTGAAACTTTTTAAACACTGTCGGTAGAGTTTGTCAGCATAAACTTTTTCTTGGTAAAAGGAAACTTTCACGGCATAGAAAAAATATTCCAATCATGTTGGAAAATGAAACAATCAAAATTCCATTCCATTTATGTAAGTTCAGTCCTGACTTACTTGGATGAAATGTTCTTTGTTTTTATCAAAGATTGTAGTCAGCTTTCTTTGAAGGGTGCATGCGTTATTGAAATCACCACTAAAAGACATCTTTGGAGAATCTAAGAAATGTCCATTTCCATTTGTGGAAGCAACATCAAATAATTGTATTACGTGATTGAGACTGATTTTTTTCCCCATTTGCTTAGTGTGTATTTTTAACGAACTGTGTTCAAAGAATATGTTTTCTTTGAAATTTCAGTTACTATTTTATCTGGGTACATTTTTTTTTAAGAAATGAATTGGCTGTCAGATGGTCAATTGTAGTTACTGTTCCTCTCTGCCGATTGAAGAGACAATTTAGAGCTCGTTGGTTTTTGTGCATTTATGGTAGATGAGTGATCCTGCCTTCCACGCATGCATCAAAAATTTAAAAATGGTGTAAATTGATCATGGAGACGCAGGTGTTCTGGTGTGATGACGGGGATTTACTACAGAAAATGTGAATGTTCTAGGATTTAATTCTGAGTGAAAGGAAGAGGAATTTAGCTTACCATCTACATACAAATATCAGTCTGTAAATATATTAATTACTAACGAGCAGCCAGAAATCTGATGAAAGATGAATAATGAGATAATGTCTCATTTGGTTGAACTCTGCTACCAGAAATATAAATTTTTAAAAAATTGCGGATATCTCAAAACACACAATACTCATGCTAGATATCAACATAAGTGGATTATGATATAATAGTACACTATTAGGATGTTTTCTAAATATGGACAAAGAATTTGTGTAACAATAGAGAAATTTCAGTGCATTTGTCAATTTTATGGCTTCCTTTCATGGGGCCTCTGAATTTCTCCACTCCAAACCAATGGTTGTACATATAAGTTTAAACAGCCAACAATGTTGCCAATAAAAGAAAATCGCCAGATGGTATATTTTGCTGCCAATGTAAAAAAAAAATCTCAAATTGCGATATTGCTAAAGGTGGCGCTCACCAGTTATTATGTACTTTTGAGAAAGTGATGGACGTAAGGTGAAGTTGTTTGCATTTTTAACATGCACAGTGGAGAGAATGTTGCCATACCTCTATGATACTTTGATGTAATGTGGATGACATTTCTTTGGATACTGTACTTGTGAAAATTGTACGTGATCTAAACATACAGTATAACAAAATGGATGCACCCATGTGCTCGACAAATTAACCTGAATTAGTGAAAAGTACACTAACTTTAGCAGTTATTAAAATAGGGAAAACGAATTTTCCTAAAGTAGGCAATAGCAGTTTCTGAAAGTGCAATGAACAAATTAAAAAATACCTGAAAAATAAAAAAAGTTATAGGCTCTTTTTTCTACAACTTACCTCTGAAGTCCAGGAAGTGAAAATGACCAAGCAGAGATAGCAGTTTTTTTTATATGAGTACACCTCAAATGAGCCTGAGCTGTATACTCTCTAACCCAAATTACACCCATCAATCATACACCAAAATAAAGGGAATTAAAAGTTCTTTTAACAACACCTAAGATATACAAAGTCTTTTTTATATATATAGCCAGTACAACCAGCGAGGAAAACCTGGGAAATTCTTTTTCTTTAAATTTTTAACCCTATGCTAAATACAAAACTGTAGAGTGCCACCCAAAGCCAAGCACGATTCCTGAATAAATTTGTACACATTATTTTGTGTTACTTTTAAGAAGAAAACACTATTTTTTGTGTTCAAGAAAAAGGCATATAAATTTAGGTAGCCATGCCACGATCGTTTTGTATTATTCATCTCTTCCCTAATATGACAATAAACTTTTGTTTTAGATTGTTTTTTTAAGAAAGAAATTTTTGTGTACAAGAAAGATACATGTATATGAAATTTCGGGAGCCACATGATGACCCTGTTATATCTGAATGTGTTATAATGGAGCATGCTATAGCGGGTTCACACTGTACGAGTTTGCCATACATTGTCCCTACATTTATGGGGATGTTAGTGACAGATCCTTTAATGAAAAATCTATCTGTCTGGCCATGCTCAATGTACAGCCTGACCACCTTCGACTGGTTGGCAACCATGCTGACCATACTACTGGCAAACCACTAAGCTGTTCCAGCATTACACAATCATCTGTCGGACCCAGTTTATCATATATTCACATCTTATCCACAGTGGAGGGCACTTGATGTATAGAGAGATGGCACCATTATATCATCTATGCCACCAGTATTATTTATCAGGATATGCAAACACCAAACCAGAACAGGACAATACACACAGTGAATGTGATAATACTCCTACAAGACAGTCTTACTCAGATCCAACCACTGACCAGATAGAGCTAAGTTTCAAGACTGCCGTCAAAGAAATTTTCATGGTATTTTCAGCACCATAAAGTCAGAGCTTTGGTAGATATTGACCAGGAGAAAGACTATGTCCCTCCAACTACATCCCTAGTCAACCAAAATCAGGAAAATTAATGACAGTTTGTTAGAAGAATTTGAGATCCAGTAAATTCAATGACATTATTTTCTGAATACTGAGTACTAGTGAGGTTCTCATTTACAGGTACAAAATCCACTCCAGCACCTTCCATACCGAATCCTGTCCCAGGATGAAAATCCAACAGTGGTGTACATATCTTCTGAAAAGTATTATAAAGTGAACAAGGAATATATTCCATTCCATTCAAAGCTGGTTTGAAACATCACCATGTCTTTGATGCTAGACTTAGCTTTAATGGCATTTTTCCAGCAAAGCATATCACCATTCATTGGCCAGTGGACTGACTGCCAATTTTGACCTAATATGATGTGCTCAAGCCCTACCCGTTGGCCTAAACATTAGCACCTGGACTTTTACCAAACTAATGGGTCACTATGTTGTAGTCGACTTCATGGTGATGGTGGCATGCTTGGTCGGCATCCTTCAAAAATATTTGTCCAACCATTATACATCCAAATTGTTTTGTCAGTTTGGATATGCAGTTTCTCACCAACCTCCATCTGCTATGGCTCTCTCAAATTCATGTAGATTGTTGAGTGTCTGCAAGAGCATATGGAGGAGCCCCGAGTGGCCAAGTGGTCTAAAGCGCTGTCAGTTACGGATCACTGCCGTCTCACCTCTGTCTGCGTGGGTTCGAGTCTAGGATTTGGCGAATGTGGATATGTGAGAAAGCTTGCCAGTAGCTTCTCGTGGGTTGGTGGTTCTTTCTGGTGATTTCCCGGTTTCTTCCTCCACCATTAATACTAGCTGCCATGAATAGCCTATTGTGTGCTGAAAATGGCGTTAAGCCCAACAACAACAACAACAAGAGCACATGGATTTGAGTTCTTGCAATTCCTCACTTACAGATAATCTTGTTAGCTCACTGGCACCCCTTTCCAAGTCGTCTCAATCAAAAAGAAATTATCCTGCACAAAGTACTTCATTCCTGTGTCAGATGGCGCAGTCCAGGTTGGCATATGACATATTCCTCGGCAGAATTTCCGGCAGAAATTAAGAGTTTGTACAAACACTAGTATGAACAATTGTTGTGTCCATCTTCTGCTGGCTGTTGTTAGTGACACTTAGGAGCCAGATGATTGTCCTCTTCACATCAACTATTTCAAAATGTAGGCTGTCATCACTGCCTATCATTTTTGGAAGGATTGACTCTTAGGGTTTACAGTCCTAATTATATCTGACAACTCTGTAGTAGTGATCTACCATCTTAAACAATAGGGGACCAAATCACTCAACCTGTGCAATCTGATCTTGTAGTTTTTACGTTGGTGTGACCAACTACATATCCAGGTGTCATGCTACCAGGCAAAGTGGGCAAAAAAGTCGCCTGAGAAGCGTAAACTTTGCCTTCTGTTATGAAGGCGAAAACGACTTCACCCTCTGATTTTTCGGACGTAATATGACTGTAGATTACAACTTTGAGATGCCCCCTCGCTGTAGCCAGTAAGTTCTGGCACTGCTGTAACACAACGCCAAAAGTATTTACATGGTGTTGATACCAATCAGCTTATGGCGACAAAGAGAGTCTTGCACATTCACATGCAAGTTTTAATAGCTAACTTACCATTAACCATTTTCCGGAGCAAGATATCACTGCCTGATTTTGTGAAGTTGGGCCTACTGTGCTTTGATGAAAAGATGCCAAATTCTGTTTCGAATTTTAAACATCAATATGCAAATAGTAATTTGCTTTTAACCCTTTCATCACGGCAGACAGCATAACCAATCCAGGGGAAGTAAGTCCGTCAACACTATGGACCGACTTTTTGGTCTGGGGCAGTGTTCTTTTCTTAAAATTATAGTACCTGACTAAATATCTTTCGGGGTAACTCTAATAACTTCCATCTGGTAATGTAGATGTTATATTTGGATGATCTCGTGAGTTTAGCTTGTATACAACTAGAAATATAGAACAAAGTGGGAACTTTTAACATGTTTTCTGAATGCTGAAATTTGTATCCAAAATGGCGGCGTTTGAAGGAATTTTAGAGGAGAGTTTTCGGAGGATTTAAATAATTTCGACCTGGTAAATTTGGATGAAAATGAGAGATGTATGGAGAGACACTGGAATGCACTTGTGGGTGACAGTGATGACGATGAAGATGACTTTGAAGGTTTTGAACAAGAGGAATTGTATGCTCCACGTGTTTTTTTTTGGGGTTTTTTTGGACGAAGCCCGAAAACCAAAGAGATTTGTTTCAGTTTTCTGACAGAATTGGGCACACCTGAGTGTTAGATGGCTCCAGGAAAGCTTCAGAATATTTTCAAATATTCTATTCAGATGAAGTTTTTGCAAAAATTGTCCGTTTAACGAACTTAAATGCGACGATCAAACATGGCAGAGATGATAAAATGTGTATGGACAGATCTCACCTTGGAGATCATTTTGGTTCATTTTATAGAATTTTATATATTATGGACACCATGAAAGAAAGACTTGTGTTGCTACTGTGATTATTCACTAGTACATCTAGGGTAAATTGAACAAGTTTTGAGAAATTTCTAAGTTTTCTAAGAGGTAATAAAATAATTACTTGTATTTTACCTGTTGTGTTACCTGTTTGTACCTGCATTTTAACAGTTGTAATAGATATGCATATTTTTATTGAATAAGTCATAAAATTTGATTTTTAACCTTCATTTTGACACCTAATCCAGCAATATATCTTTAATATTGGCAAAGTTAGGTTGTTTCAAAGTCTACAAGTCATCTTGCTTTACAACTCCAAAGTTACTTAGTGTTGAGGACTCTATGCCTACAAAGTTACTTAGTGATGAAAGGGTAAAAAATATGATCGGTAAAGAGTGTTTTCTAATTTATATCCTATTTTTAATAAATGGAGATTTTAAGAGCCATATTTGCGTATTTTCTGTATAAAATCAGTTTGAAACCGTAACTGAAATTTTAATGGCGGACATTGCTGCATATTTGATATAACACTTCATTAAACTGTGAAAATACGAAAAATATATATAGTAATGAAGCAAATAATATTTAACCAATCTGTGTCATTATTACCAGTAGATAGACATGCAGAACTTTTAATGGGTTTTTGTAACGAAGCAAAAAAGTATGTAGTTCGAGACCCACCCTCCGGTCTAAAAATAGATGCACTTGCTCTGTGCAAAACCAATTCTTGGATTTTTGGTTGGGGGTAAAAAGAAGGGTCCAGTTTAGTTATATATCGACTTTATTGCTTCAGTGTGTTGTTTATGAATAGTTACATTAATGTTTTATCTGGAACAATGAAATCAGGACAGTGTGGTTTGAAGTCACCTGTGCATTTATTCCTATGTACATGTATTAGGGGCTGTTTCAAAACTTGCTAGAAATCTTTTTGACTGCAATTGCACACAAAACTTAAGAAAAATAAAATAATTAAGTGGTAGTTTATTATGCATTTTTACAAACTTGCAATTACAAGGCTCAAATCCTGTTACTTCTATCAGTGAAAATTAATTGAAATGTATAGCTTCATATGTGATTTTTAAGTCATACTTTCAAAATAAACTGCATTTATTTCAATTCAAAAACACATATACTAAGTATGAATAGAATGGGTATGAATATAATTTTTATACGTGTACAGAATATATTGATACTCAAAAATAACAATTATTTTTTAACTTGAAAATAATGCATTGCTTAAAACTGTTTAAAGCATATCAAGAAATAGAGCCCATCATTAAAATATGATAATGCATCTCTCTATGTGTTTGCGTGGGTGTGGGTGTATGTGTGTGTGTGTATATATATATATATATATATATATATATATATATATATATATATATATATATATATATATAAACACACATATATATATATAGTGTTTATTGTTTCGGTCTCACTTCTCCAGGATTAACGCCAACTTCTCCCTGTTTAGCTCCCACTTCTCCCTGTTCTGACCAAAAGGAGAAGTCACTTCTCCCTAAAATTTAAGTCTAGCTTGATCCCTGCATATCAGTGTACAAATCAAGTACATTCCCTGCAGACTGAATGTCCAGGCTGGCAGTCTGTCCAGAAATTGTCATTAACTCCTTACCCCTAGTGAAGCATTTACGGGGCAGGAGGTGGTGGCCTTTTTCTGAGCTCTGTAACGTTACGGTCATGTGCGACAAAATAAAGTGGGTGGTATTATTGGTAGGTGGACAGATAGAGCTTTACGATGATACCAAATAATATGGATGTTCTAGTTGCACTACAAAATGCAGAGCGAAAAAGGTCACTGTTTGGACCAGAGTTTTTCCAGCTGAAATTCGCTCAAAGTCATGTTCCGGTTTGTGTCTGGATTTTAGACTTTTTGGCCTCAGATCTAAGACAGACCAGTCTGAATTGCACACAGACATGTGAACCTTTGCAAAAAGTAGCATAAGATGGGCATTTAGAAGGAAGAGTGGTCTCAACATGAAAATGATGGGTTCATTAAGCAAAAAAAGTCCAGTTTTTACCCTCTTGCTCAGGCGAAAGAGCCAATAAAAATTTATGTTTCTAACACAAATAGGCATTAATTTAACCGAAAATGACTTCCAAGTTGACATATTATAATGTATTTAGAAATATCTCCCAAAATCTATTTCCTACTCGCATTTCAGGTGAAAACAACAAAAACCTCCAGGGGTTAATGGGTTAATACAGAATGGTCTCACCATTAATCAGTTGTTCTTCGAATTTATGCGCTTTGGGGATGTCTGATGATTGAACTGCTTTGTTGTAGGTTCACTCATGCCAACCCTTCAGAGATGTATAAGCATAATTTGTAATCTGAGCATAAAAAAAGCAATCTATATATTACATGCCTTAATCACCGAAAACTGAAGAATAATACATACTTATTTTATTTAACTTGCATTTATTTTTGCTACTTACTTGAATCTGCAGTTAAATATTTGTCACAAATAGGCTAAATACATGTGGGTTAGCAGCTAATACAAGAGTATAGACACAAAAGAAAGGATAAATTATTTATCTGCATGTCTAAAGTAACTTTCGCAAATAGTTGTAATGTACCCAGATTAATGATAAAAAAGTCCCTCTCTAACATTTCTCAGTCATATAACATCCATGAGTCACATAAATACAGCCTGTTTTTTTAAATAATATCTGGTGCCATCTATTTTCAATATATGTGTGTAGTATCAAAATGCAGACCTGATTTTGCTGTAAGTCTTACGAAAATTACCCTTAAAATATGGACTTGCGGCATAAAAACAAAAACTATAAGAAAAAATTATCGATGCCGAAAAATCCAGAAAACTTGTTCATTTGTGTTTGATTTGGATCCAATTTTCATGTTAGAAGTAGTGAAATTAGTCAAGGAACCAGACTAACTTTACAGCAGCACCTCAGACACTTTAAACTTCACCTATTTGTTCATGCAAAGTTTCTGCATGACCAAACTGTTGATTTTAGAATTTTTTAAAAATGGCATCCAGTAAGAGATGCATGTTTAAGACAAAAGGGAAAATAAGCCTCTTGAAAAGTTTAAAAAAATCAACACCGAACAATAAAAAGGAATCTTTAGATTCTTGTGAATAAAAGCTGGAAGGAACACATAACGTTTATTGGACATCACATGCCAATTTTGAGTATGCTTGTGGTGGAAGATATGATTATTCGTCGTGTGAAATGGAAAAGATCATTACATCAAGTTGAGATAGCAACAAACCATTGAGCTTCATAGGGTTTCTGCAACTGTGTGGTAAATAAAGTCTATATTTATTTCACAAAATTTCAGTTGAAAATAATTTTTTTTCACTGCATGTTTCATATACCAAACTTTTAATTACGTTTTGGAGCTTTACAATAGCAGTTTATATTTTTTAACACCTTACCACAAACTGGTCAAACTTTTGGGAAAAAATCAACTGCCTTATTGAGACAGACTTGTCAAGGTTGACAGATCTAAATGGAATGAATCTGTGGTAAGTGATTTCACACAGTCTCTTTTCTTGTAATTGTTTCAAATATAATTATGCAAAAATAACTATTTGTACACTCATGGTCTGTTTTTCATTAGATTTGTTTTCTTCAGTGCTATGAAATAACAAGATTTCCCTTATATTTAAATATTTTGGTGAAAAGTTTAATTCAGTTTGGATGTTCATTTCGTTCATTTTTCCTAACATGGCATAAGAAGTGCATGTTATGGAAATGAAACATTTGTGTTGCCGAGACAAAAATATCTGTCATGGGTTTCCCACCAATAAAAAAAAGTCCAGTAAACAAACATGAACACCGCTCTAACTTTAACAGGTAATGTTTGCACAGGGACACAAACTTATGCAAAAATGGCACTAGTTAAACCAGGTATTAATATTGTTCTTTCTTTTATTTGAATTTTAGTATGTATTTAAATTTTATTTTTATTTTTAATTTTTATTTTATTATGTCAAATATTCTGATTCAGGACTTACTGTTGATATTGACAAAAGGTATTGACCTAGTAAATGTCATCAGGATCTCAAAACAAGCATGCATAAGTCAAGAGAAAAATGGTGCACAAACCATGGACAGGCATGAAGTTGGGACTTTCTGTCTTGTAGTATCAGTGTTGATACTTACATAGGTACAAGTAAGATAAGTAAACTGTAAGCAACCATACAGCTTCATTGATGATGAGTGAATGCACACACAACACCAGCGTGGAACTGTAATTGTTATTCTGTGTCTTGATCTGAACATGGAATTATTTTTTATAATGGTATCTGATTGTTCATTTTATTACCTGGGCTATTATGAACAGGTGAGTACCCAAGTACCCATTGGCATCTTTCTTGATTTTGAGGTCATACACTACTTATTCAGCTACACTCAAAAACAAACACAATGCATAATGAGCATGATCCAAAAAAATGGCACCTTTTCCTGGAAATCAACTTGAGCCAGCAATTTTTAATGCAGCTGAAAGGATTCTTAGGGTTGTTTTATTGCATCATGTTCAATTTTAATACTTCACAATTGTGCATTATCAGAAGTGTTGATAAAGCAGTCACAGATCATGTGACCCATTATTGTTTTGCTTATCAGATTAGGAGGATGGATTATTATGTGCAGGGGAAATCCATGTTATTTCTTAGAAAGATGCCAAGATTGGATGATGAGCATTCCCTCCTGTTATGTATTCACCTAACATTAATTAGATAGGGAAACATATTTCAAGGAGAAAACAAATTTTTAAGTTCAAAAAAGTCTCAAAACAACCTTACTGTATCATATTCATTGGCATATCATAAAATCTAACGCCAAGTGGTGGCAATTAGATGTAAGTTTCAAGAGTTATTGTCCTTTGTGGTCTCAAAAGGTTCATGCTTTGTTTTCAGGAGCTACCTATGCACAATCACCTGAGGCAGGCGGTGATGTTGAGGTGCCTGTGCTTCAGCCCATGCTGATTGACAAGGAGGATACAGTCTCGGAAACCAGTGACAATCAACATGGAGAATCTGAGGTCTCTGTGTCCGATTCTGGGGATATGCCATCACTGATTGAACAGTGTGAGAATGTAGAAGAAGTTGATGTGAAACTTAAAGGGAAAGTTGACCCTGAATCTGAAAGTAATTTAGTGTCTATTGATGTTGGTAGGGCAAAAGACTTTAAGGAAAAAGAAGCAGGTCCACCTGTTTTGACAAAGATGAAGAAGTCACCTCGTGCTCCTATAGATGAATACAAGATCATGTGTCAGTGTGGAGCTAAGAATTGCCGCAAATACTTATTTTAAAAGTTTTGTTTAGAAATCAAAGTTTTTTTAGTATCTTGACAGATTATTTCAGAATTAAATATTTAAATATTTATTTGGTTGGAAAAAGTTAAAAAAAAAGTTGAGAACTGGAAGGCACTCTCCAGGCCCCACTACCTATCAAATTTTGACTTGTAAACAAAGAACACTTTGAACACAGTATTTACACCACCAATAAATTTGTTGACTCTCCTGCACAGCACAGGAAAGACGCCGATTGTTTTCAATGGCATTGTCATCATTGTAGGTATCAATAGTGAGAACAATTTTCATGGGCTCAGTTTGTCTGACACTGTTCTATGTACTTGTTTGGCTATATTCATTTTGGGGAGAACTACTTTCCATCAGCAGAAATAAATTATTTTCACACTCTGGTGTGTGCTTTTAAGTTTATATATTATCAGTTTTTCTGACAGTGTTGTATACATAGTGACAAGTCTTAATGCCTTTAGTCATCATATAGTATATTTTCTGGTACTACTTAAGTACTAACCACTGTTGAAAAGTCATAATGGCATACTTTTCTCACTTTTCTCTTTCAGTTTTTGCATCTAACTCATCACTTTAACTAAGTGGTTCCCAATCCCCAGGTTGTGACCCAAATACGGGTTACAAAGGTGTTATTGTGGGTTGTCAGTATTTTTTTTAAAGGGTGGCATAACTTTTCAGAATGTGGAAACAGATTCGTGAGGCTCAGAAAAACTACTGTATATAAATTAATGAAACTTGATGGCTGTATTCATCAAACTGTTTCACACTCAAGTGATTATTTTCAGTTTTTGCATTGGTGTCAGTTCCTCATTGTTGTATGTACAATCATAAAACTGGATGGATGGGTGTTTACATCTAGGAGGCTGTTACTCGTTAATAGGTCACAGTGACCAACTTTTCTGGCTTCAACAACTGTGCAAGGCTTTTTTATTATGCCACAATGGAGAAGACAAACCATAACTTAACATGGAATTTATATTTATTAAATGTCTTGGTAAATGCTCTTCCCATCTCCAATCAGTTCTAAAATAGCTTTAATGCTTTGTTCTAGATCAAACCAGTTATCTGTGATGGAAGAAAATGATCGTGCACATTTAATGCATTATTTAATGTATTGTTTACACAAATGGTTTTACAGGCAAATATTTGCAAATTCTTTAACTTGAAGAATTGCAATGAGAATCTACCTTCATTTTTTGCAACATTTGTCATGGCTGTTCTGTTTAAACATACATCATACCTTTTGAAACTATTATGCCAGGGTATTTTGATTTCAAGGAGTTCATATTAAAATTATTTGCAAATTCTAAATTGCATCTGTGGGTGAATACCCCACAGTAAAAGTGCCTTTCCTGGGTCTCAAGTATGTTTTACTGGAACAGCTGTTACCACCTGCATATCTCAATATAGAGTTTTTAGCTATCATATAAGCTTTATATTCCTTTCTTGTGTGGTCTTTACCTATTCCATCATAAGAGTTTGTTGCTCAACATGAACTTTGTTTAGTGTCATAATTAATTGCTCAACATGCACTTTGTGTTGTAATAATTGCACAAATTGGACTTTGCTTTTGTTTCACATGGTTAAGTGTTCTATACAGACTGTCTTTGTGTCATAAGAGTTTAATGTACAAGGACTTTGCCTTTTGTGCCACCAGAGTTCAGTGTTCAGCATCAACTTTGTCTTTGCCTATGCCTTGGTGCTATAAGAGTTCAGTGTCCTTTTGTGTCATAAGAATTCAGTGCTCATTATGGACTTTGCCTTTTATGTCATAATAACAATTTGCTGTTGAACATAGACTTTGCCTTTTGTGTCAAGAGTCAGTGTCAATATGGACTTTTGTTTTGAGCCCTTGGAGTTCAATGGTAGGCTTGGACTTTGTATTGTTAATAGATTTTATTGTTTAAAACTAAGGTGAATTGATTTTCTTGGGTATGGTTTTGGAAAATTGACATTGTTTGTACATAGATTTGTAGATCAAAAAAGGGGTCATATTGTATGACAAGAAGACATTGTATATAGTGTTTCATTCTACAGGTCCTTCACTAGAAGAATGTGTGGGGTGGCCCGCACTCTGTCATCTGATGTCCATCTGCCGGTCTTTTGTCCAGTGTCAATATTCCAATGTCTGCATTTGGCAAAAGTTGCTTTATCTTGGCTCCAGTCGGATTGCTTGCCATTAAACTTGTACACATCACAAGGTCTAAATGATACTGTGCTACTCAGACATCCAATATGGCTGTGACCGCAATCTATCTTGCTATTACTATTCCTAGATAGATGATAATATTACAAAGGGGTTTTAACTTTAAAAGTCCTTATGATGTCTAGTTGATCCTAAGTGAAAATGGTCCCTCTCAGGCATTCGGTATAACTGGTGAAGTAGCCGTCTTGAATGTTTTCTTTTAATCGCTGTTCCTGAACGGATGGTTGTATCATCATGGGCTTTCACAAAAAGTTTCCTACCTGAAAATGGTACCCAATATAACCACCAAGGAAGCCATCTTAAAAAACCTTATCAATGCTAGTCCTGAATGGAAAGTCGTATCATGCGTATTAATAGATTGTTTTAAGCATGAACCAGAAGTCACTACTGTTGAAAGGATGAAACGGTATAAAAATGACAGAGTCATCACTGTGATACCAGAGAATTCATCGAGATCTCACACACACACACACACTCACACAAGGCTTTCAGGGTTCAAAACTCCTCATCCAATAACCCTGTAATTGTACAAACACGTATCAAGGAATGATAATCACTCTTATTATCAAATTGTTCAATAATTGAATGAATTAACTATGCTTGTCTACTTTCCCTGAATGAATGTCATAAATGCACACAAGTTAATTCAAAACATGACAAAACAAGATTTGGCAGATTTGGACTACCAACTTTGATAGAAGTAAACAGTAGAACAAATAGCAAACAACAGATCTTGGTCTGATGGTGCATTATGTAATGGCAGATCAGGATAAGTGATTTTGGCAGTTGGACTTGAAAGTGGGTATCATTATTTGGTCCTTTCCTACAGCACAATAATCTGTATCTTGGTCTGTCCATGGCAAACCCATTCCTTCTGTACAACCATCTCCATTGGTCTATGTATTGGTATAGTTAATGAAAGTTATTGTGGATATGGAGGTAGATTTATTGGAATTTCATGCTATTAAACAATTTTTCCATTTTGTGATATGCTTTTGTTTGGCTTGCAAATCGGTGCTGAGTTGTTGGATGCACATCTGTACTAAAGTCCTTTGGTTCATCCACTGGGCCATCCATTTTCTATCATTTTTCTCTGGCACTGTTGTTTGTAGTCGCATGACAGGTATGTACATGTTTCATCAATCTGTGAAAACTTTAACTGACTTTTTTTATAGTTTGCAGTTAGGCCATACTAACTTTTACAATTTTCCTGTTGAATTTTTTGTAGAGACTTTTTGGAGTAAAACTATGTAGTTCATAAACGATTTGATATAGATAGATGAAATTGAATAGTTAACCTGACATTTTTCTTTGTCCAGAAGTTGCTTTTTTAATGCTAAGTATGTCTGATTAAAGATCATTGAACTCTTTTTAAGTTTCAGAATAATGATTTGCAAAGATGCATTTACTTTATTGGTGTCAACATTAATCCAGAAATAGATCAGCTAAATTTAGTATTTTAAAGCTGGTACATCACAAGTATAAAATTGAAATCTTAAGCTCATATGATTTTTAGTCTATTATGGCATGTTTAAAAAAAGTAGGTAAATTCAACTTAAATTTTGGACAGTTATGTAAACAAGGAAGATCAATTCATATATATATATATATATATATATATATATATATATATATATATATGTATGTGTGTGTGTGTGTGTGTGTAACTAATGTTCTTTTTTATGGCTGTTCAGTTTGTACTTTTTGTTTGAGATTCTTGGAATAATCCATGGCCCTGGTTTGTAAGAATGGTATGCTCTGTTTTTTATAGGATTGTTGTTCAGAATTCTGATTGCATGGTTTTTGTGTGCATTGGGACTGCTTATATTGGTCTAATATCTAGGACCTTAAATTTAAAGCTGGAGACATAGTTGCCAAAGTAAAAAGGGGTGGGGTGGGCAGCCTCCCCATATAGGGATACAAATTTGTTTTGTTTCTTAAAGTAGTCAAATGCATAGTAAAGTTACCAGGTAAATACTTGGCTCCCAAATGATAAGGAAAGTTCTGAAGATATGAAGACTTAGGATGCAACATTTACATGTGTAAACAGCTTAGTTTAGTTCAGTAGCTGGTAATGTTTACAGAATCAGCATATGTGGAGAACCGTTAGAATATTTATTTTCTTTAAGTATGTATGATTTTCACTACAAATGTGGCATTGCATAGAAGTTGACAAGAAATAACACATTAAATAACAACACTATACACCAGGCTAATGTTGATGATAGTTTTATTTTAGCTATATTATATACCTTTGAATTGTGCACCAGGGTGCGCAATTTATGCAAAATTTGTAAACTTCAAAAGTGGTGATTCACAAGAACTCCAAACAATTAGTTTCAAGCTGTGCATACAAAAATGTACTCAATACCGCATAAAATTTTATTCAGCCATTCACCCTTAAAGTGATTGAGGAACAAATAGACTATGGTATTAATGGAGTTCAAATCCTGATATGTCATTATGGAAATGTAAATCTGTTAAAGTATCCAGTAAAGTACAAAGTCAAGAAAGTCAAAATAACAAAGCTTATGTTCGTGAAAAATCTATTTTTGGAACATAAGTAAATGGGCAACCATTTTTCCCAATCTGGAAACTCAATCAGATAATAAAAAAAATTATTATTTAGAAAATGATGATGTTAAGAAGTATAATGAAGTTTTATAAACATATAGACATTTAATCATTTGATAGTACCTCAAGGTATATACAGCAAGGCACAAAAACTATATAATTGTGTAGTTAAGTGTTACTGTGAGTGCTGTCAATAAGAGGCCACACTTATCAAAAGGTATTGGCAATTCATTATCTGTATAAGTAATCACATTCCATACTACCAGTATTCTGGGTGAACCCATAAAGAAACAAGACTCATCATTGTTTATTTTTGGTTATACTTAATCTTTGACTTGACATTGATTTCTTTTTTTATCTAATATTCTGTTTCTTTAATTGAATAAATAGGCAGTTGCTGTAGAGCAAGTAACAGTTGCTTTTGAGGCAGACTTCAGTTAAAGAAATCTGATTAATTTAAATAATGAAATCAATCACACAGGAAATGACAATATTTTCTTGAATGTCACATGTGGATTATGTTTCATGATATAAATTTCACATGCAGTCCAAATATGATCTAAAATAATGTAGTGTTAAGACCATTTTATATAAAGCAGACCTTAATTTGGGTTTTTGTGGGTTCCTTTTTTTTTTTTTTTTATATGGACAAACCAGGACTGAATAGTTCAGATCTTCATTACTTTCAAGAAGACTGCTAAATTCAGTTACATTCATGTATTTCTCCTAGAAATAAGTACAGAAGGGGAAAATACTAAGTAACTTGAGTTAAAAAATTGGTCAATAATCTGTTGGGTTTTTTTCTCCTATGATTATAGTTTTCCTTCAAACCTCAGCAGATTTTACACAAGTTGCAGTTGGGTGTTTGGCTGCTGCAGTAATTTACAGTTTATTACATCCCAATGTTTTTAATTACTTTGCAATGATGTTATGAATGTCATCTTTTAAGAAAATTAAATTCTTAAGAAAATGAATAAGTGGGTGTGCTTAAAATAAAGCTTTGGCAGTTTAAATAAAGGAGAACAAGGCATGAATTTAAGTATACAAACATTACAAGAGATAAAAATACAAATTTCTGAATACAGTGTGATTCACTGAGTTTTATTCTATAAATGAACTTGTTTTGAGAATAAATTTACAAATGCCTCAGTCTGGATGCTTAGTGACTGATGGGAGTCTGAAACAAATGCAGATAAAGTTTGATATTTAATGAAATAACTAAGTTTCTTTGTGTAGTTATTTTCTAATTGAAGGCAGAAAAATATTTTTGTCTATTTTATTTTTTTAATGAAACCTGCAAGAAAGTGTTTGGGTATATTAACATTCCTGAACAATTTTTACACAGCAATATAATTACATTTGAGGCACAAATACGAAACATTCAATTTTATATGTAATTCAAATGATAGAAGACATGAATTCCATAAGCATCTTAAATAGTATAACATGACATACTGAGTCTTCATGTAATTCAAATATAGCATTACAAACAGATAAGCAGCTTAAATAGTATAACATGACATACTGAGTCTTCATGTAATTCAAATATAGCATTACAAACAGATAAGCAGCTTAAATAGTATAACATGACATCCTGAGTCTTCATGTAATTCAAATATAGCATTACAAACAGATAAGCAGCTTAAATAGTATAACATGACATCCTGAGTCTTCATGTAATTCAAATATAGCATTACAAACAGATAAAGCATCTTAAATAGTATAACATGACATCCTGAGTCTTCATGTAATTCAAATATAGCATTACAAACAGATAAGCAGCTTAAATAGTATAACATGACATACTGAGTCTTCATGTAATTCAAATATAGCATTACAAACAGATAAGCAGCTTAAATAGTATAACATGACATACTGAGTCTTCATGTAATTCAAATATAGAATTACAAACAGATAAGCATCCTCAATAGTATAACATGGCACACTGAGTCTTCATGTAATTCAAATATAGAATTACAAACAGATAAGCATCCTCAATAGTATAACATGACATACTGAGTCTTCATGTAATTCAAATATAGCATTACAAACAGATAAGCATCTTAAATAGTATAACATGACATACTGAGTCTTCATGTAATTCAAATATAGCATTACAAACAGATAAGCAGCTTAAATGATATTGTGGATTCCTTTAGTTACTCAAATGATATAAGACTAAATGAATTCGATATGTAACTTAAGTCATAAATCACATAGATTCCACATGTAACTTAAATGATACATAATATGGACGATTTATGCAACTTGGATGATATAACATGGTTTCCATATCTAATTCAAATGATGTAAAATCATGGATTTCATATGTAATTTAAAAGTGAAATAAAATCACATGGATTCCATATGTGATTTAAAAATTTAATAACATCACATGGATTCCTTATATAACTTTAACAGTATAACATCACATGGATTTCATGTAACTTGAATAACATCACATGGATTTCATGTAACTCGAATAATACAACACCATATATATTTTGTGTGAAATTTAAATGACTTAAGATTAGATATGTGACATGTACAGCATCATTTTCACACTGGCTTATATTTTGAAAGAAAAATTATCTGCATTTTTGTGGAAAAAAGGGGACACGCATTAAAGATTTAAAGTCTTATTGTCATTTTGAGAATAATTGGCTTGTTTTTGCCTATCACCCAAGCATTTGTTTATTTAGCTTATCATTTCCATGGATTGTTGCAGTTCACCAAATATGGTGTAGTCATTTGGTATGAGGATATATATTCATAAGACCTTTACTAAATTCAATTAATAGCATTTAGAGGAGTTTTCATGCCCCACCCTCACTTTTATTTCCTATGGCATCCATCTTGAATATCTTACAATTACTCCTTCTAAATGAAAAATGATATCAGTATGGGGTTTTCACTTGAAAACTTACGATGTCTGTGTCCTGAATAAAAATGACACCAATCTGACATTCAGTATGGCCACTAATTCCAATAGATTTTTTTACTTATTGCCACCAAAATCAAATTGAGGGTGTATCTTTGAATGGATATATGTAATGCTCCAAAAGTGGATTATTAATCTAATTTACAGAATTGATTTAAAATTGCATTATAGTTATGTCCATCTTTCCTGCCCAGGTTGCAGCTTGTATAATCACCAGTTGCCCAGAAACTTTACTATGTATTACGTACCCAAACTGGGTCAATGTGACCAACTTTTCATGAGTAAAAATAATTATCTTGATTATAAATAGGTTCTAATTCAAATTCTAATTCAAATACCTTTTCTTAACCTTAACAGAGGGTTTGTTTTTTAGAATGAACACATTTCAGTATTGGGTCATTGTGACTTCTTGTTCAGAGTTTTGAACATTAGTTGGTGCTTTTGCACTAATTTTGATTCTCTTTATTTAACTTGTTGCCACATTAGTTTCATTGTAAGTGCATTTTGGGGTTAAGCTCCATCACCAAAATTGTGTTGTTTTATTTTTTTACCCATTTCCTACAACTAATTTAAAACATAAATGTACACCAACTCATGCGACAGAAGTGGATACGTCATGTGAGCTGCTTACTTGCAACTCTTCACCTTTTACAGTAAACAGACAATAGACATTTTCTTTGAGCTATTAGCAATCAGCATTTTCTGTGCTATTATTTTCTGACATTTCATCATAGTTTCAAAAGTCTGAGAGTAATGCAAACTTCAGTCCGTTTTATGTAGTCATGTAGAATACATTATTGGACAAGTTAATGGTTTAGTAATATGCTTAACTTGTTAGATTCAATGGAAATGTTGAGTTCTTAGCTTAAATTACCTTAGTGCTACAAGTCACGTGCTATATGAAGTGATTATGAGATTTTACCCAAGCTTTATTTTCCACCCCTTACACTAACTTAAATGGCCAACCATCATTAATATAGAAAATGACTTCTTCAGCTTGGAACAATTCAGTCAAAAATTAAGCTTGATCTCTGTGATTTTTATTAGTTACCTCAGTTGAATATAGAGAAATATTATACTGTAACTAGTAACAGAAATGAATTAAATATATAATTTTTTTTCATAGTATTATATTTCAGTACATGTATCTTGTATATTCTTATAAATTTGTCCTTTACATGCATGTATATACAACTGTATATTCACAACTTATTTAATGATCCCCACAGCTTGCAGCAAAGTAAACTTGATCTGGTCCCTTCAATTTATCTGTATTCACAAATACTACCTTTCACAAGTAAATGAAATTTTGATGCTTCTGTTTGTAAGCATATGAAAATGATTTGATTGGATTCTTATGCCATTAAGAGTTTTTTTAAAAATTTCTTATAAAATTTTTAACTGTCTTTCAACGGGGACTTTGTTTTAGTGAAAGGCTTTGTTGGCACAACTACAGAAAACCACTAAATTTACCTGATAGGATTTTTAAGTTTTTTATGTGATTTTAATTGCATTAGCTCAACTCGTCCAAGACCAGAATAGCTTTTGGGACGGCCCATTGTCCACTGCCTGTCTGGCAGCTAGCACAAGGTTTTTGTCACTTTCAGATTGCAACTCGGGGGATTGGTATGAAACTTAAGTGTTGAAAATATTGTCACTACTCCTCCTCACTATACTCACTAGTTATATCAACATTTTTATCACTAGTAGTCTCCCTATTATGTTGGGATCAGTTACGTATCCAGTATGGCCACTATGAATGCCATCTTGGAAATTTTGCTGCTGCTATTTTTCTTGATGGATTGGCCAGGGCTTTTCATTGGAAAACTTAATTTTATGCCTAGTTAGTACTAAATTAAATGGTGCCAGTCTGATGTTGAGTTATCATGAAAATCTTGTTATTGCTACTGTTCTAAATGTAAAGTCATAGACCTGGCATTTATTCTGAAAGAATAAATAAGATATCTAGTTGCTTCTGAGTGAAAATGAATGCCACTATGTTCAAGGTGGCTACCATGGGAGCCATTTTGAAAATCTTAATGTCAAACTGGATAGTCATATCAACATGGTTTTCGCCAGAATTTATAATGATGTATCCTGAATGAAAATGATGATCTGACAGACTATGGCCACCATGTTGAAAATCGTGTAATTGCTACTCTGGAATTGTTGATAGTCATGTTGACACAAGGTTTTCAACAAAAGACTTAATGTGACATCTAGTTAGTCCTAATGAAAATGGTCCCCTTGCAAATGTCCAATATGGCTGCCACAATGAAGATATGGATGGTAATATTGGCATGGGTTTTTTTGCCAACTGTCTTGTAATGGTGCTGATCTTATAGCCAATGGTCTGTTGCATTGACTAGTTTGAAAAATATTATTACTCAGATATGAGATTGTTTCAATACTAGGCAGTTCAAAATCTAATCTTGGAAATACTTTTCAATCAGTCGAGCAGAGCATCATTCCCTTTAATAGACTTTTGTTTTTATTTTTGTTCTTCAGCATTTATGTATGTGGGGCATGTATTTTTCCTTTTTTCAAAACATGTAGTTGATCTCTAATATTTTTTTATGCATGTTTGGAATGTAAGCATTCGAAACTCTTCATAGTTTTTGTTGAGAAACAAAGGTTTTTTGTGAGAATTTTTTTTCAGATAGCATTCACATATGATAAATGGATTGGTAACAAGTCAGATGTTTGCATTGTGTTGTCCCTCGATTATTTATTATACATGAAGCCAATTGAATTTTATACCAAAGACAATCTACAGAAAAGATTTCTGTTATAGATACCAATAGTACTATTTTGTTATTTTGTCTAATAAAAAAAAACCAATGAGAAAATGGTATAGAAACTCTTCATGATCTCACACTCCAAATTTTATGTGATTTTTCAAAGAGAATATTGCAAATTGCCACCATTGTGTGAGATGCTGGTTAAGACTGTTTTCTTGGCTTTCATGCATCATGTGGCTGATATCCATGACAAGGCAAAGATACTGCAGAATTCTCATCCAAAATTTTTGTTTGAGAATAGAATGCAAATAAACAATGAATTAATCTTGAGATTATAGCCTTAGTTTTTATCACTTTATTCAGAGATATTGGTATGGTTGCAAAAGTCCAGTTAGTATAATACTTTGAACAAATTACGGGGATATAATGTTAATATTGATGAATCTAGCATTCAGATGGTAGGAGTGCACATAATGTCTTCCATTGAAATAAAAATTGGGCTGCATTAGCTTGTGCTGATATTTACTTAACGTCGGAGTGACTGTTTACAAGAAAGACAATATCAATCTTAGAGCGAAAGATGGGTGTGTTATGCACTGAGTATGCTGCTGTATTGTTTTCTTCTGAAATGTAGACACCTGACACTGATGCTTGAACAAGACTCCATATCTGTAAATCAAGGGCTTCCAGCCTCAGGTCTTCCATTTAAGTCTTAACTCAAATCTGCGACCCACACGTTTTCTTGAATTGCATGCAGTTTTGCCAATTAGTTTCTTGTTTTTTGCTGCCATATTCAGTTGTTTTTTATGTATATTTTGGTTTACAGTAAATTTTCCCAAAAGCTACCATATTTCTGGGCAAGGGATAATAATTATAATTTTTTGTTGTACATAGATGAGTGCATATTATGCATGTAAACTTTGTGAAATTTTAGTTCAATGGCATCTTTTAGAGGCATTTTATCAATGAGTTGGTTGGATTCTTTTAAAAATGATTTTGAAAGCATTGAGTGATCTACACTGGATCTGCAGTAGCTCAGTTGTTGTAGTGTCTGACTCGTAAATCAAAGGATTGCAGGTTCAGTGACTGCATATGTCGTCTCTGGTAGGCTGCTTTAGTGTGTCCTTGGGGAAGGTTCATTCCATTTCCTCCCACTGCTGCAGAATACCAACCAAGAACTGCATACAAAACATTTGTCACACAAATTGCTGGCCACTTCACGTTGAACAAACCACAGAATATTTTTATTAACATAGTGTGGCATTTCTTAAAAATTTTAAAGATAAAATTAAGCTAAACAACACAACGGTATCAAGTCTAATTAAAAAGAATGCAACTTTTTCAGTTCAAGCATCACTTGCAATGATGTATGTTGTTTTGAGTTTGTCTATGTTTATGCACGTTCCAAGAGGAAAGTTTTCATATCCAGATGTCCAGAATACTAAGGCTACTTATGGAAGGGGAGATTATTTATCTATTATGTTCAGACATTATCCTGATGATTATGTATTTTTTGGGAAGTAGGCGAATTTCACATTTGTATAGAAGTGATTCTCATCTTAAAATCTGAACTTTAGATATAATAGAAATTTACTCTCATTTTAAACTCTAGAAAGACACGTGTATATGATGATATACTTCAGAAAAATAAATCCCTGGCTTAAATCAAATAGGTTGAATAGACTTGAAGTAATTTTGTTTATAATGAGCAGGGACATCAAAAGTTTCTCTTGAGATTCAAAGAAGCTGCTGCTTTGTATGGAACATGTAGACACCTACCAGTCTTCCCTTGTCACCGTATAGAAGTAGTGTGTGCCATAGAGGTTAACAAGAGAAAAGAGCAGTTTCAATTTTTATGCTAATTACATGCACAAGGAACTTGTTTACTGTTATATCTCACTTGTAGTATAATAATGAAATTGTTCAGTCTTGCATTACCTTCTGTATTTGGAGAATGTTTTGACCTGTTGATAGATTTTTTTAAGGTTAAACATGTATTTGAAAATCCTTCACAGGAGTTTTGGGGTTACTTGTCTTTATAAATGACTTGGGATATGTTCTCTGTGCAGAAATTGTTTTACCTTTGTATGTTTTTACTGTGTATGTCCTTTGTATTGCACTTACAATAAATATTTTACAAACTAAAAAGTAGTCATTGTGTGTACATGCATGCATACATACATACATACATACATACATACATACATACATACATACATACATACATACATACATACACACACACATACATCCATGCATACATACATACATACATACATACATACATACATACATACATACATACATACATACATACATACATGCATGCATGCATGCATGCATGCATACATATATATATATCCACCTTCCTAACTTTATATTCAGTGTTCTTAGTCAAGATAGGTACCACCTTTTCAGAAAGCTGTCAGCAGGACATTGGTGTACATTAGGACAGCATATTGTCCGATGCCCAATTAAATAGTATTTTGACAGTTCAATCTGCTATAGATCAAAGAGTGGATACTACTGAATGTCAGCTACAGATATACTTAAAGTTTATAAAAGGACTGTAGAAATTGGTTTCAGATTTTCGAAATTTAAAACTGCTTGAATTAATTTTTGTTGAATGCATAGACTTCATTATAATCTTAAATTGTTAATTTTTCAGACCAGACTTTTAGGGCTTCTTGGCTTTTTCTGTAAACTTGATTTTCACATTACATATCTTGGGACAGAATTCAAAAAGCCTTGGATTTCATATTAGTTATGGAAAATACAGAGAGCAGATCAGAAGATTTTGCTCCGTTTTTATGGAACTTCGGTAAGATCTGGAGTATGTTTGGATCTGCTTCGAAATTGATCAGCACATCCTAGATCTAATACACAATCGGAGACTTTGACTATGAGACTATCAAGAACTTCCTCTTCTGAAAGCTTTAATGCTGAGGCAAATAGACCATCCCAATATCACAGGAAAATTAAATGGATTTTTAGTGTACTGCTAGCCTATTTTCTAATCCATCTAATCCTATATATGATGTCAACTCTAGATACCAAAGCATTTCCACTATGGAATTCATCTTCACCCAGAAACAGCAAAAGCCAATGTTGAAAATGCTGAATATGTGTATGTTCCAAAATTAAAACCTGATTATCAAAACCACCATAGATAGTCCTTTTTTTATTGATCTTTATCAGTCCAAAATCCTGAAAAAAAGTATTCATTTTTTTTAAATTCAGTGAAATAGGAGCATTTATTTTGTCTACTGTCTATTTGAAAGATGGTGCCAGTGTTGCACCTGCTATTTGCAACATTCCATGTTTCTATCTGAAGCCAAATACTGTAAAAAGCCTCAATTTATTTTTACTGCAGATTTTACAACCAATATCAATCTTTTAAAAAAAAATCATTTTTTTTATTTTCTTTCCACACTGACCGTCTTGCAAAAACTTTAAATCTAACAAATGGTAAAATCCAAAACAATATCAAAAAAGGTATTTTTATGTTGTAGTTTTTGTGTTATGGGCAATGAAAGGGCAGATAAAGTTGCCATGCAGTCTCCTGTTTCAGAATGGAAATTCCATATACTAGCTTTAAACAGCATATAAATCAGCATATTCTATCCCCTGGACAAATTATGTGGAATGAAAACTACAGGAACAAGCCTTGTGGAATGGAAACTAGAAACGAGCCTTGTGGAATGGAAACTATAGAAACGAGCCTTGTGGGATGGAAACTATAGAAACAAGCCTTGTGGAATGGAAACTATAGAAACAAGCCTTGTGGAATGGAAACTCTAGAAACAAGTCTTGCATCTTTAAAACATCAATGGAGAATGGCATTAACTATAAAGAACAAATCAGAGAGATGAGGTGGAAACGGACATGCATACCTGGCTCAAGCATACTTTTTGAAAGATGATTCTTAACCAGAGTACAGTCACCTGAAATGGAAACTCTAGAAACAAGCCTTGCATCTTTAAAACATCAATGGAGAATGGCATTAACTATAAAGAACAAATCAGAGAGATGAGGTGGAAACGGACATGCATACCTGACTCAAGCATACTTTTTGAAAGATGATTCTTAACCAGAGTACAGTCACCTGAAAGTGGAAAGCATTCTTAAGTGTATTAGCAGTAATTTTATGTGATTAATTTTTTGAACGGAAATCAGTTTGAGAATTCTATAATTGATGCACCACCACCCCCCCAAAATATTTTTTGAGGGAATGGTGTTTATCAGCAAAATTTTGACTTTTTTTTTAAGGATTGAATTATATTTAACTTTGTATTCAGCGTGTAGTTCAAAAAATTACAAGGGCAGCACATTTTATCTTTACTTTTGAACTGCGTGTGGTTATATTTATTTGGAAGGGGTATATCTTGAAGATTTGGTGCAGTGTATACATTTTACTTTTATGTTCTGTGTACTTTAGTTTGCACTCATTGGCATTATTGTGCTTCAGTGCTATTAAAGGCACAGAAAACAGTATACAACCTGAGAACGTGAAAATTGGAATTTATCAGTGTGTTGTATTTTTATTTTATTATTATAAGAGTGGACTTAACTAATTTCAACTTTTAAGTGGTTCTATGACTATAACTTTTTTTCCTGTTGACAAGTCGTCATCAACATGGTTTATTCTGATAATTCCCAAGGAACAATTCTGGGTCATGTTTCTTCCTTATGTATATGATCTTTGTTGAAAGGAGTATCTTGGGTCTAAGACTCTTCTCCAACAACTGGTACCAATTTGGGTCTTATCTTTGATTGTGAGACTTTGCAAAGATGTAGAATCATCCATACCTGGCGATAGAATAATTGTGTAACCCATACTGGAAACTTCACATTGAGAAAGTAACTGGGAAAGTCAATCAAGTCCTCAACCACATACAAATTTACAAGCATAACTACAACATTGTTCAAATAATACACATTACTAGAAAAACTACACTTGCTGACTCACTTCATGTGTGAATCAACAATATGAGACTTCCATCTCAAATGTGATATCTACAAGATAAATTAAGACCAGAAAAAGGCTGCCAGACTTGTTGTGATAGGGCTTAATGCCATTTTTCAGCACAAGACAGGCTGTGCATGGCAGCCAGTATAAATGGTGGAGAAAGAACCTGGGAAAACCCGGAAAGAACCACCAACCCATAACAAGCTGCTGACCAGCTTTCCATGATAAAAGCAAATGTTTTATCCTATTTTACAAAATCTACAATCAAGTCTCCATGTATTTTGCCACATTGCGTTCAACACTGAACTCTACTGGATCACAAAAGGATATTCTTAATCAGAGTCTAATCAACCACAGCCGTAAAAATGTATACTTGTTGACCTCACTATTAATTTGCACTAGTACTCTGCATGGCAGTTCATTCATAGGAGCTGCTTCTATGTCTGTATGTTATGTTTAACAAAACTAGTCTTTCCAACACTTATTTAGCAAACACTGGCATAATGCTTGAAAAATCCAAATTCATTCTGCCTCCTCAGCAGCGAGATCTTTTGTAGATCTTTTTCATAAATTTCTTCCAAATACTTTGTGAGGGTTCATTTCTTACATCAGCTGTTGGAAACTTGAATTTATCAACTGTACTCATTTATCATTATGTATTGTAACTGTCATTTCTGAGTATTGTACAGTTATATAACTTGTCCGATTCATTATTCTTATTGTGACAGTATCCCTTTTTTGGATCAAAGTATGATTGACGAAAGCATTAAGTATCCTGAGAAATTTACCCACCCACGAAGATTCTGCCAAAATGTGCAAGAACAGTCTCATCCAACGGAAAGAGAACACGCCCAAATACTATGAGACCACTTGTCATGGAATTGTAATCATGAATACAAATGCGTCCGATATTTTGTATTTATACATAGTGTTCCTCTCATACTTTTCTATCTCTTTATTGACATGTACTTTGCCGTTCAAAATGGTTTTTGGCCTGATGTTGAGGGTAGCTTCTCCTAAAATTATAGATTTATTTATGTAACATCTATGTCAGAGTGTTCAGACGTTCTTATTAACTCTTTCCTGTCTTATCAGGCAGTGAACGGGACCACTCCAAGCTGAGTAACTGTTTCATACAATTTGACCTTATCCTTCAAATTCTTAAATTTTGTATTGTTAGTTCTTGTATGAGCCTCTTTAGAGCCAAATTGGAATTAGCATTTTGCAAAAAGTTAATATACGAATGTTGTTCTAGAGCCCAAATAGAATTTAACATGGTGGACCTATTCTGGAGTCTTATAGAAAACATTTATGGGATCAAAGGTTTCTAGAACCAAATGTGAATTTGATATATGAAGCTATGATAGAGCCATACAAGAATTGAGCAAAGAGGAAAGTTTATGGGGTGAAAATATTCTAAAGCCAAATGAGAATTTAACATTGGTATGGCATTTGGGAAAAGTTTATATTGTATAATAATATTTATAGGGATAAACTTCCTTTCAAGCACACATCTCTGCTATCCAGCACCCATTTTTATTCTTTACAATCCAACCTCCAAATCCAACTAACAAAAATGTTAGGATTGTTTATATGCATATTATACTAAAAAAAAAAAACACGCCGCATAGTGTCACCGAGAGGTGTGTAGCATGTAACAAGGGGAATGACATGCACCCACATACATACATACTATACTATCACAATGGTCGTAGTGTTTATCGACGCACTTTATCCTTACACACAAACATTGCCACACATGGAGAGAGGGGATAAAGGGTTGTGTGTTTAATAAGTAAACATGTACACAATTAATATACAAAAGATGCAAGCGCATACACGTTCGTCAGATGAGTAGTTTTTCTTTCATGAGTTCTGGGTGGCTCTGAAAAGGGTCACTGGGTGCTGGTAACTTCGAGGGTTAATACATATTGCACCTCTTCACTGTTCTTTTGCTTAATATTTTCCTGCCAGCGGGTCAATATTCTCGTATGGCAACTGTTTTCCACATACACTCTCCATTTCCAAATAGTGTCAGTGGCCATGGTGATGGCCAACAATACCCTCATATATTGGCCAGTCCTGTTGAACAACATCTCCAAATCAATTATTGAGGTAATTAGTGTATGTCGTTTTTAACATACAATCCATACATGGTTTGGTTGGGCAGAGCACATTAAAAGCCTTTTGTTTGTTGAGGATAGTAGACAGCTATGAAACAAGTCGTGGAGGATGCAGCAGTGGTCAACCAATTGTCTTGTTTTCAAGAGAAGCAATGGAACCATGCGATCGAAACACGCGTAGCATAATTGAGCCAGGTATGTTGTCTCTCCCTCTTAGAGGTGAGCAGACGCGTAATGTCACTTTCAGCATATTTGCTCATCCAATGATTGCTATTGCAAAACAGTTCATGTACAATACCTATGGGTGAAAAAAAAGCTGTATTGGTCCGCCAGTAGGAGATACATCCTGTAATCAGAGTGATAATGACTTCTGCTGCTGTAGTAAGTATTGTTCGAGAAGAGGATGACTTCAGTTTAGGTCTGGTTGATTTCCTATCGTTTCAGCAAGATGTTTTACTTGTCATGGTAGTACTGCCGTCACTTCCGATTGGCCGAGTGGTCTAAAGCGCTCGCCTTTACCGAGCACTGCCATCTCACTTGCATTATGGTCGTTTCTAATCACGGGCTCAGCCAGTTTGGGTACTTGAGAAAGCTTGGCTGTAGCTTCTCGTGGGTGGGTGGTTCTTACTATGGTTTCCTCCACAAGTTATACAGGTCATCATGTATAGTCTCTCATGCGCTGAAAAGTTGTATTAAAACCAAAACAACAGCCTTCACCCGATCAAGCATCATTTCTAAAGTTGATAAAGAAGAGGAAAAACAAAAGCATGAAGACGAATAAGAGAGCAGGGAAACTTTGAATAGTGTGAAGGAAGGGAGAGAAAACAAAATAGTGAATCTTTTACAAGACTTTTGGCGGAGTTAAAACACCTTAGATGTGTCTGATTTCTTTAACGCAACTCAGGAGAAACAGATCTTCACGATCCAAGACTCTCACCACCACTGAAACGCCAGCAGCCGCTATTACTACAAAAGCAGTAAGAACAGCAACAGCAGTATCACTTGGCCATGGAAAAGGATTAAGACAGGTTCAGCTGATTGTGTCCATCACTTTCTTGTTATTCAAAGAACACCAAGAGATACTTATCAATGAATGCCAAAGAGATACTACAAAATGATTGCCTGATCAAGAAAAACTTAAATATATGCAGGATTCAAGGTGCGAGTATATTTGAGTTTTTGAGTTTCTTATCCCACAGGTGCTCTACGCAAGCGTGATTGGAAAAAAGCAACAATCTGAAGGAAAGAAATCACACCGAGTAACAAAAATGTCTCAGGTTACCCCCATGACCTGTTCTCACATAGGACCCTGTATATCATACTAATATTGACAAGGCAAGTAACTGTCTAAAACTTCGTCCCACCCTTGACCCCGAATTCCTTTTGCAATTCCTGTTTTTGAAGGCACACGACCATAATCTATGCCTTGTTTTACTCCCGAGATATTATTTTTCTATTCATCAAGCCATCATTGATTTTTCTGTGTTGAACCAAACTGAAGTTAAGGGCTCCAAAACGTACGAATATCGTGAAAATTGCCTTCTGAACATCAACGCGGGTCGAAACACTATCGTTTTCATTATTCTCAATTAAATAGTTAAAGAACTGTTGGACAAAAATTATCATAGGATTTTAAGATTCCAAAACACCATCACCCACCAATCTTCACTTGACCAGTTATATCTTGAAATTTAGAATATTATTTTAATACTCAAACATTGTGTAGAGACGAATTATATGTACAACAGTCGGTTTGACCAAGCAGAGACAATTTGTTGTGTATAGATAAGAGTACCGTAAAATTTATAATCTTTTTTAAAATACTGGTGTCAAGTGAACTACTCTATTTCTTGTATATGATGACAAAAGTGAGAAAGTAGATGGAAATGATTGTACTAGACCATGTGATGCGGATAAGACAAGGAAGAACAAGAAGTAGTGTGTGAGAAGAAAAGAAGTATGACAACGAACTACTGATTAGTTTATTCCTGCATTGAATATTTCATGTCTGAGAACCAATACATATTGCACAAATGTAGTCGAACACACCCTATCTATCCAAACAAAACCACGGCAGTACATGACAGATGCTGAAGCCCAACAGAAGTAACATTGCTATTATCAAATATTGCAATACTGAAATTCCAAAGATTGCAATACTGAAATTCTAGCTGTAGAACAAACTGCTGACAATAATGAAATAGAACAACAACTCTCAGAGGAAGAATAAGTGAGAGAGGAAGTTGAAGAAGAAAAGGAGGAATACGACCCTGACAGACAACGGTTATTGGATCTGGGTTTACAACTTGCGATAGATGACTCCAAAAAGGCCAATCACTCATTATCAGAGCGTGAAATAGAGAGCCTAGAGATAAAAAAAAACCAGAAAACCGAGAACACGGCAATGGCAGTTTGAAGTCCGCATCGTATCTCAACACTGTTATGAAACCCATGAACAACAGGCCCTGTCAACTCTGGTTGAGGCCGCCGAAAAACTGACTGAACTCCAAGGGTTTGGGGCATTAGGGTAACATTAGTTCGAGGAAACGTTTGATATTTTCAATAAACTTGTTACAAACTAATCAGAGGGTTTAGATGGATTTCAGCCCAAAACTCTGAAAATGTAGCTTTTCCAATCTCAGCATCGTTGAGAGAAATAATTAACTGTAGTATCACTACTTATAAATTCCCGGAGTAATCCAAGTTAGCAAAAGTTTTCGCAATTTATAAGGGTAATAAAAAGTTTGGCCCATACAACTATCGACCCATGTCTATTCTCGTTGTATGATTAAAAAAAAAATATTGAAAGACATGCCAGTAAGCATATTTTCAGATATCTTAACAAGTACCAACTCCACCACAAATGGCAGTCAGGTTTTCGACAGAATTATTCATGTCAAACTGCATTGACAACATTTATACACCAGTGGCTAATAGCATGACCGGCCCTAGGGCAAGGCGAACGAGACAACCGCCTTTGGCCCAGCGCTCTCCCCCATCCCAACGCATTTTGTTTGCTTGGGGCCTCGCACTGATCGCTTTCTGCCTTAGGCTCCGCATGTTGCATTGGGTCCCACACATCCTAGAGCCGGGTCTGGCTTCTAGCAATCAAATTAGGCGAACTCACTGATTTTTTTAAAAAGCGTTACTAATCTGTGCTCATTAAAAAACTTTCAGCCTACAAGTTTGTTTTCTTTTTAAAGTTAGTTGCCTGGTTCACGTTGTATCTTACTAACAGACACCTGTTTACTTGCACGGATAAATATACTCCCAAACAAATCATATAGTAAATAATGTTCCTAAAGAATCTATATTAGGGCCTCTTCTTTTTCTCTTGTTTATTTATTTTTTGATTTAACCTTGCATCCAGCGTACAAATCTTTTTGCTGACGACTCTAAATTGCATTAATCTAGTAAATCCCTTTACTCGATTAAAACTAAACTTCAATTCAGTCTAAACAATATATCCGTTTGATGTCAGCAAAACAAAATGTATCTTAATATCTCTAAAACAAGGCAGCGACCATCTACTAACTTGTATGTACTTAAAACTCACTATGGGTTACATTTTGTTTCTTGTCATAGACTGTCTTAAGCGAAATGTATATATTAGAACAGACACAAATATGTTGCTTCCAAGAATTTATTTCTAAGAGTGACTCATATAAGCAATCTACAAAACGAGTCCCCAACAGTGCACGCATATATAAGTTGGAGAAAGATGTACACACGATGTAGATTGTTAGTAGCATTGATATGTTGAACTTCTTCTCTAAGAGACCCCACCTCCACCCCACCCCAGAAACATTATACGTTAAATGTTTTCTAAGCATCTAATTTTTAGCTTAAAATGATGATTTTCATATTCTGACGAAATATAATTTCTCCAGAGTAGAGGAGTCTCTGAAATAGGAACAATTCAACTACCTATACTATTACAACCGCTATACTTATTAGCCCTCCCCCCCAAATAGTTATTTTTATAGTTTAGACAAAATTTCATATTAAAAACAGAAAATGTTAAATAATACCATTCTATCATTCAGTATGACACGTTGGGTTTGATCAAACAGACTCTGTTAGTGATTTAATTCCATCAAATCAGCGTTAAGGTATACTGGTATAAAACCTAAAATAAATAAGCGAGTGCATTAAAAAAATGGTTACCATATATCATCAAAATATGGATCAGTATGGCTATTCGCGACTGAGAAATGATCAAATAGCGGGTTGGGCTTTTGGTCTAATAACATTTATTGATAACGATATTTCTACAGCTACAAATATTTGTTTAAATTAAAAGTAATAGTCCCCAGAGAGGACTGTTTTTTTTATTATGATTATATACATATGATTATGATTATATGCATATGATTAAGGAAAGCACAAGACACAAAATCTTAATTACAGCGAGCACATTTACAGCACAGTTTTATACAACTCCATTTGAAACCTCTAGGTTGCAAAAGAAACATTCTAGCAGTCTCAGATATTATATACAAACTAATCTTAAGGACAAAGGCGCATAGACACCCCCAACGAATTCCTAATGTGCGAAACGAAATTTTAAATATTATAAATACATACATACATACATACATACATACATACATACATACATACATACATACATACATACATACATACATACATACATACATACATACATACATACATACATACATATGGACGGACAATACAAACAGGGTTTCTCTACGTTTCAATAGAAACTTGCACTCTCTCCCATAATCAACCCAGTGACTGCAAAAATACACAAATGTTCTGTTGAAACGAAGAAGGGATGGTAGCGCCCCACTAAATAAGCGATTTTTTGTATCAAAATCGATCTACGCTGACATATTTCATTGACGAGTATCAAACCACGGACCTCGAGCATGAATATCCAACGCGTTAGCAATCGGCCATTGCACTACTTATGTACACATGTAAGAAAAATTAATATATAGTAATCTAATACTCTGCAGGCACTAATAGTATACATAATAATTATTCTAAACTATAGTGTGAATTTCTGAATAAAATAACAATTATTGCAAATATTTAAATTCCCAAATGCATTGGATAAGTGTATCGTATATTTAAAACCTGCATTCCTGCAGTTAAAAGTCTGTATTCGTCAGCCGTTGCCAAGTGTCACTAAACAAAATCAGTATGTTCATGAATTCACATCCTGTACACTGCTGTCTAAAAATAATTTGAAGCTAAGTACATGTCTTGTTTTTACGTTAGGGAGAATATTTTCTGCTGTAATTAAAGTTTTTTGGATGTTTCCTTCATAGAACTTGAGTATGTATGTGTCTGTCTTTCTGTCTGTCTTTCTGTCTGTCTGTCTGTCTGTCTGTCTGTCTGTCTGTATGTATGTATGTATGTATGTATGTATGTATGTATGTATGTATGTATGTATGTATGTATGTATGTATGTATGTATGTATGTATGTATGTATGCATGCATGCATGCATGCATGCATGCATGCATGCATGCATATATATATATATATATATATATATATATATATATATATATATATATATATATATATATATATATATATATATATATATATATATATATAATGCATGATACAACAAACACGACAACTGCTAGTTACTAAACTATGCTCAACAGATACCATATTCAAATCTGATAAAAAATACAGTGAATTAACTCTGATATGATACAAACAAAAATTTGAGATAAAAGGACTAAAACTCATTGATTATGCCAAATGAATTACAAATAAAATTTTACAGTGCAAAAGCAATGTTAAAAGTCTAAGTCACATACATTTATGCTATGACTGATAGCTTACAAAATATTTCAAACTTAACTGCATCAGCAATATCTCCCTTTTAAAAACAGTTATATTTCTTGACTTTTAAACAGTTTTTTGAATGTTTGCTATCAAGTACAATATTCTATATATAAAATTTAATTTTACCATATATTTTATGATAGCACTCGATAAGTTCTTTAATTGCTGTTTAATTGAGAAGATACTTACTACCGTTTGCAAAACCTTTCGGTCTATCTAGGTTTTTGCTGATTTTTGTATACTGATTCTGGCTGATTCAATTATGAAAATTGTTATATATTGGTGCAAGCTTGTCTCATAAATTTTCGAGATAATTAGAATATTTGCTATCATCTGATCTGATCAGGGAGAGTTTGATTCTGTCAAATTTACTAAAACAAATATCTGAAATTTCATCGTTTAATTCAAATGATAATTGCTGTTTATTAAACATTATTTTTTATTTTGCTTTTAACTCCATCTACTAATGTTAACTTTTAAAACATTATTTGTAATGTTTTGACAACATTACTTCCAGAATGTCCAAGAGCTGGTTTATTGATTTCGTCCCTGCAATACCTTTCATCATCGAAATTGCTTTTTCCACGTTTTATAATTGTATCAGGTTCGAGTTTATGATAATTTGTTTTGATGATATTTGTTTTGATAAAACTGACGCTATTGTCTAACGCCGCTTTGAAATCATCAAAATTCATTTATATTTGTTACGATAATTTCATTATCTTCCTCAACTGTTTTCTGTAAATCTTCTTTAGTCATCAGCATCGGACCTGCTGGTTCAAAACACGTATATTTTCCTTGATTGTCATCTAATAATTTTGCTTCAGTACTTAAGCTACTATTGTGGAACTTTTGTCTTTTTGATTTTTTATGTTATCCATAGCCTTAATATAAAGATCACCAATACTTCCATGTCGATATAATTTAATACTCACAATAATTTTTATTTTCTAAAATTTACAAATGCTCCTTACTTTCTTTTTTTTAACAAATCAGTTTTTGTTGGCTTTAAAATCATCTTCTCCAACATGATGTATTCTCACACCCTTAAATTTATATTTTTCTTTACAATCTTTATATTCCATATCTCATATCATGCTATCTATATTATCTAAATCTTTCTGTTTCTTCTATAGTTTTCCTCTCTTCTAAGCTCTTCTTCATGTTCTAACCTTCTTTCAATTGGTCTAACTCTACTGCTTCCTCTAATATTTGTTAAAGTTCCAGTGGACTAATTATCAGCCGATTTATTTCACCTTGTCTTACAATAGAATCAGCCATATTTCCTCGGCTAATTTTCTTTTTTCTTGTTCAGATCTAGCAATAAATGTTCCATCAGCTGCTTGGTGTTGTTTTTTAACTAATCCAACAAAACCATTTTTTTTGCAATTGTTTAAGATCTTCTTCTGATAGTGGTTTAGTTTCAGGTTTTTTTTGCAAGTAAAGCCTCAGTAACTGGTCTGAGAGCGGCAGCTGTTGATTCTGCTGCAGCTACTTGACCAAGTCGTGCTTGTTGAACTAACTGCTTAAATTTGCTTGAGACTATGCACGTCTTTTCAAATCTATATATTTTCTGTAATATTCTCGTTTGTTCATTGATTTTACAGTATACTGTATATATTTTTCAATCCATCAAAACATTTTACTCGTATCATTTGCTAGTTTATCCAATAAAAACATTTTTAATTGACGTTGTTTTATGATATAATTCAATAAATTTCTTTTGTTACATCACCACATTGTTCGTTCTCGATATTTCTATCGTCAACATTGTCAGGTCCTGGAAATAATATAAAACAACCAGTATTTCGCCTGATAAATATATCAACGTTATAAAAACCCTGAGCTAGATAATAGAATTACATTTCTTATTACGCAAGAATGTAAATTATGATCTGATTGTATTCATGTTTTCATTGTTTAGCGGAATATCATCAAAAACAACTATCCTGTTTTCGGAAAATTTAAGTTGATTAGCTGGAACAAGTTTTTCTGGTTATTTGACAATATAAAAATCTTCACCAGCCTCAAGATCATCACGACGTTTGTCATTATAATTGTTAAGTATCTCGTATTTATCCTGTTGTGGATTTAATTGTGTAAATATAAACGCGATCGTAGTTAAACTTTTCTCCAAGAAGTAAATTTAGAAGTTTGTTTTCCCAGATCCAGTTCTTCAAACAATTAGATAATGACAATATGGACGTTCATGTATGTTTCACCAACCGCTCTGTATCAAATCAATAAACCAATATAGACGATATTGTTATTATTGTTATACAATTTTATGTTACATAAAAAAAATCGTCAAACAAGAAATAAATAATTAGCTATTATTCAAAATTTGGAACATTAAAAGGAGATTTATCCGCTAAATCTCAGCCAGGTGACTTATCTAAATATGCAACTCATGATTAGCTAAAAAAAAAATTAATAATGTATTAAATATCACAAGTATTGATCAAGTTTTTATTTTCAAGATAAACAATGACTATTAAGGAGAAGTAATATACAACTGTCTGATGTACGAATTCACACCGCGGCTTTTAATAATATATTTACCTTTGCTGATCAAGGTAAAATACAAAATTCTGGTAATTCATTTAATGATTATATCTAGAAAGCTAGCGATGTATTTACTGGTACCATTATCATGAACAATAATAAAATTAATTACTTTGGAGACACAGCGTCAGAATCAGACGCACCAACAGAAATATACGCCGATGATCCAGAATCTTAGTACTTATTAGTGCGCGGTGGTATCATGCATGCATTTCTCAATAAGAACAATGATGGTATAAATAATCTCAGAAGACCAAAAACAGATTTGGACGCTACAACTGAAAAATAAGTCGATGATAGCAACATTTCGATAGTGACAGTAATAGCAACAATTAACAATGAAATTACTGCATTTAGAATTGATTATACTAATCATAAACAAACGTTCCTAAATTTTTGTAGAAGTATAAACAGATCTATCAATAATGTTTTTGGAAGATCAGCGGTTGTAAATATTAAACTCGTTGAAATTAACACAAAACTAAACGATATTGTCAGTGGCATTCCTAATATCGTTTAAAAAATAATCTTGTTGAAATTCCTCACGGATGAACTAGTAACATCATCTGCATAGTATCATCAAAATCAGCGAAATGGACACAAAAAACAACATAAAAAACCCCACTATCAAACAATCAGTGGAAGTTACTGGTGTGTATAGGCTGTCTGTATTTAGTGGTGTAAAATTTAGTATATTTACCACATATCTTTGGTGTCAAATCAAACGATAGTTTTTTTTTTGGAAGAGTATCTCTAGTGTTAAATAAGGATGCCGAGGAAACAATTTTACTGGAACCAACTGATAAAAAATTAACCGCAACTTCTTTCCGGTGGTGTCTTGAATTTGTCGCTGAAACACCTAAATTAAGTCAATTATAATAAATCAAACTTAGGGACTGGCACTACTGTAAACAAATATTATATAATGATAAAAAATATAGTTGTATTTGATCATATTTTAGAAAAAAATTCAAAATTAAGATGTGGACTCTCTAATGCAATATTACATATATTATCATAAAAAAAAACGTTGGTGCGTGAATTTTTTTTTATACCAATACTATATCAAAATACTTATAGTGATATCATATTTACCACTGCTAATCACTAGCTCTGGTATAATTTCAAATGGACTATCATTTAATTCGTTTTTGTTAATAATATCCGGAGTTGTTGTTTCTCTTGCCATAGCGTGTAAAAAAGTGAGCCTTGAATGACAACTATAAAATGCTTGCAAAACAGCAAGTATCACCTAAAATTACTTTATCAGATACGATCTTATTTGCGGGATATAAAAAATAATATGGACGAATATGTTAACATATATTCTGCCAATGAGAGTCAGCAGATATGAAAATTATTATATTAAAACTTGGATTACAAGAGTAGTTCTTGTTTAATTTTGTGTAGCTTTAGAAATATCGTCAGCAAATAAATATCAAACATATTATCAATAAATTTCATTAGATCATTTGCCCGACCCGCTCTTCCTTCATCATTTTCAGTCGCGAATAGCCATACTGATTCATATTTTGATGATATATGGTAACCAACTTTTTTAATGCACTCGCTTATTTTTTTTAGGTTTGATACCAGTATAACTTGACGCTGATTTGATGGAATTAAATCTCTTACAAAATTTGTTTTTAGATTAAACCCATCATGTCGTACTTAATGAAAGAATGATATTATATAATATTTTATTTGTTTAATATGAAATTTTGTCTAAACTATAAACAATATTATGGGGGGGGCTAATAAGTATAGAGGCTGTAATAGTAATATAGGTAGGTGAGTTGTTCCTATCTCAGAGATCCCCTACCCTGGACAAAACCTATTTTGTCAGAATATGAAAGTCATCATTTTAAGCTGAAAACGATGCTGACAAAAGTTTTAACTTTTAGCGTTTTGGGTGTAGAGTGTATCTGAGAGAGAAGTCTCAAAATACCATTACAACTTTGTATAGTCCATTTCAATAAAACAACAATTTCCTTGTTTTTACAAAGTTAATAAAGTTGTTTTATTTTGAAGGTAACATATAGAACAAGGCAACTAAATCTAAATAATTCTGTAGAAATTGTCTTTTCAATGATATAGATTTGACAATGCACTCGTATGTAATGTCCAAAGTATATTTAATGCATTCATAATATTGTTCATATGCATCTTGGATAACTATCAACACTTTTTGTTTACTATACCCTAAACAATCATCCTGCTTGTCATGTACTCATGTTAACAGTCTCCGCCTTTCCAAATAAACGGCACTTATGGGATGTCATTAGTCTCTAGTTTCAGTTCAGTTCTCTATATATAACCATCAATGTTACTTAACTGATTTATCATTTACATAGAGTTTGATAGGGTTTCTTCTCTCTCTTCCAAACTGTGTTATATATGGGGCGTCTGATCTCAACGTCTTGATTCTGAGATAGTATTTTCAGAAATGGGTTCTCTAGGGAAAATTTTTGAAATGGAGTAGTTTCATTTTGCTGCAGAGGTCAGCCAATACGCTAGCAGCAAACGGGGTCATATCTGACATATTCTCCATGGTCTTATTAAATATCCTTCCATTTCGGCGGTAAACACTACCATCCCTATTTTGTACAGAATATGACCTGTCGTTGTGAACTCTTATAACCATAGCAGATTTCGATACTTTGCCAAACTGAACTCTCACAGAATCATTTACGGAAAGGGGTTTAAGTAATTTTGCTGATTTGTCAAAATATTGATTATGCTTTGATTTCGACTGCTGCATTTTCTTTTGAACAATATTTGGGTCAACGGTCTGTGGTTTGAGAAATTCATTTGTAATCGATATTACATTTGTAATCATTTGCAATCGATATTATTCTTCTACCAAGTAACATTTGAGCTGGTGTATAGCCGCAATCCAAGGGCGTATTTCTATATTGTAACAAGGCTTAATAAGGGTCCTGCTTACTCCCTTGCTTTGGTGAGCAATTTCTTGGCAATTGAGACTGCCTTTTCTGCCAAACTATTAGTCATTGCATATAATGGACTTGACATCCTGTGTTAGAAACCTGATTCTTTCGCAAAGTTTGCGAATTCTCGGGATGAAAATTGCAGTCCATTGTCGCTGACACAGACATCACAAATATAAATGCGTGACATGTACTTTCAGTTTCCTGATAATTGTGATACTGTATGTGTTAGGCAACAAGTCTATCTCAAGAAATGACTATAATAATATGCAGTCAAGAGATAATTGTTTCCGTCAAATGCAAACAGGTCAGTACCAATTTTTTTTATATGGCCTTTGTGTGATGTCATATGGGATTATTAAAGGTTCTTTAGCAATGGATTCACGGTGAGTGAGACATATCGAGCGTTTTAACACATAATCTGTGATGTTTTTACATGCATGGCCAAAAGATGCTATCTTTGGTGCGTTCTAATGTCTTGTTTACTCCCAGATGACCAGTGTGCACAGCTCATATCATCTCCTGCCAGAGACATTTCGGTACAATTAACTTTTGACCTCTGAAAATTAAGTCATCTTCTACAGAGAGCTCATCCCTGTGATTCCAGAAATCAAGCACATCTGTATTGCAGCCAGCATTTGAACTAGGCCATCACTGAGTTATAGTCTTTATCAAAGTTTGCCTTTGCGGATTAACTCTGATAACGCTCTTCAGACATTCTAACAGTCGATCTATGGCAAACAACTGTTGTTTGATTGCATGTACGTGAATGTCAAGACCTTCGATCAATCTTGGGTATGTGTCCGGAAGTGATTGTCTTGATAATCACTAATGGGTAATTATTTCCCATGATGCACTTCGATATCGTACTGCTAAGCTGCAACAACACGTGTTGAAGGCAGGAAGAAGCTGCTGAAAGGGACTTCATCATGATCGATTCAGTAGGTTTGTGATCCAAGTGCATCCAAACTGGTGTAACAAAAGCCAATTGATGAAAACGCTTACCGACAAATAGTACAGCCAGCATTTCTTTTTCTATCTGAGCATACCCTATTTCGGTTTGTGTTAGGCTTTTGGATGCAAATGCCATGGGTTGACCATTTTGCATAAGGCATGTCCCAATCTCATATTCGGAAACGTCTACTTCGAGTGTTAATTGCTTGGTCGAATCAAAGTAAACCAGCATGATTATATTCTTGACCTCTTGAAATGCCTTCTTCCCAGAAAAAAATCATTATCTTTCTTCAAAAGGGCGCGTAAAAGACTTTTAACCTCTGCTAAATCTGGAGCGAATTTAGAAAGATAGTTGACCATTCCTAACAGGTTTTCTGATTTGGACCTGTTTTCGGGAGCATAAAGTTTAAAAATAACCTAATTCTTGTTTTAATCAGGTATTAAACCTGACGAGCTTATTGTATGGCCAAAGAAAGATATTTTCGTTCGGCCTATTACTCATGTGTCTGGGTTGAGACCCTTTGAGCGTGCACATGTGTTCAGTCTAACGTCCTGAAATACTTAGCATCGGTTAATTTAGTTGTGACATAATCGATTATTAGCATAGGATAGTGGTGCCAAATGAATGAATCGTTGAACGCCTTTGGGTCTAAGCAAATACGCAATTGACCCGATTTCGGTTTTTCTGTTTTTACAAGGGAGTTGACCCAATCGGTGGGTTCTGCATCAATTTCAATTGCTGCTGACAATATACACAGAATTTATAGATCTGGATAGCTTTGTCTAATGTAAACGTGTCTCCTTATTTAATCAGTTTCTCTCGGACTTTGACTTTTCGTCCCAAATATAATTTTTCCCTTATATTATCGGCATCATGAAAGTTGCAGTATCTTACTTTGAGTCTTAGCTGTGTGATGAAGGAATGAATTGATTCCACTCCTTGTACATCCGGATTGAAATGATACCACCCAAATATGGGGTTTAACTGTGGTTGCAGGTAAACAAGAAGGAGCCAATATATTGATCAGTGTCAGGTTTTGGAGATTCCCAAGTTAATTTTGTAGGTTATTGTGTTGTAAATAAACAAGACTCATTAGATCATTCTAGAAGGTTATTTTCCATTAGGTAATGGTTGTTTTTGTAAAATGCTAATCGTGACATGAGGTCAAGCAGAAAACTATATTATCTTGATACTGTGAGGATTTTATCGGTCGTACTTTAACATCTAGCACTTTAAGTTGTATTATGTTGTGATCAGCTTCGGATGAATTTTATTTTCTTCAAATTATTAAATTCAAGTGATTATTTCTCTGGAAATACAGAAGTGCTCTGATAATTTTTTTTTTCTTGTATAAAGACTTTCATTGAAATTTATACTGAATTCAGACCTGAAATTATTTTTTTTTATGTGATTCAACTGTAGACTGTTGACACATGAGTACTTTGTAGGCTATGACAGATACGTCATCATCTTCAAGTATTTGATCTTTTCGGGACTTAAACAGAGATTTATTCAAAACTTTTTATTCCTAGGACTTATGTCTTTAATTCTTGGAATAATTTTGGATTTAATTCGAAATACCGTATGTTCTTTTTTTTTTCTCATTGTTCACTATGTATTCTAGGGAAATAAACTAACAGTTAAATTTTGCAAAACTTGTTTTCTTCACTCTTTTTTGTTATTTTTTTTTTTTTAACGAGAATAGACTCGTAACACGCTTTCTCTTCGAGTTGTCTGTACATATTTTGGAGGCGCCCCGAGTGGCAGAGTGGTCTAAAGCGCTCTCCGTTACGGATCACTGCCATCTCACCTCTGTCTGCGTGGGTTCGAGTCTAAGATTCGGCGAATGTCGATATGTGAGAAAACTTGCCAGTAGCTTCTCGTGGTCAGTGGTTCTTTCCGCGCATTTCCCGGTTTCTTCATCTACCATTAATATTGGCCGCCATGTATAGCCTATCGTGTGCTGGAAAATGGTGTTATGACCCAAAATCATATTTTGGAGACAGTGCACTGAGGGATATTTCATATCTTATGTTTCCTTCTTTACTCCAAGGTTATTTTTATTGTAACGAGGCACTGGTGCTAATTCGGAAATGAAATCTGACAAATATCACCTTGCTTTGTATACAGATACGCATCTCAAAATAATGCCTAGTCCGAGTTTACTCTGACCCTTGACACCCCATTTTTGATATCTATTTTTTTTATGTCTTGGGTGTAACCCTAATCCTAAATCTAACCCTTTACCCCAACATTAAAAAACCCAGATATCAAAAATGGGGTGTCAAGGGTCAGAGGAAACTCGGACTAAATAATGCCGGTTAACATAAGAAAAGGACTTCACCGTGCGTTCATCTCTGGAAATACTTTTGATTAGGACTTAAATTGTTATGACACATTGGAAAACCCAGTACTGACAAACAAGTATAGATATATCTTTATAGGGAAATATGTTGTGGTCCGAAACAGTATAACGAGTGCAACGCATGTAGCATACGTCACTAAGCGGGGAAACGTACTACATTGGGACTATGGCTTTTACCCGCTACCAGAGGTGATACGATAACGTTACGAGGTGTAATCCATACTTGTAACTTATGTCAAGGTCGTACTTCCGGGTGTATGCACGTGATACATTTTTTTCCCTTTTAATATAAAAATAAACAAACATGTAGAGTGAAGGAAGGCGAGACGGAAAAAAAAAGATATGGAGGAAAATCATGATGCAGCCAAAATTACCATTAGAGACTTCAACGAGAAAAGAGACATAATGGTTATGAACACTGGAGAGTTTCTTCTGGGTAAGAAATAGATGTTTCATTTTGATAAGCTGTGTACGTGGGTTACTGGGCGTTTCGCCACCCTACTGCGTTGATTTATTTGTAGTAACTAGTGCTATTAGTTAAGTTCACCATGTAAGACATTCCGGTCATGTTGACATGAGTAATTTTGACCTAAAACACGATAGCCTGGACTCATTTTTCGGAAAAATTGTCAAATATAGAACTTTTTTTTAAAAAAAGCCATTAATGGTAGATATTAACAACAAAAACTAATGGCGAAATTCATTTAGGGACCGATTATTTTATATGTAATAGGGTTGGTATGTTCGTGGGATTGTTTTGAAGGCAAAATAACAGCTCTCAGATTTGCTTCATAAAAGTATTTGTACCTAAATTATTGAGGAATAGAATAATATTTTATACGTCCATTATACTAGATGAAAAAAAAAACTTGGAGTAAAGAAGGAAAAAATAAGATATGAAATATCCATCACCGTGAAATTTTTGGTCCCGTCCATCGATCAAGACTGAAGAGCACCGGTGATGAATATAAAAACGCCTATATAAATTACATGCAGGCAATTAATCAATCCATTACTCAATCAGTATGTCCACTCTAAATGCAAGTTTTTTTTTTTCATTTTCAGTTCTTTCGATATTAAAACAATACATTAAATTAACGTTTTATTTTACTCATATGTTATCATTTTTAGGAGAATTTTATTTCATTATTTGTTAATTCACCTGGAGCAGTTTTGTAATTAGATTTTTTTAAAAATATTAAAATGACTTAAAACAGTCATGTTTTTCTTTTTATTGCACTTTGAGGTGAAATCTCTTATTGTAACTGATGTCAAGGTCATACTTCTAGGAGTATGCATGTGATACATTTTTATAAACAAACATGTTTCTCTCAGGTATCTGAAAATACATACTGTCTATAGTATTGTAAAACTGATTTTTATCTTGAAGAGAAATCTTAACAGGAAACAATTTCACATTCAAGTCTGTATATTTGCTGAGTAAATATGTAATATTTTAGTTTAGCCTTTAGTTAAGAATGTTTGAAGCATAATAATAAATTCATCATTCTCATTGTTGGTCGTTATATTTGCTTTTAATTAGATTTATATTTATTACAAAGGCAGACTGGTATATTTTTTTCCAAAACATTATATTAAGATATAAATAAATTGTACAGGATACTCAATGTGATGGCATATGCATGTTGCATTGTGACAACAAAAACTTGCACAAAATATCCGTAAATATTTCATAAAAACATAATAGAAATTGGCTTGAACATACATCATTTCTAAAAATTGAGATATCCACTAAATTAAGAATACTTGGAGATATTGGTTGAATATTTTAAAATTCTGTTAATATTCTTTATTGTACATATATTTTATTTAGAGGGACTATACCAGTTGCACAAGGAACCTGTTACCACATGATTGTGAATCATTCTGAATTCATTGTGATATTTTGTTAGTGGCAGACACAAAATGTATGTTGCATTACTTGCATTTTTCTCTTAGCTATCTGAAAGTATACTGCACAGTTCTGTCAACCTCCAATTCAAAGAATGAAAAAAAAAATCCATCTCAGACTATGTTAGAAAAGGCATATGTTTACATAAACATTTTAGATGAACAAAATTATAATTTAAGGGGAAAGGCTTAGAACATGATATAGCAAAATGATTACAAAGGAAAGGATTAGAATAAGATATAACAAAATTATAATTATAGAGATTCTTTCTCTGAGTCCAAACAGACCTAATATCTCTCCTTGAGCCCATACATACCTATTGTCTCCCCTTGAGTTCGTATATAAATAATTTCTCTTCATGAGTACATACATACTTAATATTGGTCTCTCCTTGAGCCCATACATACCTATTGTCTCCCCTTGAGTTTATATACATAAATAATTTCTCTCCATGAGTACATAAATACTTAATATTGGTCTCTCCTTGAACCCATACATACCTATTGTCTCCCCTTGAGTTCATATATAAATAATTTCTCTCCATGAGTACACACATACCTAATATTGGTCTCTGCATGAGTCCAAACATACCTAATGTCTCTCCTTGAGATCTTATATACATAATGTCTCCCCATGAGTCCAAATATGCCTGATATCCCTCCTCAAGTCCGTACATAATATTGTCTCTGCACAAGTCCAAGCAGACCTAATATTGTCTCTACTGTTACAAACCTAATGTCTCCCCAGGAGTCAAAACATGCCTACTGTCTTCTTGAGTCCATACATACCTAATGTTGCCCCATGAGTCCAAACATACCTAATGTTTTTATATGAGTGCAAATATAACTAATACATGTAATTCTCCTCGAGTCCATTCATAACTAATGTATCTCCTTTAAGTCCATACATACCTAATGTTTATCCATGAGTCCATACATATCTAATAATGTTTCTCCATGAGTCCAAACATACTTGATGTCTCTCCGTGTGTCTGTACTTACATAATGTCTTTGAGTCCATTCATACCTAATGTCTGTCCGTGAGACCATACATACATAATAATGTCTCTCCATGAGCCAAACATACCATTTGTCTCTCCTTGAGATTGTTCATACCTAATATCTCCTCATGAATTCACTCATACTTTTCTTGTAACTATTCATACGTTATGTCATTCTTGAGTCCATATATACCCAGTGTCTCTCCATGAATCCATTCATTTCTAATATTCATCAACCTTGGTGTTCAGGGGATATGGACATGATTAACTTTAAAAATTTCTTCTCAAAAGCTAAGCTACCCAGTTTGGTTTTATAAGTTAACAATAAACTTGCATGATCCTAGGTCGAGGTATTGAATAGGTATGGATAGAATATTTGGCTCTTGATTGTCAAGGGGAATAACTCTATCACAGAATAATGAAGCAGTTATTTCCCCAGCGATATAGAGCAATGGCGCAAAAACTGCAACATGTAGAATCAGTAATTGTATCCACACAATTTAAGTACTTACTCTGTAGTAAAATGTGAATAAACAGAATCTGTTTATCACAGAATGTGTATGTTATTTTTGTTTTTGAAATGTATAATTGTTAAGTGGAACCATGGTGCACTGCTAGCATGGCTGGCTCTTGTACTCAAGGCTCATGGTTCGATTCTCTGTATCGGACATTTTGTCAGGGGTGGCAATTGATGCCAAGTTTTCTTAATAATTGGGGGTCTGCAGAAGAATACACTTTACCACCCATGTGAGCATGTGATGGGTGCTGTTTTTTGTACTCACCGGGGGGTTGATTATGGGGTGTGTGTGTGAAATCTGTTGAATGTAGAGAAGGTCCCCATATAATTTTTTGTTTGACAATGGCAAAATGTAGAATAGGGGAGGGTGAATTGCAATGGTTTTATTATGACAAATTGTTTTGTGGCAAATAATTGTCAGCAGCAGGGAAGGTCACCTATGGTGATGATTTCATGGTCAGTATTATTGTCGGTAAGCAATGTCATTATTGGTCGCTGCTATATTCTTAATGTCAAGGCAAATATTTGCATGAAACTGATTTTGTAGGTTTCAACCTCAATGCTGCTTAAACTGACATATTTTGTTTGTTCTAATTAAAATATTTATATACATTATTTGATGCTAAAAATACATATCTGCACAACAACATTCTCAATTAAGTCTTCCGGTGGAATTATCAATTTGGATTTATAAAACAATATTCTACAGAATATGTATTCATTTTTCTAAGTGTACAAGAGAATTTATAACATATATATATTTAATTTTAGGCTTCAGGTTGTAATACTGCAGCTTATAATACATGATTACATGAGAGGGAGAGCACAATTTCAAGTTGTCCTAGTGTGTGGTGCATAAATTAAAGATTGCATTACTAGTCAGTATCGTCAATATATTTGCTCCATTATTCCATACAAATAAGAAAGGAATTAATTTTGTGTTGAATTTTGGGAACTCCTCTTCACAGTACAAAAAAAACTGACAAACATACACTAAATTGAAAATAAAATGAAAGAAACTCACCTTGCATTCTTATCATTTATTCCTTTTTTTCATCATGTGAAAATTATTAAATCAAAAATATATCCATGAACTTGGTTTATGTAGTGGATGCTGGCTTGCATATGCATCCTTACTGTATTGTGTATCTCTTATGTCAAATAACATATTCGCAAACGAGACAAAAGTATCACCCAATTCCTAGATGGCACCTGTCATTCATCCATGATAAGTTATATGGTGCAAACTGACCAAAATTGTATTGTATCAAGGTTAACTATATTACCATATGTCACAAATAAAAATCATTATTTTAAAATACAATCACTATTAATTAGTATTGTTTATATTATTAAAGCAAGTTATTATTGTGTATAATATTTGCCCTGCAAACATCAATTTATGATTACATATGGCAGACAAATAGCAGCCTGGGTGATCAATAAACAAACAACAAGCAATTAATTCTTGTTTAAACCATAGAAGCCTGATGTTTTAATCAATAAAACAATAAAGTACACCAAATTTCTGACAATATGAAATCACCTTTTTTATATCATCAGTAAACACTGATAATACAGATAAGGTGATTTCATGCCAGAAATTTTGTCCTATTTTATTGGTAAAACATCAGATTCCTGTGCTTGCTTCCTTTAATTATTTTAAGTTTGCTGATTTCTTTTTTTTTTTGTTGTAAAGTCAGCTGACATAGGGAAGCCAACATTGATTCCTTTTTAACAGTATTAATGGGAATTTTCTAAATAAATTTAAACAATGGAACACTCTTGAAAGCGACAGAATCTAGTGTGTTGTGCATGCACATTGATATAAGGCTGAACAGTAAATTAGTTTTCGGTAGTTTCATCTAAATGTTCCCTATCCATAGTTTATATTGTTTTATTTTTCAACAAGAAGCATGTAATTCATCTTGTGGGGATAATTGTATGTTATTTCTGGCTGGTGTCCTCTATAGGTGGAAAATTGTAGCCAAGGGGATGTAACAGCATTGTGTATCTTTATTTTGAGTAATTAAATTGTTATTTCTTCTTTATACTTAATAATTTTTTTCATTTTGTGCAAGTATAACTACTTTTAATTATGTAATGCAAATCTGATGTAAACAAAATAATGTTGGAGAGTGACCTTTAAATTTAGTTAGGTCATAGTGGCAAATTTGAAATGTAGCACAAAACACAGCAATCAGTTAATCTCTAAATTACCTGTTAGTCACTCAAATATTAAAGCAGTGGACTTCAAAGTTAGATTTAAAAATAAAAATTAAAGAAATTAAAAATTACTGGGTCAGATTGTAAATGTTGAGCGTAGAACTTAAAGACAACCCATCTCAGTAATTATACAAAATAAAAATTAAAAATATGTTATTGTATAGAATTTAAAATTATAAATCCAGTTGAACTTAAAACTAGTAATTGTACATGGAGCTACAATATTTGATAAAAAATTATGATTAAAATAATATTGAATTAAATAACAGAGCAAAGAGCAAACAGTGATTTTGAAAAAGAGTTCTTTAAACTAATGAACAATGAAGTTTTTGGAAAACAAATGGAAAATCCTAGAAAGAGAATTAATAAAGAATTTGTACAGGTTAATAAAATAATTTTAGACTCATAAAAGATATTTTGAAATAGAAACTGTAATAGATAAAGATATGGTATATTGAGTATGACATACAAGATATTGTATATTAAGTATGACATACAAGATATGGTATATTAAGTATGACATACAAGATATGGTATATTAAGTATGACATACAAGATATGGTATATTAAGTATGACATACAAGATATGGTATATTAAGTATGACATACAAGATATGGTATATTAAGTATGACATACAAGATATTGTATATTAAGTATGACATACAAGATATGGTATATTAAGTATGACATACAAGATATTGTATATTAAGTATGACATACAAGATATGGTATATTATGTATGACATACAAGATATTGTATATTAAGTATGACAGGTACAAGAGTACAGCATTTTACACCAATCTAAATGGTAGCAGAAGTTAATAAATGGTTAATTTGTGATATAGTTGCAAAAAGATAAAACAATGGTGATAAAATGAAACTTTAATGGGCATACTGTTTCTCAGTGCATTCATGTTGAAGCATAATTTGTAGTGCTATTTATATATCTAAGGTTGATGTTTATACTTTTTCTCAAACATGTATCTTCAGTTGTTAATAATTTCTGTATATTTTCTAGCCTTTAGTAGGATAAGACAATTTTTTATTTTTAATATATGAAATTATTTTTTATGCAATGTGAGATCTGTGAATAACAAAGCATGCAAATAAGGGTAGGAAAGTTATAAACCAACAAAAATTATCATTTATAATAAAAACATTAGTACAAAAAGTAATGGTAACTTTGGTAGGTTTGACAGTCTTAATAACAAAGAAAATGTGTATTAAAAAGCAGAAAATCAAACTTTTCAGTGACAAAACATGTTTCTCATAAAATGTGTTTGCTATGACTCTCATGGTGTACTGAAAAGGCCACACTGAGAAACACTGCATTTCTAAAACTCACAAATAGGAAACACTCATGAGGTCACACTGAGAAACACTGCATATCCAAAACTCACAAATAGGAAACGCCTATGATCTTGAGCCAGATTTGCTGATTATTTCCCATATGCATCTGGTCTTGTTTCTCATGCGCATATGGCCTTATTTCTCACATGCATATGGCCTTTTTTCTTACATGCATATGGCCTTATTTCTCACATGCATATGGCCTTATTTCTCACATGCATATGGCCCTTATGAAGAATACTCACCTAGCTGAAAATGACAGCCATGTACACAACTATGCCAGGTGTATATAACTTATTGAAGGGAATACCTCAGCTTGTAGCAAATCTAATCTCTTCAGGGTTTTCTGCTCAGGGTTTTTTGTTTTCTTTGTTCACCATCATTGAAATTCCTTTGCAGGTTCTAACAAAAATGAAAATGTTGTAAAAAAATGTCATTCAACAGCAACATTTAGTTTTCTGATGTAGACTTTTATATCATTATTTGAAACTAGCTAAAAATGTTTTACAAAATACATGAATTTCTCTTGAATACCTTCTTGAGAACCTGCAATGGAATTTCGGTCTGAGTGAACAATAAAATTTGAATAAAAATTAAAGTGGAAGTTATTATTAGTATTGCTAATGAATCTTGATCCTGACTCCAAAAAGGAAATAGTAATTAAGATAATTCATTAGAAGTGATATGTGGATGCATCTTATGAGGAACTTTACTATACCCAAACTGGGTTACTATGGCCTTTTTTAAACTTTACTTGATTTTTTTTACTGAGAGGATAGTCATCAAAAGTGAGAGTAGATACACTTTTAGTGCCCCCCCCATTTGTATGCAGATGCATCATCAGCAAGATTAAATTAACTAAGTCAAAAGTTAGCCATGGTGAACTAATTTTCATGATGGAGTTGTTTTAGCTCTATGCTGTGTGGAGGATCTTGTGTTACCCTGTCAGTCCTTTACCACTTCAAATAAATCGATGTGTGGCAATTCACAAAACATGATACATATATTGTCATGTCATTTGTGAAATGGCTATGATTTTTTTAGCTTCTCCCTGGGGTCCCTGGAAGGGACGAAATTAAAGATATGCTGTTATAGTGACATTTGATGATATTTTTTTGATCAAACATTATACATGTAGTCACAGCACAAGGACATGTGATATATGTAACAAGATTTGGGTTATGAGTTATGCTGGGGTGGTTGGGGAAATATGCAATAAAAGCATGGGAATTGTCATGTTGAGTCATGAAAGTTGCTGATGTTTGTTTTGTCCTAGATTTGTTTAATGCATGACCCATATCTTGAACTTTGTTACATCTTGAATCTCATCAAGTTTAAATAAGAATAATTCCATCATGTTTAAAGTAGTTCAGTATGACCTTGTTTTTGGCTTTGTGGAATTTCATTCCCTGCAGGCCTGTGGCAAATTATACATTTACTTTTACCAAATATTGTTTATATTACTAATAAAAACCAACTGTATTTAACTTATTAACAATGTACTTTAACTTATTAACAAAGTACAAATATCTTTGACATTCAGGTCAGTTTTATATGTCAAGAAAAGCAACTCAAATGTCAAGTAAATGATTAGAACATGTAGTAGTTATCTCCCATGGATACTGTTCCACTGAAAATATGTGAAACAATAGTTTTTATAACAAATGCTTTTTCAAATATAATCACTACAATAATTCATCAGATGACATTGATGATACTTATGTAAGTTCTCTAGTGATATGTAAGAAAAGGAAAATTTAGGATAATGTTATGAAGATTATTAGCAGTCTGTGTATGGTAGCATAGAGGTCTATGAGTAAAAATATCTGTATAGTTATCTGTATATCTATGTTCTTACATATGTTGATTAAATTAATAGAGCTTGACTCTTCCAGCCATCAGTATTTTTAGTACTTTGATTTTGTCCACCTGTCAATATCATGGACCCTATCTACACAGACCTCAGAATTGGTATGTAGATAAATGTTAAGAAGAGTAATTCACATGGACCAAAAGTAGGTCACTGTTGCCCATTTCATACATGAATGGTCTTTTATTATCAGAGGTTTATTTGTTACACGAACTATAACTTGAACCCTGCTATATCAACTCATCAAATTTGTTTGAGAGGAATATTTAATCTCTGCAGGTTTGAGCTCAGATGGAAGCTTGGAAGTTAAGCATCTGGAGGAAAAGTCTGACATTTGTATGCCTCTGTTGCATCTTGTTGCCATAAAAGGGGGAGGATGCACATTGGCTCCAGTTAACTCTGACCTGCCTTGTACAATGGTGTCAACAGGAGAGTTACTCACAGGGGAGATAAATCTAGTTCCTGGTAAGCATCTTTTCCGTCATTGGCATTTTGTGTATTGTTGGAAAAAAATCACAGGTTAAGGAAATAATGTGTCTCAAGAACTTTATTTTTCATCTAATCAGCCAAATTAATGAGTTTTGCATGTTAATGAGTCAGTAGTTAGTGTGGATAGAATGTCAAAACAAATGACCTTATCTTCTATGGTAATACAGTGTATTCTCCAGGACACACATTGATTGAATCCCCCCCACCAAAATATAACTAATTCCTTGTCAGAGATGAGCAAAGATGCGACAGTTGCACAGTTATTTTTCCATGAGTGTAACAAAGTTTGTGACATTAATATTAACAAAGTTTAACCTGATATGAGGGTGCTTGATCACAAGATCAAATTTCAAAACTCTAGTTACTGTATAAAAATATACAGTATCATTTTTTTATATTGAATAGAGTTAAACATGTGATACACACTCACCTGCAGTGTTTCCCTTTACGCACAGTTGTGGAGAAAATTGACGCACTTAAATTTTTGCTGTGCGTTTTTTTGATGCAAAGGATTTGCAAAATATAATCACGATTTATTTAATATCCAACGCGTTGAATTAGACATGGAATCTTGTATACTTCGATTATTCATCATTAGGGATGGCATCGTGAATACTTCTTCCGGTTTCCTGTTTTGTATGCTTTCTGTGTTGCACACTATAATACTGAGCATACAGAGCAGAGAACCAGACTACCGTTTGGCAATATTATGACAGAGTAGCTTCCCCTGATCTAGCGAGCTCTCACACAATTCTTTAGAGTTCAGCAAGATGTCCAGATGTTTAACCTCAATTCTTGTTGCACTAAAATGTGATCTCAAGATGAAAACAGCGTGCACTAAGAATCATTAGCGAAGAAAGTGAAAGAAGCAGAACACGAAAGAGTAAATGTGGATCTGACTCTAATGAAAAATGAATAAAATATTCCCTTGACTAGAATATGGCACATCCAAGGCATTGGGATTACCGGTGTGACTTCGTGATTGCAAAGACTACACAAGTGAATAATCCTTTCGTGATATCGTTTGAGAATTTTTTAAAATCTGCCCTTGATCACCACAAGATATCTTTTGAACACATTATTACCTAAAACATTCTTTTGGAACAAAGAAACAAGTAATTGCAGAGACAAATTCATTATTTGGATTACAAATTCAAGGGGTTGTTGCAGATGTTGCTAACTTTGCTTCAACGAAAGAAAGATTAAAAGTTCAATTGTAACTTGTTAAAGAGAAAATGAATCATTACCCTCTGAGTTTTGTATAAATGTGTTTTAGGATGATGTACAATGAAACCGATGATAGTACACATTTTATGACAGGCAGTAAATTAACTGTCGTTTTGTTAATAAGATATATATGGAGTTTTGTAATGGCTTATATGTAATTTGTTGGTCTATAATATTGCTACAGAAATTATAAAGAGACTGTTACAAATACGACTTTAAACTAAAAGGAAAATTAACTAATAAAAGAATCCTTTGAATGGAAAATGCATGTGTTAATTATGCCTGTTGGATTATTTGTATGAGAGAGACAGACAGACAGACAGACAGACAGACAGACAGAGAATATATTGTGCAAATTGCAATATCCTATTCCAGCTGAAAAAGTATGTATTAGATGAAAATTTGTCGGTACATTTTTGACCCCCAGATTTTTTATTTGACCCCCAGTTTTGACACCAAGAGGGGTTTTTGACCCTCAGTTTTACACTCCTGGGGGATACACTGCTCACCTGTAGAATAAAGGAAAAATCATCAGAAGATAGTCAACTTCTGAATACAGATCCAGATGCATTATTTGCTTCATGGAAATTGTAGATGCTTAACATGAGTTATTATTAAGTGAAAATATAATTCACACAGCTTAAGATGATGTATTTGTTCATGGAAATTGCGTATGCTTAAGAAAGGTTAATGTTCAGAGAAATTGTATATACTTAAGAAAGATATTGTTTACAGAAAATGTGGTTTCTTAGGATATTGTTCTAGCACTTTGCATTATACCCACATTTTGTTGCATTTAAATCTGTCTGCTTTTTCAACCAAAATAATGATTATGTGTAAAATAACCAAAAATACCTGAATTTGTGTTGGTCTTAACTTTCATTTTTGATCATATTTCATGCTTAGTCATCTAGAAACCATACTTTGGGATCAATAATGCTAATCTATGGGAATGCTAAATGCTAAATGCTAATCTCTATGAAATACTAATCTGTGTGGACCCTAAATACTAATCTTTATAAACCCTTAAATGCTAATCTCTATGAACCCTATATACCAACCTCTAAAAACCCTAAATACTAATCTCTATGAACCCTAAATGCTAATCTATAGGAACCCTTAATATTAATCTCTATGAACCATAAATACTAATCTATTTGAACCCCAAAATACCAATCTATTTGAACCCTAAATGCTAATTTATTTGAACCCCTAAATATTGGTCTGTATGAACCTTAAATAATAAAGTATATGAACCCTAAATACTAATATATATGATGATCCTCAAAATACTGATCTGTATGAACCCTAAATACTAATCTATATGAAACCCAAAACACTAATTTGTATGAACCTTAAACATTAATCTATTTAAACCCTAGATTCTAATCTATTTAAACCCTAAATACTGAGCTGTATGAATCCTAAATACTAATCCATAGGAACCCTTAATTTTAATCTATACAAACCCTAAATACTAATCTATTAGAACTCCTAAATACTGATCTGTACGAACCGTAAATGCTTATCTATTTGAACTCCTAAATACTGACCAGTATGAACCCTAAATATTAATCTATTTGAACTCCAAAATAATGACCTGTATGAACCCTAAATGCTAATCTGTTTGAACTCCTAAATACTGACCAGTATGAACCATAAATATTAATCTATATGAACTCAAAATATTAATCTCTATGAACTCCTGAATCTGTATGACCCCTGAATACTTGTTGCATTGAACCCCTAAATACCTAATAATATTTCCACTTAATACCTGTTTGTTTGAATACCTAAGTTTGTAATTATATTCCCAATGTATTATATCTCTATTTTCCACCAATAGTTCTCTAATCCCTGAATACTTAGTTATATTTTCATTGAATTATATTTATATGTTACCATGAATAATTATCTATGTAATATCTAATTACTTACCTGTATGAGCCCTGCAAATCCATCTGGATGACCATTGAATGAGTATTTATATGACCCCTGAATAATTATCTTTATAACTCATTAATTCTTATCTATGCCATTTCAGTATGCTTATCTATATGACCCATAAATATGTGTGACCACTGACTATTTATCTATTTGGCCATAAATACATGAGAAGGGTTTAAATTCAAATCTCCTGTCTTTGCTGCTTGATATATTATTGTTCATCATCAATATTGCTTGAGACAGTCAAGACATTGCTTCAGAGACAGTCATGCTTTTGTAACTAAAACTGTACAGTGTGTTCAGCTTCTAAGCATAGATACACTTCAATCTTATACTCTTGGCTAAAATTGTACTGTCTTAATCAGCATAAATTTAATTATCTTTGTGTTTACAAGAGCCTAGTCTTTATACTAATTCTAGTTTGATGTACCTGTGTAAACAACTCTTCAACATTTCACTGTTGATAAAAATACCATTTTTTAATTTATTATCTAGGTATGAGATTAGAAATTGCAGACAAACTCCTGGCCTTTTTTGATGGCCCTGTTCCAAAACTGCGACGTCAGCTGCCTAGAACACCTGGATTACCCACAGAGGTTCAGCCCCCACCCAAACCTCCTAGGGCCATAGCAGTCGGCAAACTAAGTGGAGAGGTAACTCATTTAGTCAAACATTTCAAGTTTCTTTATGTCCATGTGTTGTAGGAAGTTATCTCAGATGATTTAAATTCTCAGTTGTAAAATCTTTTTATGGACTCAAACCTCAAGGTCATTCTTAAAAGCCAAAAATCAAAACTGGTACATAAATTAAATCATTTACATTTAGTACACTAGTGGAAGGATAAAAAATAAAAATTAGAAAAGCTTGAAAGCTTCATGATTTTATCTTCTAATTAAAGTTACAAGTAAAATAACTTAAGTAAATTTGGGAAATACCTAATTAAACTAGAATAATGGACTAAAATGCCTTTTTTTGCCTGTCATGGACTAGTATTTGACAATGTGGGGAAATTACAGTAAAAACCAGTTTAGCAAGAATAAACAAGATTCTGAAGATAGCTGCTTACTTATTTTTGGATGCCCTTTTGACTCGCTATCTGAAACTATTCCATGATGTGAAATGACTAAAAATAACTGATTGAATAAACTTTCATGAGTATCATTTGTTTACAAATGTGTAAACCGTAATATGCCAGAATACATGAAAGAACTCTTGGACAGAATCATGGTTCATATACTTTAAGGTCAACCTCAGTCACTTGAAGCTTCCAAAAACTCAGTACTGGGCAGTTTAGATATAGTTTGAAATATTCTGGTACAAGGATATAGGACTTTTTACCCACAGATGCTAAATTAGCAAATCTGTTGAAAGTTTTCAAGAGAAACATTGTTTATGTTTGAACCATTCTTTTTAAAATGATTTGTTATTCTTTAGCTGTGATGTCATTTGCAACTGTACCTAAGGATCTGTTATATCTTTGATGTATTTAGCATTCCTGTTTATGTAATTATTTTAATGCAGGAGACCTGACATCATTATGCAACTTTCTGTGTCTAAGATATCTGGTACAGATTAGTTGAGGTCCTCAAAGGGAATAATTGATTTGCATTCTAATTGGGCTACCATCTTTAAATAATGAACTCTTATTATTATTATTATTATTATTATTATTGTTATTATTTTTATTATTATTATTATTATTATTATTATTATTATTATTATTATTATTATTATTATTATTATTATTATTATTATTGTTATTATTATTATTATTGTTATTATTATTATTATTATTATTATTATTGTTATTATTATTATTATTATTATTATTATTATTATTATTATTATTATTATTATTATTATTATTATTATTATTATTGTTATTATTATTATTATTGTTATTATTATTATTATTATTATTATTATTATTATTATTATTATTATTGTTATTATTATTATTATTGTTGTTATTATTATTATTATTATTATTATTATTATTATTATTATTATTATTATTATTATTATTATTATTATTATTATTATATCCACATGCTATTACTATTAACAATGTTTAAGGGATTACAAATGAGCACATAATTCATTTAAACCTTATAAGACATGAACATACACTGTTTTACTGATGTGTAAACCTTATAAGATATGAACATACACTGTTTTACTGATGTGTAAACCTGTACAAGACATGAACATACACTGTTTTACTGATGTGTAAACCTGTACAAGACATAAACATACACTGTTTTACTGATGTGTAAACCTGTACAAGACATGAATGTACATTGTTTTACAGAAGCTTAATATGTACAAGGCATGATAATACATTGTTTTAATGAAGTGTACATGTGTACAGACCTTGAAGATACATTGTTTTAAAAAAAGTGTAAACTTGTAAAGACGGTGAAAGTACATCGTTTTAAAGAAATGTAGACCTAAATTACACAAATCATACAAATTTTTTCTGTAGATGTTGACTGGAATGTTTTTCAAAAACTTGGATGAGCTGGATAATATGGAGTGGAATGGAAATCCATATTCATTTTCTTTAAACCTGATACAAGCGCCTTTTGGTGGCAATACTGCATTTGCACACAGGCACCTTTTGGCACATCTACCTGATTTGCATACAATAGCCTTTTGGCACCTCTGTAAACAGCAACCATTTTGAGCAGGTTTTTGTAGCGTCACCTTTGAGAAAAATCCCCTTTTAGATGCTACATTCATTAGTGTGAATGATCATTACATCAGATCATGTGGTCACTGTTTATACTCTGGTATAAATCTGCTATTTAAAGTAAGTCGTAACTGTGTCTCTCCAAAATGGCAGTCCCTGATATCGTTCAGTACTTGCTCAATTTTTATGATTAGACTCACAACTATGAAAGCTTCAATAACTTAGGTAAAGAATCTCATACTGATGTAGGAAGCCATTAGTTTTTATAAATTATCAAATTCAGCTGATTTAGTGATGTAGATGCAGACAAAGAACTGGTAAATTTCAAGTATGAAAAATGGCCGTTATAGTGATCAGACAGCTTCACTGACTGGATGGTGAATAAGTTCTCTCAAGATTTTAAAGCACATACAAAATTCTTTTGTGAAAATAATTATACAGCTATTAGAACCATATTTTACTCTTAAATCTTTCCATACATAATATATATGTACCAAAAATGTAAAATGGTTAAAATTGCTGTATGTGGAAAAGGGTTAAGAAGTTATTCTTACAGGACTAAGTCTAGGAATTTGTAAACACATTCTCTGAGATACTTTCTCATTTTAACCCTGTACCTCATAGAGTGTATGGCTTTTTAGCCCTTCAATATGCATGTAGCAAATTACCTAGTGCAGTGAGCTATAAATAGAACACTTGTTACCAAGTCTTTTCCATACATATAGGCGTGTTAAGCAGTGAAGTATATGTTTTGTTTAGCAGCAATTTTAGCCATTTTATGTTTTTGGCACACATTTATTATGTATGGATAGATTTAAGAGTAAAATCCTATCATTATAGCTGTACAATTATTTTTCATAGAATTTTTTTATGTGCTTTAAAATCCTGAGAGAACTTGTTCACCATCAAGTCAGTGAAACTGCATGGCCAACATTAGCTGCCATTTCTCATACTTGAAATTTACCAAGTTCTTTGCTTCGACATCACTAAATAAGCTGAATTTGATAGTTTCTAAAAACTAATGGCTTCCTACATCAGTATCAGAGCCTTTACCTAAGTTATTGAAACTTTCATAGTTGTAATTCTAATTGTGAAAACTTGAGTTTGTACTGAATGAAATCTGTGATCTCCATTTTGAAGAGTTGAGAATATGACCAATTTACTTTAAATAACAGATATCGACCAGAGCATAAACAGTGACCACATGATCTGACGTAATGGTCATTCACACCTATGAATGTAGTATCTAATAGGGTTTTTTCCTCAAAGTGATGCTGCAAATCCCGCTTAAAATGGCTGATGTTTACAACATTCATCAAAAAGTGCTTCCAAGAGAATGGTATAGAGGTGTCAAAAGGTGCTTACATGTAAATCGGGTAAAGGAATCCAAAGGTGCTTACATGCAAATGGATTAGAGGCATCCAAAGGCACTTGCATGAGGTAAAGGTTAATACTAGTTTCAAAATTGTTCTATGATTATGTACTTTCATATTCTGTCCCTTACAGGAGCATATGGGAGATGTGGAGGACACGGAGAGGAAGTGGTTGACAACGAGTTGGTGTTTTGTTCAGCTACCCAGTATTGAACAGCAGACCATAGAGTCCCTCTCCACACCAGATCAGGTCCTCTCAAAATTTGTGTACATACAGAAGATCTCACATGGGTCCTCCCAAAACTTTTGTACATAAGTAGAACTCACATCACTGCTCAATTCTTTTGTGTTTTGCATGCCCTGAAATTAATAAGGAGAAAACTCTCCAATGTTTAAGGATCAAACCAGTTTCATAAGTGTTATATGAAATAATTTTATGAGATTCAATGTACTATTTTTTAATAACGACTTGTTCCTATGTTATGTCAGAACTGCATTTTAAATAGTCACTACATTTCTCTTATATGGTTATATTAGATTAGAAATAGACATCCTTTGTCAAGGATTGTAGTTATTGTGGGTCCAGAAGTTTCCCCAACCATTCAAGCAAGAAAATGAAACAATGTATTATAAATATTTATATATAACATTTGTAGATACTTTTAGTGTCACAAGATGACTACTAGTGTTACAAAATGTGCTTTCTTTTCCTGTCATTAGTCTTAACTGTGTCACAATTTCAATTGAATTTGGACAATGACTCGTTTTATTGACACTGAAAGTGGCAATTTGTAATTCATTTTTATAATGGATTGCTGGAATTGAATATAAGGATCATATTTGCCTTATTTCTTTGTAGTTATTCCTAACTTTACTGAACTGTTAGGTTAGAAGTATAATATAACAGTTTTGCATATTTATAGGTCAGTATAATGGCTGGGAGTTTCTTTGTGAAACAGCTACAGATGTACACAGATGCCTCCCCATCCATGGAATACCTGGACCAGATCTTCCAATTTTTCAAAGTCATTTTTAGTTTTATCTCTTCATTGAGAGAGAGAGAGAGAGAGAGAGAGAGAGAGAGAGAGAGAGAGAGAGAGAGAGAGAGAGAGAGAGAGAGAGAGAGAGAGAGAGAGAGAGAGAGAGAGAGAGAGAGAGAGAGAGAGAGAGAGAGAGAGAGAGAGAGAGAGAGAGAGAGAGAGAGAGAGAGAGAGAGAGAGAGAGAGAGAGAGAGAGAGAGAGAGAGAGAGAGAGAGAGAGAGAGAGAGAGAGAGAGAGAGAGAGAGAGAGAGAGAGAGAGAGAGAGAGAGAGAGAGAGAGAGAGAGAGAGAGAGAGAGAGAGAGAGAGAGAGAGAGAGAGAGAGAGAGAGAGAGAGAGAGAGAGAGAGAGAGAGAGAGAGAGAGAGAGAGAGAGAGAGAGAGAGAGAGAGAGAGAGAGAGAGAGAGAGAGAGAGAGAGAGAGAGAGAGAGAGAGAGAGAGAGAGAGAGAGAGAGAGAAAATGCAAACATTTTATTTTTCTTAGTATATTTGCCTACTGTTTCATTAAACATCAAAGGTTAGTTAGATTTTCTTTTAACCATAACAAATTGTTCTCATGGCTGCACTTGTGGCTGTGTAAAGCAAGCAGGAAATTAGAACCAGAGCAAATATCACAGAAAGGTTAATTAACTTCTGCCACAGAATGATCATCAATTATTTCACTTTCACTGTTGTAAATTTTGTTAAGTATTTTCAGCACTGAGAATAATAATAAAAGTTAGTTTAGATAGCATAATAAACAGATCTAAATGCATTTGTAATTTACCATGTTTCATTGCATCACTATCATTAATAGTAAATAATAAATTGCAAGATTTAGACATTGTCTGTTACCATGGTTGCAGGAAGTGGGCCAGCAATTGTCCTACCCACTAATGGACTACTTGGTGGAACTGTCAGATGCTTTGTCCAAAACAAATATGGACTATCCCCGACCCATGCATGGCCCAGCCATCAAACTTATTGTGGAACTTCTTCGGTGTTACCTGGTAAGTTTGTGTTAAAAGTTTTAACTTTGTCTTGAAAATAACTTTACATGCTTATTGTACACCATAAAAAAGACTGCATAGTATAGTATTCAAGACAAATAGTCATAAATGAAGCCCATAATATGTCATTTGTTATAAATCAATGCCATACCCATGTCATTTGTCATAAATCAATGCCATACCAATATCATTTGTCAAATCAATGCCATACCAATGTTATTTGTCATAAATCAGTGCCATACCAATGTCATTTGTCATAAATCAATGCCATACCCATGTCATTTGTCATAAATCAATGCCATACCCATGTCATTTGTCATAAATCAATTCCATACCCATGTCATTTTTTATAAATCATTGCTATACCCATGTCATTTGTCATAAATCAATGCCATACCAATGTGATTTGTTATAAATCAATGCTATACCAATGTCATTTGTCATAAATCAATGCCATACCCATGTCATTTGTCATAAATGAATTGCATAATCATGTCATTGGTCATAAATGAAGTCCCTACCAATGTCATTTTTTGTGATGACAAGTAAATTTTCAGGATCTGATAGGAATTAAAATACCTTATATGTTAAACTATATGCAACATGCAGACAACATAGTTTAAGTTCACTTTTAGTCAAGGAAAACATATCTGTTTTATGTATGGAGACTTCAAACCACAACTTAAGACTCATTAAACAATGATCAGCCTGTAAAGTTCCATCTCTATTAAAGGAATAGAAACACATTTATTTGAGAAAAGAAACATTTTTTTCTTCAAAAAGCTATTTAAATTTTTATTCACAAAAATACATGAAATCTTGGTAACTCTTATTATCAATTAATGAGTTGAAATGTTTGCAAATTGTTACTTTGGAATTCAGTAATTATTAGTATTAGATATTGTCATTTAAAATTTTTTAAACTTGCTGTTTACATCAGATCTACAGCATTCAGTACCTTGTGAATTATCTTGGATCCAAATTTGCTATTGAAGCCAAAGTCACATGATACATTGATAATAAAATTAGTACTCACATGTGTTCTACATGAAGCCAGGTTTTTGAGGTTAACTAAACTTCATCAGGAGACAGTTATTATAATATGACGGGTATCTTTGGACAGAAACAGTAATGACTGATGATTTGCATAAGCTCTTCATCTGTATATCTGATAATCTTCTGTGGAAGGAAACAAAGATGATGATGAACATAATATATACACCGTAATTGAGCATAAGAGCTGTTGACTGGATTTCACAGTGGAAATCAAAGGACTAACACCATAAATAAAAGATGGTACCCCATTTGGCCTAGTAATAGAATTGTACATTGCTGATTACTAAAAACTACATGTAAAGTAAAATACTTTATGTGATATTGAATGGAAATATAAGCATCTGTCATGAAACAATTATTGTGAGAAGTACTAAAATGTAAAGTTTAAAAGGTAAAATGGGTGTGTTAGAATAATAATAATAATGATTTAAACAGGTATACAATTTTCTGTTGGAATATTAGAGAAAGAGCAATATATATATATACAGGTCACACAATTTTCTGTTGGAATATTAGAGAAAGAGCAATATATATATATATATATATATATATATATATATATATATATATATATATATATATATATATATATATACACACATTATTCTGTGAACATAAACAATATATTTATAGCTAAATTTTCCACTTAAAAAAGTTTTGTCTGCATAATAAAATTGCAGACAGTCAGCAATATCAAAATAAATCATTACCAAACATTAACATGTCATTGTGTAAACAGAGACATATTATTGTAGAAGAAAGTCAGTTATTCTAATTGATCACATTGGGTGGGGTGGGGGAGGGGGAACTTGCCAAACAATTTTTTGTTGAAAAGACTCGAGTAAACAATGTAATAGTCACAATGGCTTACTAGGTCATCTTGGAAGGAGCAGGTCAGTTGTTCAGGTAAGCATTTGATCATTTTGAAGTATGTGTGTGTGTATATATATATATATATATATATATATATATATATATATATATAAAGTAGTGAAAAGTATAGACATATGTGAACTTAATTTACCATAATAGTTTTCTTGTTGTCATTGCAGCCATCATTGGACTACACATTGCTTTGCATGAAATTGCTAAGAACATTCAGCCATTTTGATGACAACTTGGTCACCTTGGTGAACTGTGGTGCAGCAGCAAAGTTGCTTGGAAGCATGTCAGCATACCAAGGGGAAGCAGAACTTCAGCTGCTGGGTTTGGATATACTGGGTCGCCTGGCCAAATACAAACCTCACCCAGGGGAAAAAGTAAGGAGGAAACATCATGTTTTAGAATTCAACTCTAAAGTTGTCATAGCAATCAGAATAAAAATTGTGATGTTATTCTGACAAACTGAAAAAATTAGCTTATGAATTTCAAGTTTTTATTTTTGTGGCTAAGCAGTTAAAGCAGAAGAAATAGAGCATAGCAGTAAGAAATTGATTATCTGTTCTCTTTCATCTAGCAACGGTCTGGCCTGGGCAAATTTATTTGTTTGCAAAATTGTTTGTGCTTGCCATATCATCTGATTACATCATGTTGTTAGATTCTTCTATATGTTTTATCTCAGGATGTAAATATGTACTTGTTACATATAATAATGGGTGAAATTTTATTATTGTTTTTAAATTCTGTTTTTTTTTACTTTGTTTAGATTTTTATCGTACATATTATTTCACTCTCTAAATTTTTTGAGAGTTCAGATGTTTTACACTTGACCACAAAAATTGCAAAAATAATGTCATGCAACAATTTTACCACATATCTGTTTTCAATGATTTTTTTTAGAATCTGATTCGTCCATATTACATTTTAACATTCTTTAGAATCCTAATTCAAATTAATAGATAATTCATAGTGTGTGTCTCTGTGTATTCATACCTTTACAATTCCTTTTGGATTGCTTTTTTAGGCCCCACTTCGTGAAGCTACAGTGGAATTTGTTGTGAGAGCACTTCAGAATATGAAAAGCAAGATGGAAGTTTGCCGTAGTGGCTGCCGTGTACTCGCTAATCTTAGTACCACATTCATGGACCTTTTGAATCATTACCTAGATATAGGTATGTCATTCACTTTAACCTCAAGAGCAGGAATTTTTAAAAAAATACCTTAAGGAGCATCTGAGAAATTATGTCTCCCATTAGTTTTGTGCTGGCTGTCAAATTATTGATCCATCATGCTTCTCAGTTGCTCAAAAACTTTCTAGTCTTTTAATTAGTCAACTCAGATACAAATTTGATACAAAGTCACCCATGGTGGGTCCCAAAAATTCAAATTGATACAAAGTCACCCTTGGTGGGATTCAAAATATGATGCAAAGTCACACTCGGTGTATCCCGAAATTAATTCAAAGTCATTCTTGGTGTGTCCCAAAATTTGATACAAAGTCATCTTTGGTAGGTCCCAAAACTTGATACAAAGTCACCATTGGAAGGTCCCAAAAATTAATACAAAGTCACCCTTAGTGGGTCCCAAAAATTGATACAAAGTCACCCTTGGTTGGTCCCAAAATATGATGCAAAGTCACCCTTGGTGGGTTCCAAAAAGTAATTAGTTTAAAGTCACCCTTCATGGGTCCCAAAAATTGATGCAAAGTCACCCTTGGTGTGTCCCAAAAATTAATTAATTAATTTAAAGTCACCCTTGGTGGGTCCCAAAAATTAATTAATTAATTTAAAGTCACACTTCATGGGTCCCAAAAATTGATGCAAAGTCACCCTTGGTGTGTCCCAAACTTTAATACAACGTCATCCTTGGTAGGTCCCAAAACTTGATACAAAATCACCATTGGTAGGTCCCAAAAATTAATACAAAGTCACCATTGGTAGGTCCCAAAAATTGATACAAAGTCACCCTTAGTGGGTCCAAAAAATTGATACAAAGTCACCCTTAGTGGATCCCAAAAACTGATACAAAGTCACCCTTAGTGGGTCCCAAAAACTGATTAGGCTGTTATGACTACGATCTTCTTTTAAGTTTGTTTACACATTTTGAACATTTTAGACCTTTATTGACTAAAACCTTGAAAGCACATTTTAAAACAATTACTCAGGGGAGACAAACAAAATTTGTTATGCTAATTGATACATGTCCTAATATGTAAATGACCTCATTAGATTTGCTCACAATTTTAGCAATTGATATATTTTATTTTTAAGATTTTTAATGTTTTAGATATTGTGTATTTATTTAAAACAACAATCGGGCAGAGTGAGAGTAAATAGAAACATGAACAGATAAACATACAATTAAATAAATTTACAAAGAAACAGATAAGAGAAGCATAAAATATATGAATATGCAAACAAATGAAAATTAAAAAGAATAAGTAAAATATGGTTTATATGTGAAAATTACAGGAATGACAAGTTTTGATTTTCAAAAAGGAATTAGTGTTATCATTAAATAGAACAATATAGGAATTGCAGGTACACACAAGAAACATTGAACCTACCTTCCAGATCACTAACCTCCCAATATTAAAGGCAATGAGAAAGTAAAACAAATCTTCATTATATTTGCTACATTGAATGCTTTATTTACAGTGCCATATCTTCTTTTTATTTACTATGCCAGATATGGTGTTAGGTTTATCCTAGAGTGAAAAGACATTATGAGTGTGGATAATGGTCTAAATTGAATTAGTTTTTTGATAGTACTAAACATGGACTGAATCTTTGGTCATCATGCTCCCCAGGAAGGAAACCTACAGCTATGCCAAAACTACAGAACCATCAATTCGGATTAGTAACCTGAGCAAAGTCGTGCTGAAAACAATTTTCAACAGACTAAAGCCTCAAGCAGAGAAAATTATTGCTAAAGAGCAGGCAAGATTCTGAGTAGGAAGGAGCACCACAGAACAAATTATCAATCTCAGATTCCTTTGCAAGAAATACCTTCAGCATCAGCAGAACATATACCATGTCTTTATAAATTACAAAAAGGCCTTTGATGTTGTTGAGCACCTTTATGACAAAGCTATTAGTGCTGTCCTCATCAATGGCAGCCAAAGAGATTTGTTCCAAACAACATTTGGAGTCAGACAGGGATGTATACTGTCACCTACACTGTTAAATATTTTCCTGGAAAGGATCATAGAGGATGATTTGCATGACCACAAAGGAACTGTCAGCATTGGAGGAAGAATAATCACGAACCTTCACTGCACATAATATTGATAGTTTAACAGGAGATGAGAAAGAACTGGCTGACCTGGTTGAACACCTCAACACAACCTCCACAACATATGGTATGGAGATTAGCACTGACAAACCAAACTGATAATAAACAACACCAATGGCATTAGTGCAGAATAAAGATCAGTGGACAATTATCACAGATGATGGCTCTAAACCAGAACTACAATAACTACAATGCAGGATTGACCGGACAACAGCAGCAATAACTAGGTTGAGACCAATATTGAAAGATACCAACATTGCTTTTGGTTCCAAAATAAGGCTGATGAACTCAATTGTTATATCCATCTTTCTGTATGCTTGTGAAACATGGATGCTCACATCAGATCTACCAAGAAGGATTAAAACCTTCAAAATGAGATGCTACTAAAAGATCTATGGCATCTCATATATTGACAATGTAATCAACAAAGAGGTCCACAACAGGATCAACAAGCCATCAGATCCTATAAAGACCTTTTGACCACTCCAAAAAAGCGCAAACTGTAGTGGTATGGTCATGTCTCAGGATCATCTGGAAACAATCTTGCAAGGTACATTGTGAGGGTGCAGAAGAATAGGCAGACAGAAAAAGAGGTGGGGTAACAACTTTAAGGAGTGGACAGTCATGGGATTTGAAGATTCCCAAAATCGGTTGTAAAGTCATCTGTGGTACCCCAGTAACATCTTGGGTTTTAGGGATTGATGATGATGAATGTCAGTTTCTTACTTTATGATAGTATCTTTTCGAGAATAGGGTATAAAATAATTATGGTCCATTTCTTACTTCATGATAATGGCTTTTGACAATAAGGTATAAAATAACTATAGTTGATTTCTTACATCATGATAGTTGCTTTTGAGAATTGGTTATAAAATAGCCATTACTGATTCCTCAGTTTTGGCTTTTAAAAGAGAATTCTTTTGTTTACATGAATTTTTTAGGCAGCAAATTTGCTTCAGAAGGGATGTAAAACTGCATTTTCAATTGCTTAGCATTAAATGTGCATTGGTTGCAATTTCATTGAGATTATTCCATTAATCTGCAGTGCATTATTGTTAAAATACAAGTTTGAATTGAAAGGGGAAAATGCTAAATTCATAGTTTGATTTTAATCATTTTCAGCATTAAGAACAGTACTAATGAAATTAATATAAAGTTTGCATCAGGTGTCAGTCATTTCAATAATACTTAGTTCAGACAAAAGGTCTGTAATTTCATTTAGTTGTTGATCAACAACAGAGTACCAATAAAACTGTTCATGCAACAGAAAGAGTGGTTATCAACCCCCATAATCCTTTTCCACCTTAATTATGACTATTCCAGAGGCAGAACAGCCAAGCCCTGTGATCCTAAGTGATATTGACAAGTATGACCAGCTGCTTGTCTTCCTGTTTGGCCAGACAATACCCTCTGTCCAGGACATTCTACAAAAATTCCCTACAGATCTTGGAGTGGTCACAGAGGGAAGACGTCTTTTATACACCTATGCCAAGTTCCCCCAGCTCCAGTAATACTCTCTCTCTCTCTCGCTCTCTCTCTCTCTCTCTCTCTCTCTCTCTCTCTCTCTCTCTCTCTCTCTCTCACACACTCACACACACACTATATTGGTAGCATTCAAAAATTTCAGTAGAAGGCAGCAGTGCATAATCGCCATATGTAATTAAGCCCTGTGGACACCAAATACCATGTTGTATTTTTCCAAATTTCTTTATAACAATGATACAATATTAAGTAAAACACTGGAAGGGATCTTACAACTTTGAAATGTCCAATGTTTTGTTCAGTATGATTTTGTTATGAACAGAGATTACTGTATTTTATTTTTCATTGCTTTTTTCAACTGCCTCCAGCTATTGAATCCAATATCCAGTCTGTTCACCATATTTCTTTCTTGGGGCAGAATGTCTTTCTATAACAAAACTTATGTCCAACTGTGCTAAATTCCTCCACCATTGTTTGGATTTCTCTTTGATACATGTAGTTTTTCTGACTTTATATTGGAGTTTGACTTTTATATGCTTTCAGACCAAGTGAAATTATGGTGCAGCCCTTTGTATTATTTTATCAGATGTCATCAGTTATGTGCTCCTTCTTTCTTCTCAAACACCACTCATCATAATTTGACCAAATTTGCAATAAGGCATCCAGCTATCAAAACTTTTAAAATTGCTCAAATGCAGTTTCTTCTAAGACCACCATAACTAGCAAATAGAAAATAATCTTTGAACAAGTATTTCTCAAACAATTACTGAACATAATTTGACCAAATATTACATAAGTAAACTCTAGGCATTAGTTCAGTTTAATTTGTACAAATGTTGCTAATTTGTTGTTAAAGATGGCAATTGTTACTAAATGTTGAATATCCTTAAACAACTTTTCAAAAAGCACTCAGGAGAATTTAATAAAATTTGACAGGTATTATCCTCACATCATGACCTTAATAGTTTGTACAGTGTTGCCTAATTGCCTTTAAATGTGGCAGCCATTACAAAAATGGATAGAACATTCTTTTACTTTTGCTCAAAAATAACTTTGTAAAATTTGACCAAATTTAATGGAACTGATATCAAACCCCTTTCAGATTTATACATATGCTGTCACTCTGCCATCTAATAGAACTGTCATTACTGACAGAGATTGCTTTGTCAGCTGGTATTGCATGTTAGGCTAATATCAGCTAGATGAATGAAATCAGGCCCTCTTGTGTGTTTTGTCACAACTTAAATTAAGAATGTTGAAAGTACAGTTAAAGCTTTGTAGTGATCTTTGACGAAACTGGAAAAATTCAGGTAGCTGTGGATATATGCCAGATCACCTCAATATTGGAATGTATATATCTATCTGGAAATACTATATGATACAGTTCTTAATGGATAGTTATTTGTAATTCAGGGAATAGTATACCTTTCTTTTTTCAGACAAAAGGAAAAGCTTTGGAGAGAAAGACAAGAAGTTTTGCTGGAACAAGTTGAGGAGGGTTATGAGATAATCTCACATGGTCCCATTCCAGATTCAGTGTCAGAACTTGTACCAAGACAACTTCCACTCTCAGAAATACAGCAAGGTATCCTGAAGCCATCTAGATCCTTTGAGACTTGTCACAGTTCTGACCGAAAGATAAAATTCTCTGATGAGGTACATGGAGAGTCTTCATCCAGCTTAGATGACAGCCATAGTGACAGTTACTGCAGTGAGAAGTCTGATTCATCTGGATGCTTGCGTGTATCACAGCCAGTTATGTTAGAAAATGAGAATGAAGGAATTGATCAGTTTGCTAAAAGCCTGTCCATAAAGAAATATGAACCCCATCAGGAAGACTCTAGTGGTGAAAGCACTGATCCAGATGATGTATTCTTGGATGTTGATGGGGAAAGAATGAAGTCAAAGAAACAAGTAAGAAAAAGAGTTCTTCATCAACAAAAATGTGAGGTATTCTCCCCCTCTGAAAAGGAAAATTTTGAAAGGCAGAGTCCCAGTCATTTTGATGTGACTGTGAGGAATGGAGAGACTAAAGAAAATCAAGTGCATGTACATGGGGATGAAATCCGCACACCTACAGACTTTATTACAACTAGGGTACCTTTAGATAGTGATGAGCAACTTTCCCATCAAGGTCATAATATTGGCCATGGTAGTAATCCATTCAGTGGTGCCATGTCAGATTTGCCACAAGTGTCAGACAGGCATAGCACCTTTAGTGATACATCTATTATATTTAGTGAAACAGATGAAAGACAGATAATAAATGATGAGGAAAGCTGTGATTCTGAGCCAGTAAATGTGCCCAATAGAGAGGAAGATTCCACAGTGGTTCAGGAGAAAGACCCAAAAGAAGGCCAAGATCCAATCAGAGACATACCATTCTGGAATCAGCTTGTTTTCTCACAGGTAACAAATGTGTGTTCCATATTCCTCATAAGTAACATTTTCATTTCTACCATAAAAAAACTCAAAAATTTGTTTCATATTCAATTCATTATCTTAGAGAAATGTGGTTAACACTTTTGTACTGAAATTCACCATTCTTTTTTGTTTCCTACATTATTTGTTACTCCTGAAAAGCCTAGAAATAGTTCTGCTATTTAGGTAATGTCTTGACTTCTCAGGTACTATTTAGCTCACCACTGAAAGCTGACAAGTGCTATTGCACTACACCAGGCTTAGCAGTGTCCATGCATTAAAAACATATTCAAATGTACAGCATCACTGTCCATGCATAAAAACATATTCAAAGGTACAGCATCAGTGTCCATGCATAAAAACATATTCAAATAAACAGCATCAGTGTCCATGCATAAAAACATATTCAAATGTACAGCATCATTGTCCATGCATAAAAACATATTCAAAGGTACAGCATCAGTATCCATGCATAAAAACATATTCAAATGTACAGCATCAGTGTCCATGCATAAAAACATATTCAAATGTACAGCATCAGTGTCCATGCATAAAAACATATTCAAATGTACAGCATCATTGTCCATGCATAAAAACATATTCAAATGTACAGCATCAGTGTCCATGCATAAAAACATATTCAAATGTACAGCATCATTGTCCATGCATAAAAACATATTCAAATGTACAGCATCAGTGTCCACGCATTAAAAACATATTCAAAGGTACAGCATCAGTGTCCATGCATAAAAGCATATTAAAATGTGCAGCATCATTGTCCACGCATTAAAAACATATTCAAAGGTACAGCATCAGTGTCCATGCATAAAAGCATATTCAAATGTACAGCATCAGTGTCCATGCATAAAAACATATTCAAATGTACAGCATCAGTGTCCATGCATAAAAACATATTCAAAGGTACAGCATCAGTGTCCATGCATTAAAAACATATTCAAATGTACAGCATCATTGTCCATGCATTAAAAACATATTCAAATGTACAGCATCAGTGTCCACGCATAAAAGCATATTCAAATGTACAGCATCATTGTCCACGCATTAAAAACATATTCAAATGTACAGCATCAGTGTCCATGCATTAAAAACATTCAAATGTACAGCATCAGTGTCCACGCATAAAAGCATATTCAAATGTACAGCATCATTGTCAATGCATTAAAAACATATTCAAATGTACAGCATCATTGTCCATGCATTAAAAACATATTCAAATGTACAGCATCCGTGTCCATGCATAAAAACATATTCAAATGTACAGCATCATTGTCAATGCATTAAAACATATTCAAATGTACAGCATCATTGTCCATGCATTAAAAACATATTCAAATGTACAGCATCCGTGTCCATGCATAAAAACATATTCAAATGTACAGCATCATTGTCAATGCATTAAAAACATATTCAAATGTACAGCATCAGTGTCCATGCATTAAAAACATTCAAATGTACAGCATCAGTGTCCACGCATAAAAGCATATTCAAATGTACAGCATCATTGTCAATGCATTAAAAACATATTCAAATGTACAGCATCAGAGTCCATGCATTAAAAACATTCAAATGTACAGCATCAGTGTCCATGCATTAAAAACATTCAAATGTACAGCATCAGTGTCCATGCATAAAAACATATTCAAATGTACAGCATCAGTGTCCATGCATAAAAACATATTCAAATGTACAGCATCAGTGTCCATGCATAAAAGCATATTCAAATGTACAGCATCAGTGTCCATGCATTAAAAACATATTCAAATGTACAGCATCAGTGTCCATGCATTAAAACATATTCAAATGTACAGCATCAGTGTCCATGCATAAAAACATATTCAAATGTACAGCATCAGTGTCCATGCATAAAAACATATTCAAAGGTACAGCATCAGTGTCCATGCATAAAAACATATTCAAATGTACAGCATCAGTGTCCATGCATAAAAATATATTCAAATGTACAGCATCATTGTCCATGCATAAAAACATATTCAAATGTACAGCATCAGTGTCCATGCATAAAAACATATTCAAATGTACAGCATCAGTGTCCATGCATAAAAACATATTCAAAGGTACAGCATCAGTGTCCATGCATTAAAAACATATTCAACTATACAGCATCAGTGTCCATGCATAAAAATATATTCAAATGTACAGCATCATTGTCAATGCATTAAAAACATTCAAATGTACAGCATCAGTGTCCATGCATTAGAAACATTCAAATGTACAGCATGAGTGTCCCACAAAAACATATTCAGATGTACAGCATCATTGTCGACACATAAGAACATATCCAAATGTACAGCATCAGTGTTCACACATAAAAACATATTCAAATGTACAGTCTGTATCCACACATAAAAACATATATGTACAGTGTCCACACATAAGCATATTCATATGTACATTGTCATGTCATGACCACACATACAAGCATATGCATTTTCAATGTTCACACTAAAAACATGTACAGTGTCAGTGTCCATATATAAAAGCATATTCATATGTACAGTGTCCAAACAAAAGCATATTTATATGTACAGCTGCATCAGTTTCACATAGAAGAGTATATTCATATATAGTGTCAGTTTCACACATAAAAGCATATTTATATATTCAGTATCAGTATTCACACACACAAGCATATTAGTATGTAAAGTCAGCATCCACACAAAAGCTTATTCATTTGTACAATCAGTGTCCACACATAAAAGCATATGTGTCAGTGTTCACATAGAAAAATATATTTATATGTACAACATCACTTTCACACATAAAAGTATATGTGTACAGTGTCAGTGTCCACACAAAAAAGCATATTTTATCTGTTCAACATCAGTGTTCCTGCATAAAACCATATTCATGTGTACAACATTGTGTCACACAGAAAGCATATTTATAGTACAACATCAGTGACACCCAGAAAGCATATTCATATGTACAACATCAGTGTCACACATAAAAGCATATTTTCAGATGTACAATAAGTTTCACATAAAAGTAAATTTATATGTACAACATCAGTGTCACAAAGAAAAGCATATTCATATGTGCACTCCATCTCAACACATAACAACATTCATATGCAGTGTCAGTGTCCACACATGAAAGCATATTCATCTGTACAACATCAGTGTCACACATAAAAGCATATTCATATGTACAACATCAGTGTCACACAGAAAAGCATGTTCATCTGTTTAACATCACTTTCCACACAAAAGGATATTCATATGTACAACATCATTGTCACACAGAATAGAATATTTATATATACAGTCAATATTCACACATTAAAGCATATTCATTTGTACAGTGTCAGTGTTCACACATTAAAAACATATTCATATGTACAGTATCAGTGTCCACACATAAATGCATATTCATAGGTACTGAGACAGTATTCACACATAAAATCATATATGTATAGTCAGTCCACACATACAAAAACTTCATATGTACAGTGTCAGTATCCACACAAAAAGCATGTTCATATTTACAGTGTCAGAGTAGATTCATAAAAGCATATTCAAATGTACAGAGTTCACACTTTAAAGCATATTTATATGCACAGTTCTCACATAAAAGCACTTTCATATGTACAGCATCAGTGTCCATGCATATAAGCATATTCATATGTACAGTGTCAGTGACTACACATAAAAGCATTTTCATATGTACAGTATCAGTGACCACACATAAAAGCATACTCATATGTACAATGTTAGTGACCACACATAAAAGCATATTCATATGTACAGTGTCAGTGTTAACCACCCTGGTATCCTAGTGGTTGGAGTGTCCACCTCGGATGTTGGAGGTCGTGAGTTGAAAACCCAGCCAAGTCATACTAAATACTTATAAGAATGGTATAACAGCATTAAGAAGTTAGTGTTAGGGTCAGCCTGGTGTCAGGATAATTTGACTAGACATGATGCTAGATGTTTGTAGCATGATGCCACAGTGCTAGTCATTGCTGTAAATTGCCGCACTGCAGACATCATAGCGATATGACTGAAAAATTGTTAAAGCTACATTAAAAATCCAATTCACACACACAGCATGAGTGTCCTCACAGAAAAGCATATTCCTATGTACAACATTATTGCATTTCAAGCATTCCAACTGAGGATATAAATAAAATAATGCAGAAAATATTTTTTAGGCTTATATGGCTTTATTTATTAAGTTAACTGGACTTTAAAATTATTGAAGACATGACATTATTCTGTACATAGTAATATATTGACTATAAACATTTTCTGTCATACATGACTTTATACAGTAATTTATAAGATATAGGCCATAAACATTTTCTGTCATACATGACTTTATACTGTAATTAATAAGATATAGGCCATACACATTTTCTGTCATACATGACTTTATACTGTAATTAATAAGATATAGGCCATACACATTTTCTGTCATACATGATTTTATACTGTAATTAATAAGATATTGGCCATAAACATTTTCTGTCATACATGATTTTATACTGTAATTAATAAGATATTGGCCATAAACATTTTCTGTCATACATGACTTTACACTGTAATTAATAATATATTGGCCATAAACATTTTCTGTCATACATGATTTTATACTGTAATTAATAAGATATTGGCCATAAACATTTTCTGTCATACATGATTTTATACTGTAATTAATAAGATATTGGCCATAAACATTTTCTGTCATACATGATTTTATACTGTAATTAATAAGATATAGGCCATAAACATTTTCTGCCATACATGACTTTACACTGTAATTAATAATATATTGGCCATAAACATTTTCTGTCATACATGATTTTATACTGTAATTAATAAGATATTGGCCATAAACATTTTCTGTCATACATGATTTTATACTGTAATTAATAAGATATTGGCCATAAACATTTTCTGTCATACATGATTTTATACTGTAATTAATAAGATATTGGCCATAAACATTTTCTGTCACACATGATTTTATACTGTAATTAATAAGATATAGGCCATAAACATTTTCTGTCATGTGACTTCACTCTGTTAGTAATAATATATTGGTCGTAAATATTTTCTGCCATTCATAATTAATAAAGTTATTTAGCAACCAGCAGAAAAATATCAGTTTTACAGGTTATTCAGTGACAAAAATAGAACTGAAACAAAAAATTCAAACAACATGCAGATTGATATATTGAGCATTTAATGGATTCCAAGATGGTATTACATTAGAGAAATATTAAAGACCTATTATTTATGCAGTTTAACTAAGTTTTCTTTTTGCAGTTGAAGTGTTTTAGTTAAACTTTGTGTTCATTTCTCAGACATGACAAAAAATCAGGCACATACAAAATACAATCCTCACAAATTGAGAATGGTATAGTACACTTCTATTAAATATACATAACAATGAGTTAAAAACTAATACTTAACCTGTGTTAGTAGAGCATGAAATGTAGGTCACAGTGACCTTGTGAGGTTGTAAGTATGTAATTCATTATTGTAACACAAACTGCTGCCAATAAATGAACTTTCAACAGAAAATAATAACAAAATCGATGAAGCATAATAATATAGGCCACAGAGACCTCATTTTGCAACAGGGGTACAATGCTTACCAAGCAGCATGAGCCCAGGTTGAACAGTATTCATAAAGCATGCCAAGCCCCTATTTTCTAAAGCTAAACACAAAAGCTTAACCAAAACCAGTAAAAGATGAAACACAGGACACAATGAGGTTATTTGGTTGTATGGTTGTAATTCTAACATAGATATATCTTGTTATCAAATACAACAAATAAAATGTGAAACAGAATTCCCTTAAATGATTTATTGATCTGTTGATTGTATTAAATGAGTACCTATTACCATCTTGTTGTTGATGAGGTGCAGTAAATGTTCATAAAGTAAATGGACAAGTGGTTCAACTACTCATCCATTCATGAAGTATAAAAATATCAAAACAGTCTGTGTGCACAATGAAATAGGCACCTAGCCTTATGGAAATGCCTGGTGTACTGGCATCCAATGCTAATTTCATTACTGTCAAAACAGTCAATGTTCAAATGGAAATAGCCTGGTGTACTGGCATCCAATGCTAATTTCATTACTGTCAAAACAGTCAATGTTCAAATGGAAATAGCCTGGTGTACTGGCATCCAATGCTAATTTCATTACTGTCAAAACAGTCAATGTTCAAATGGAAATAGCCTGGTGTACTGGCATCCAATGCTAATTTCATTACTGTCAAAACAGTCAATGTTCACATGGAAACAGCCTGGTGCTCTGGCACCCAATGCTGATTTCATTACTGTCAAAACAGTCAATGTTCACATGGAAACAGACTGGTGCACTGGCATCCAATGCTAATTTCATTACTGTCAAAACAGTCAATGTTCACATGGAAACAGCCTGGTGCTCTGGCACCCAATGCTGATTTCATTACTGTCAAAACAGTCAATGTTCAAATGGAAATAGCCTGGTGTACTGGCATCCAATGCTAATTTCATTACTGTCAAAACAGTCAATATTCACATGGAAACAGCCTGGTGTACTGGCATCCAATGCTAATTTCATTACTGTCAAAACAGTCAATGTTCAAATGGAAATAGCCTGGTGTACTGGCATCCAATGCTAATTTCATTACTGTCAAAACAGTCAATGTTCACATGGAAACAGCCTGGTGTACTGGCATCCAATGCTAATTTCATTACTGTCAAAACAGTCTATGTTCACATGGAAACAGCCTGGTGCTCTGGCACCCAATGCTGATTTCATTACTGTTAAAACAATCTATGTGCACATGGAAACAGCCTGGTGCACTGGTACCCAGTGCTGATTTCATTACTGTTAAAACAGTATTTTCACATGGAAACAGCCTGGTGCACTGGTACCCAGTGCTGATTTCATTACTGTTAAAACAGTATGTGTGCACATGGAAACAGCCTGGTGCACTGGCACCCAGTGCTGATTTCATTACTGTTAAAACAGTCTATGTTCACATGGAAACAGCCTGGTGCACTGGTACCCAGTGCTGATTTCATTACTGTTAAAACAGTATTTTCACATGGAAACAGGCTGGTGCACTGGCACCCAGTGCTGATTTCATTACTGTTAAAACAGTATGTTCACATGGAAACAGCCTGTTGCACTGGCACCCAGTGCTGATTTCATTACTGTCAAAACAGTATGTGTGCACATGGAAACAGCCTAGTGCACTGGCACCATCCACTGATTTCATTACTACTAAAAAAGTCAGTGTGCAAACAGAAGTAGCCTGGTAAACTGGCACCCAGCATTGATTTCATTACTGTGAAAACAGTCTATGTGCACACGGAAACAGCCTGTTGAACTGGCACCTTCCATAGATTTCATTGCTGTTAAAACAGTCTGTATGCTCATGGAAACAGCCTGTGGAACTGGCACCTTCCATAGATTTCATTGCTGTTAAAACAATCTGGTAACAGCTGGGTGAATGACCACCCTCCATTGATTTCATTACTGTTGATAAGAAGAGGTACACGGTAGCAGGCTTGTATTGACCAATCAGAAAAGATTTTTTTGCTGATGCAATCTAGAAGTATACATAATCATGTAATTTAATACTTATATTATTCCTGATAAATATTCAGTGCATTGTGCTGTGACAGTTGTAAACATGGACCTATTTGCAAAGTGCACAGCTACCACTGAAACAGCAGATGTTATATCATGGCAAGAGAAAACACCATCACAAGAGCTGAGACTAAGAAAGTACCATAAATACAGGGTAGATGAATATAAATGGCTTTATTACAAACCAGGTTATGATTTAATATTAAAACCTTCTGTGCTGAATATCTGGAGAGAGAATAAGGTGCACAGGGTTCTTCATTCATTGACAGATGAAAAATTAAACTGGAATCACGCAATGCAACCTTTCTACATATAATGTCAAAAAGATATGTCAAATCAAAGAAAAATTCTGGTTCCTCAGTAGCAGAACAAAATTGTAGCATTTTTGAACAAGAGTGTTTTAAGAAAATCAGAACATGAATTTTCAACCATTTATTGGTTTTGTTGGTGAAATATGGTTGTTGTTGCTTTGAGTTGATGAAAATTAACTTTTGAATTAGAAACTGAACTGCTTATAGTTAGTAGGATCCATGAAATTTAAGTAGGATGAGTACAAATGTGTGATGCTGTTGGATAGTGACAAGAAATCCCCATTTTGTTCCCTGGTGAATGAGTATCAGAATTAGAGGAATGAACCTCATGTGAGGCACCATCTGTTGTGGCAAATCAAGGTAAATACATAAACTGTTTTTGATAGTAGCCATAATACTGGCTGACACTCCAAGGTCAATAGTGGCTGTCACTTCAAGGTCATACTGGATGTTACTCCAGGGTTATACTTGCTGTCATTCCAAGGTTACTCAGTGTTAAAATCTTGCTTTAAGGGAGGGGAAATGTTAATAGCTTCCAAAGCAGATTAACTGGATAATTATCTAAATAAAAATGAACCAATCTCTGATTTTTATCAATCCACTATGGTACCACTCCTTTGATATTGTAGAAAAGAATATTTGTTTTTAGTGGGTTTTTAAGATGTATGCTCAGTCACATGGGTTCATCATTTTGTTGTTAAGATCACTTTAGTAAAAATTTATTTTCTGCATGATAATTATTTTTAAAAATGAATCACAGACACAACAAAAACTTTCATGAGCTATCCAATTATTGATTACATTCTGTTTTTTTTAATAATCTATTTTAGGCCAAACCTGTTTTGTTTTTATCTAACAGCAAGCCATTATACTTTCTGTTTAAATTACATGTAGATAAATTTTGTATGAGCTGCTTCTCTATCTGTCCAGGGCTGTATAGACTATGCTTGTTTCAGGGAGGTAAGCAAACTGGAAACTTGACCTGGCCCCTTAGGCCCTTGCTCCAAACAACGCAAAAATAATATTGCTGTGAAAGTTAAAAAATAAGGTCTTAGAAGTGTTGGAGTGTTTTCTGGAAATTATATTTATTTTAAAAGTACATGTAATGAGCTTTTGTTTTCATTTGCAACTTAAAACCATATGCTGATAATTAAAAAAGAAAGATATATGTAAATAGTACATTTAGGTAGATGCGTAGATGAGAAAGAGGCAAGTTATAATGCATATTTAGTTAGAAGAACAAATTCAGATATTTTGATAGATAAATGGATAGGTTTTTAAGAGAAAGAGATAGGGATGTTGAGGTAAGAGACATTGAATTAAAAATTCAACATAATTCAGAATACAACTGTCCCAACATATTTTAATCATGTTTAAAAATATAACATTTTTTATATGCTTTTATTGATTACATTGAGTAGATTGTGGAAATTTTATGCATTTTCTTTTTTGTCTAAAATGAGCTGACAACACTTATTTTTATCTATTTAACAATTATCACCTAGTAATATTGAATTAGCAGCATACATGAAAATGATCTTTGACAAGCCTGGTTTGGGGAATAATTTAAGAACACATCCATTTATTTAACAATAATCACCCAGTAATCTTGAATTAGCAGCATACATAAAAATGATCTTTGACAAGCCAGTTCTGGAGAATGATTTGAGAACACTTATTTTTATCCATTTAACCAAACAGTAAATATATTTTGGCCTCCTAAAATTAAATGAGTTTCACTATTTTGAGTGCTTTTTGAAGGAAATTCCATTGGCTAATCTTTAAGGAACAGTACCCTTTGAAGGAAATTCCATTGGCTAATCATTTGGGAAGAATGCCCCTTTTAAGGAAATTTCATTGGTTAATCATTTGGGAAGAATGCCATTTTAAGAACATTACATTGGCAAATCCTGAGGGTTGAATACCCTCTTAAGGAAATTCCATTGGCTAATCATTTGGAAAGAATGACCTTTTAAGGAAATTCCATTGGCTAATCAATAGGTGAAAGTGCCCTTTAAAAAAATTACACTGACAAATCATGAGGATAGAGTACCCTTTTAAGGACATTCCATTGGCTAATCATTAGGGAAGAGTGCCTTTTTAAGAAAATAACATTGGCTGATCATTTGGAAAGAATGACCATTTTAGGAAATTCCAGTGGCTAATCATTGGGGAAAAGAGTACTTTTATGGAAATTCCAGTAGCTAATCATTGGGGAAAAGAGTACTTTTATGGAAATTCAGGTGGCTAATCATTATAGATGAACAAGAACCTTTTATGACCTAGCATATCTGCTGAAGAAGTCTCATGAGTTATATTATTAACAATGATTACCTAGTCACCTAAATATCAGTGACATGTACAGAAATATTTTTTTGGAAGCCCACTTTTGAAAGTTGGCAAGCTTGGCACTATTTGAAGCCTACTCACAAACTTCCTGTGACTAGGCTAAGGCATGAAAGTTACTGAATTCTGTATACATACAGATATTAAGATTATGTTATAGAAAAGTTAAAAAGATTCCTTATTAATTAAAACTTGTTGAAATACTAAACAGTCACTATCTTTGAGAGAATACCCCCAGACTAACATTGATTACAACAAGGAAATTCTTGATTACAAAATGAAAATGCTAATTGACTTTTATTACAAGATGGAAATGCTAGACTACAAGATGGATATACTAGACTGACCTTGATTACAAGATGGAAATGCTTGATTACAAGATGGATATAATAGACTTACCTTGAATACAAGATGGAAATGGCAGACTGACCTTGATTACAAGATGGAAATGCTTGACTACAAGATGGATATGTTAGATTGACCTTAATTACAAGATGGAAATGGCAGACTGACCTTGATTACAAGACAAAAATGGTTAACTACAAGATGGATATGCTAGACTGACCTTGATTAGAAGATGAAAATGCTTGACTACAAGATGGATATGCTAGACTGACCTTAATTACAAGATGGAAATGGCAGTGACCTTCTTTACATGATGGAAATGCTTGACTACAAGATGGATATGCTAGACTGACCTTGATTACAAGATGGAAATGCTTGACTACAAAATGGATATGTTAGACTGACCTTGATTACAAGATGGAAATGCTTGACTACAAGAAAGGATATAATACTGACCTTGATTACAAGATGGAAATGGCAGATTGATCTTGATTACCTGATGGAAATGCCGTTTACAAGATGGAATTGGCAGGTTGACCTTGATTACAAGATAAAATGGTAGATTGACCTTGACTACAAGATGGAAATGATAGACTGACTATAACTCCAAAATGGAAATGCTAGACTGACCTTGACTCCAAGATGGAAATGCTGGACTGATCTTGATTATAAGATGGAATTGGCAGATTGACCTTGATTACAAGATGAAAATGGCAGACATTGACACTGAATCATATGAAGTAAAGGATTCATACATCAAAGAAGCTATCAACATTTACATAATAGAAGGAAGATGGTGGTACATATAAATGGCAATTAAGATGCTAGGACATGTGCCATGGTAAGAATGTGGTACACACAAGGTGAAAGGACATGTAACATGGTAAGATCATTGAGTATTAAACCCTCTAACCCTTTGTACCAGTTGTTTTGATTTGCCCATGAGCATGCACCTTGAGCTTGTTAAAGCTTAATTTGGACTTGTCCTGGACATTGGGCAACCCATTTGTAATGCCCAGATGTCTGTCTGGTATTGATATAACACAGCTGTTGTGATATTTAGCTTTTAACCAGCAAATTCACATATATTTATTTGTTTCAGGTAAACTAGAAAATATGGTGTAAAACAATTTTTTTATAGTATTTCAGATTTGTTTTTATTAATAGCTTGTATAAAATTATATTTTGTTATATAATTCTGAGGTACTTTTGACTTCGTGGTATCTCATAACTGACAGGTAATTGTCTATGTGAGCTCTCTGGTTCTCCAAGAAGATGAGCAGCAGGCCTTATTGGTGATTGATCAGCCAGTCAAGATGCTTATCCAGAAGACATTAGCTCCATATTCACTCATCAAGTTTGCCTGTCGCCATTACTCAGATTCAGACACACTGATGGACCTGGACCCAGCTGTTGTGATCAGCATAATTGATGCTGTCAGATACAGGTATGTCATCTGCATAATTGATGCTGTCAGATACAGGTATGTCATCTGCATAATTGATGCTGTCAGATACAGGTATGTCATCTGCATAATTGATGCTGTCAGATACAGGTATGTCATCTGCATAATTGATGCTGTCAGATACAGAAGTAAGGTCTTCAACATTTCTGTTAGAGTCATTGTAACTGGTGTCATCATGCTGTTATAGTCATTGTGACTGGTGTCATCATGTTATTAGAATCATTGTGACTGGTGTCATCATGCTGTTAGAGTCATTGTGACTGGTGTCATCATGCTGTTGGAGTCATTGTGACTGGTGTCATCATGTTATTAGAATCATTGTGACTGGTGTCATGCTGTTAAAGTCATTGTGACTGGTGTCATCATGCTGTTAGAGACATTGTGACTAATGTCATCATGCTGTTAGAGACATTGTGACTAGTGTCATCATGCTATTAGAGACATTGTGACTAGTGTAATCATGCTGTTAGAGACATTGTGACTAGTGTCATCATGTTATTAGAATAATTGTGACTGGTGTCATCATGCTGTTAGAGGCATTGTGACTAATGTCATCATGCTGTTAGAGACATTGTGACTAGTGTCATCATGTTATTAGAGTCATTGTGACTAATGTCATCATGCTGTTATAGAACTCTGTGACTAGTGTAATCATGCTGTTAGAGACATTGTGACTAGTGTCATCATGTTATTAGAATCATTGTGACTGGTGTCATCATTTTCTTAGAGACATTGTGACTAATGTCATCATGTTGTTAGAGACATTGTGACTAGTGTCATCATGCTGTTAGAGACATTGTGACTGATGTCATCATGTTATTAGGGTCATTGTGACTGGTGTCATCATGCTGGTAGAGACTGTGACTAGTGTCATGATGCTGTTTGAGACACTGTGACTAGTGTCATCATGCTGTTAGAGACATTGTGACTAGTGTCATCATGCTGTTAGAGACATTGTGACTGATGTCATCATGTTATTAGGGTCATTGTGACTGGTGTCATCATGCTGGTAGAGACTGACTAGTGTCATGATGTTGTTTGAGACACTGTGACTAGTGTCATGATGCTGTTTGAGACACTGTGACTAGTGTCATCATGCTGTTAGAGACATTGTGACTAGTGTCATCATGCTGTTAGAGACATTGTGACTGATGTCATCATGTTATTAGGGTCATTGTGACTGGTGTCATCATGCTGGTAGAGACTGACTAGTGTCATGATGTTGTTTGAGACACTGTGACTAGTGTCATGATGCTGTTTGAGACACTGTGACTAGTGTCATCATGCTGTTAGAGACATTGTGACTAGTGTCATCATGCTGTTAGAGACATTGTGATTGGTGTCATCATGCTGTTAGAGACATTGTTACTAGGGTCATTGTGCTGTTAAAAATGTTGAGAAAATATCAATAATGTTAGAGACATTATGATATGATATTGATGCTCTTTGAGTCATTTATAACTAGTTTTCAATTCAGTTAGAGACATTGTGACAAGTATTGTCTATGATGTGAGATAATATGACTAGTGATTCCAGTGTTGTCTTTGTTGTATGATACATTGTTGTTTATGCTAAAGGATACAATGTTGTTTATTCTGTATGACCCAATGTTGAAAGTTTCATTGTGACCAGTGTCATTGATGTTGTAAGATTGCTGTTTGAGTCATCAATGCTGTAGATATGCTCTAACTAGTGTCATCTATTCATTAAAATACATTGCAACCAGTGTCATCAACAGTGTAGATACACTATGACTAGTGTCATTGACCTTGTAAAATGCATTCAGACTAGTGTCATCAATGCTGTAGATACACTGTGATTAGTGTCATCAGTGTAGTAAGATACATTGCAACCAGTGTCATCAATGGTGTAGATACACTATGACTAGTGTCATTGACATTGTAAAATGCATTCAGACTAGTGTTATCAATGCTATAGATATAGATACACTGTGATTAGTATCATCTATGTAGTAAGATACATTGCAAATATTGTCATTGATGGTGTAGATACACTATGACTAGTGTCATTGACATTGTAAAATGCATTCAGACCAGTGTTATCAATGGTGTAGATATAGATACACTGTGATTAGTATCATCTATGTAGTAAGATACATTGCAAATATTGTCATTGATGGTGTAAATACACTATGACTAGTGTCATTGACATTGTAAAATGCATTCAAATCCGTGTCATCAATGCTGTAGATATGCTGTGACTAGTGTCATCAGTGAAGTAAGATACATTGCAGCTAGTGTCATTAATGGTGTAGATATGCTGTACTAGCATTGCTGGTGCTAAAACAAATACAGGGACATTATTGAAAATGAATAATCCAAGTAAATGTTTGCTATTTACCATCACCACCATCATCATCATTATCTTCACTAAGTATGATAGAGATAACTTCTATCACTGGTATTTATACTTTGCATTAGTGTCATTGAGAATTGTGTCAAATTGTATTTGCAAAAAAATGCTTTCCACAAACATTTTCATGGCAAATGATTCAGTGACAAATCTTGTTTGATGACAACAATGATATGTTTCTTAATTCAAAATTGTGACAGTGCTAGTGGCACTCAGCGTTACCCTTATTCATCCATCCATCCTACTTTGGTTAAATTTAGGATTTAGATCCTTTCAGGCACTGAGGTAGTGTGTCCATGTTCTATGAAATTTTTCTTGTTTTCTTTATATTTTAGTTTAATTTTAAGTATATTTTCAGGTCTCTAATAGGCAAGCTCCTTCAAACAGCTCTACTCAATGTCATTCAAAAGCTTGGAAAAAACCTTCATGCTGAGTCTGTATCAGCAGCCATGATGTTTATCAAGACAACATATGGGAACTCTCATTTTACCAAAACTCTTTCAGGTAATACTAATTTTGGAATGCTTACTTCACCAAAATTCTCTTAGATAATAAAGATCAAGAACTCTCTTTACACAAACTTCTTATATAATACGGATTCAGGAACTCTCACTTCACCAGAACATTCTCATGTAATACAGATTCAGGAACTCTCACTTCACCAGAACTCACTCATGTAATACAGATTCAGGAACTCTCACTTCACAAAGTCCCTCACACTAATATATATATATATATATATATATATATATATATATATATATATATATATATATATATATATATATATAAAGAGTTTCTGAATATATATATATATATATATATATATATATATATATATATATATATATATATATATATATATATATATATATATACAGACACTGTCTTTACTAATTCTCTCAGTACTAAATATTGTAATGGCCAAGCTAAGTCCAGATAACAGTACATTGGAGTATGACTCCAGGAATGGGCATGCTTTACAGTACATTGGAGTATGACTCCAGGAATGGGCATGCTTTACAGTACATTGGAGTATGATACCAGGAATGGGCATGCTTTACAGTACATTGGAGTATGACTCCAGGAATGGGCATGCTTTACAGTACATTGGAGTATGACACCAGGAATGGGCACGCTTTACAGTACATTGGAGTATGACTCCAGGAATGGGCATGCTTTACAGTACATTGGAGTATGACACCAGGAATGGGCATGCTTTACAGTACATTGGAGTATGACTCCAGGAATGGGCATGCTTTACAGTACATTGGAGTATGATACCAGGAATGGGCATGCTTTACAGTACATTGGAGTATGACTCCAGGAATGGGCATGCTTTACAGTACATTGGAGTATGACACCAGGAATGGGCATGCTTTACAGTACATTGGAGTATGACTCCAGGAATGGGCATGCTTTACAGTACATTGGAGTATGACACCAGGAATGGGCATGCTTTACAGTACATTGGAGTATGACTCCAGGAATGGGCATGCTTTACAGTACATTGGAGTATGACACCAGGAATGGGCACGCTTTACAGTACATTGGAGTATGACTCCAGGAATGGGCATGCTTTACAGTACATTGGAGTATGACACCAGGAATGGGCATGCTTTACAGTACATTGGAGTATGACTCCAGGAATGGGCATGCTTTACAGTACATTGGAGTATGACTCCAGGAATGGGCATGCTTTACAGTACATTGGAGTATGACTCCAGGAATGGGCATGCTTTACAGTACATTAAAGTATGACACCAGGAATGGGCATGCTTTACAGTACATTGGAGTATGACACCAGGAATGGGCATGATTTACAGTACATTGGAGTATGACTCCAGGAATGGGCATGCTTTACAGTACATTGGAGTATGACACCAGGAATGGGCATGCTTTACAGTACATTGGAGTTTGACTCCAGGAATGGGCATTCTTTACAGTACATTGGAGTATGACTCCAGGAATGGGCATGCTTTACAGTACATTGGAGTATGACTCCAGGAATGGGCATGCTTTACAGTACATTATAGTATGACACCAGGAATGGGCATGCTTTACAGTACATTGGAGTATGACACCAGGAATGGGCATGCTTTACAGTACATTGGAGTATGACACCACGAATGGGCATGCTTTACAGTACATTGGAGTATGACACCAGGAATGGGCATGCTTTACACTACATTGGAGTATGACACCAGGAATGGGCATGCTTTACAGTACATTGGAGTATGACACCAGGAATGGGCATGCTTTACAGTACATTGGAGTATGACTCCAGGAATGGGCATGCTTTACAGTACACTGGAGTATGACACCAGGAATGGGCATGCTTTACAGTACATTGGAGTATGACACCAGGAATGGGCATGCTTTACAGTACATTGGAGTATGACACTAGGAATTTGCATGCTTTATAGTACATTGGAGTATGACTCCAGGAATGGGCATGCTTTACAGTACATTGGAGTATGACACCAGGAATGGGCATGCTTTACAGTACATTGGAGTATGACTCCAGGAATGGGCATGCTTTACAGTACATTGGAGTATGACTCCAGGAATGGGCATGCTTTACAGTACATTGGAGTATGACACCAGGAATGGGCATGCTTTACAGTACATTGGAGTATGACACCAGGAATGGGCATGCTTTACAGTACATTGGAGTATGACACCAGGAATGGGCATGCTTTACAGTACATTGGAGTATGACACCAGGAATGGGCATGCTTTACAGTACACTGGAGTATGACTCCAGGAATGGGCATGCTTTACAGTACACTGGAGTATGACACCAGGAATGGGCATGCTTTACAGTACATTGGAGTATGACACCAGGAATGGGCATGCTTTACAGTACATTGGAGTATGACACCAGGAATGGGCATGCTTTACAGTACATTGGAGTATGACTCCAGGAATGGGCATGCTTTACAGTACATTGGAGTATGACACCAGGAATGGGCATGCTTTACAGTACATTGGAGTATGACACCAGGAATGGGCATGCTTTACAGTACATTGGAGTATGACACCAGGAATGGGCATGCTTTACAGTACATTGGAGTATGACACTAGGAATTTGCATGCTTTACAGTACATTGGAGTATGACTCCAGGAATGGGCATGCTTTACAGTACATTGGAGTATGACACCAGGAATGGGCATGCTTTACAGTACATTGGAGTATGACTCCAGGAATGGGCATGCTTTACAGTACATTGGAGTATGACTCCAGGAATGGGCATGCTTTACAGTACATTGGAGTATGACTCCAGGAATGGGCATGCTTTACAGTACATTGGAGTATGACTCCAGGAATGGGCATGCTTTACAGTTCATTGTAGTATGACACCAGGAATGGGCATGCTTTACAGTACATTGGAGTATGACACCAGGAATGGGCATGCTTTACAGTACATTGGAGTATGACACCAGGAATGGGCATGCTTTACAGTACATTGGAGTATGACACCAGGAATGGGCATGCTTTACAGTACATTGGAGTATGACACCAGGAATGGGCATGCTTTACAGTTCATTGGAGTATGACACCAGGAATGGGCATGATTTACAGTACATTGGAGTATGACACCAGGAATGGGCATGCTTTACAGTACATTGGAGTATGACACCAGGAATGGGCATGCTTTACAGTTCATTGGAGTATGACACCAGGAATGGGCATGATTTACAGTACATTGGAGTATGACACCAGGAATGGGCATGCTTTACAGTACATTGGAGTATGACACCAGGAATGGGCATGCTTTACAGTATATTGGAGTATGACTCCAGGAATGGGCATGCTTTTGACCAATTAACTAAGGAGGGAAGAAAGGAAGAGACTCTTAACTCTAGATTTTTTAAATCATAAAACAAGAGGATTCATTTATTAAGAAAATGCATGAATAAAGATTTAGTTCATAACCATAAAAGTCTTTTTTTTCATACAAAGCCAGAATAACATTGTCTTGAGTTACAGTGTGGTATAAGACAATCTTGCACAAGGTTATGAACACCATACTAATAATTCTTTGCATTACCACTTTTTTGATGCATGAAAATTATACATGATTTCCTATTATTTGGATTCTGTTGCAAAAACGTTTACTACAAAAGAGGCAATATATCTTGATTGTAATATTTGAAACACTGCATGGAGAACACTTATTTCAGGTATTGCATAATATTTATTTGAATTGACATAAATGGAATTAAATGGCTGCCAAGTCTGTGGTGACAAATTTTCTAGTAATTCACAGATTAAAAAAATTGACACCTTGTTGAGCAGCTTGTATGAATAGTGTTTACTGTAGACATGCATGTATATTTGACTCCAACTGTGCAGGTTGTTAAAATGTTAGGGAATTCTGTTGTTACCAGAACTCTCATGGGTACTGCAGATTCAGCAATTCTCACTTCACTAGAGCATTCTTGTTTAATACAGATTTAAAGACCTCACTTCACCAGCACTTTTGAAAGTAATGCAGTTTCGGGAACTGTCAGTTTAACTCATTAACCCCTTGAGGTTTTTGTCATTTTCGCCTGAAATACAAGTAGGATACCCATTTTGGAAGCTATTTCTAAATAAATCCTAATACATCGACCTCCAAGACATTTTTGATTAACCTAATGCCCAATTGTGTTAGAAGCATCATGTTTTATTGGCTGTTTCCTCTGAGCATGAGTCTGTCTTAGATCTGAGGTCAAAAAATCTAAAATTCGGACACAAAATTGGATTACAACCTCTAGCGAATTCGGTTGGAAAAAATTTGGGCCAAAAAGTGACGTTTTTCTTTCTGTATTTTGTAGTGCAACTAGGAGATCCATATTATTTGGTATCATCATAAAGCTACATCTGTCTACCTTTCTATAATACCACCCACTTTTTTGTGTATTACATGACCCTGATACTACAGAGCTACCACCTCCTACCTCAAAAATGTGGCACTAGGAGTTATTTAAGTTATAGTAATACAGTTTGAAGAACTGTCAGTTTAAACAAACTGTCTTAGGTAATGCAGTTCAGGAACTCTCTTCACCAAAACTTATCATGTAATACAGATCAGATTCAGGAATTCTTACATCAAAAAACTCTTACAGGTAATTCAGATTTAGGAACTTTTAACTTGACCATAATCTGTCCAGGTAAATTTGATTTATGAACTCACCAAATCCCTCATAGGCAATAGGTTTTTCATGAACTCTTGCTTAACTGAACACTTAGGTAACTGTCATAACTGAGTTTTGATAAAAACAGTTATTGAATTTATTATTTAGGAACTCTGTTTTTACCTAAATCTTTTCGCTAATACAGATTCAGAAACTTTCTTTCAAAACTGTCGCTAGTAAATCAGGAAGATGAATGTTTGTACTTAAAACATACTCTTTAAAACATGATCTTGTGCATTGGAAGTTTTAATCTCTCTTTTGAAGTCTTTTGCTGTACTCTAGGGATAAATAATTATCATAACAAAGATTATACACAACTAATGTTTGCATGTCAAGTCGCTTAGGATTAGCCACTATCCAAATTTAAGTCATAGTTACCACAATTTGTGTTTATTATGACACTTCTTATATCAAAAAGATCTCTGGGAAAGTAATGCTTTTCTTCAGTCTTATTTTTGCTTAAAAAATACAGGTTTTCATATGAAATATTGCAAATATTTTAGGGTTACATATGTGTAATTGGTACTGTTTTCTAATCTTTGCAAGTAAATATTTTTTCTTCCCTTGCTTTGATTTTCAGAAGAAGAATTTGTTCAGAAGTTCCGCAGCAGTTTCCGAAGAGCCACAGAAGGTCTTTCCTCAGCAGACATAGAAACTGCCAGAAAGGAACTGGCTACTATCTTATGATTCAAGAATACTTTGTCAAGTTATTGTGGTGAAGAATTTCTTTAACAGAGGGCCAAGGCAGTGTTTTAAATTGTGAATTTTCAGGAAATCTTCATGAACAATGGTTATGAATAGACATGAATGATGCTTGCCAAAGTCTTCAGAAAAAGTCTACCAATAGTCTTCATTGCTTATCTTGAAGTCTTTTAGATAAATGACAAATTCTCAGATTATATGTTAAAACATTCATTTCTTTAAAGAATGGGCCTTTGTTTATACAGAAATTTTAAAGTTGTATATTGTATGTTTTATTCCCATCATAACACAGCTTTTCCACATTAAATCAAAATCCATTAATTGATGCAAAGTTTTAACTCTGCTACAGTTGGTATTATGGGTATACATTATTATGCAGGAGTCTTTTATATTCACTTACCTTATTTAATTTTTTTAATGCTTTTTCACCTGAACTTTATCAACCAGATGTGCAAACATTGTTGATCAGGCTGGTAGGAATCTTTACCTGCACCTAGGTGTGGCATCCATATGTTTCATACTTTTGATATTTCTAGTCAGCTTTGATCAGTTAACAAGGAACATTGTTTAAGGTACATTCCAACAAAGTTTTGTTTCTGGCTGCTTTTCTAGCATTAAGGTAACTTGCATAGCATCCAGGTATAAAACAAATTGACTCTCATGCCATTGGATTTAACAGCTGCTGCTTAAAGTGAAAAAATAATTAAGACTATATGTTTAATACCACTTGCCAAATTGCCAAAAATTGTCAGAAAGCCTCCAGAAACAGGAAAAAACTGACTTTCAGTTGGTTATATTACTTAGTTGATGTCAGAGGGAAATGTAAAAGACTTAGAGAAGTTGTTGGTCCAACCATTCATGTGTGCATCTTTCTGGTTTGTGGGTAGTGTGTAGTGGCAACAAATTTCTCAACTTAAGACTCCTTGAATGTAATTACCGACTGAAAAGATTGTATGTTTTTTCTACCAATGTTATTAAATATAATTTGTGAGAAGATCATGCATAATTTAACCAAAATCAGATAATAATTTACCACTTACAATATGGCCTTGGAGTCCTTCTGCCTACAGACCAATGTAGTACCTGATGAAATCAGAAATTTGAATCCTTGTACCATTGTGGTATCTGCCAACATCAGTAATTTAAGTCATGATGATGATGATAATAATAATAATAATAATAATAATAATAATAATAATAATAATAATAATAATAATAATAATAAATAATAATAATAATAATAATAATAATAATAATAATAATAATAATAATAATGGTATATGGTGCACTGGTCAGTAACCATTTTGAAAGATGAATTTGCATAGAGATCACATATATGGCCTTTTCCTCATGAGTGGCTGCCCTTGATCGATTTTATTGTAAAACGTTATCTGTATTTTATGTGAACTTAGAATTAGCATTTTTAATTATTTCAAAGTTATTCATTTATAGTTTGTATACCTACACCTATTTATTTAAAGTACCAAAGGTATATAGAACAAGAACTGAATTAATCTTTGTGTCCATCCTTCCATCCAGAGCTCATCAGCACATCTAGTCCCAGTTTTTAATGGATGTCCCAGAAAAATTGGTAAATATTAGGGCCACCACCTGAATGTGTGCATATTGACAAATCACCATGATGATGTAGTTTTCATTAGAGTTTCTGCTCATTTGCCATGTGTGAAATGGATTAGTATTGTTTTGGATTGTTTGATCAAGTACCATTCAAAGACGGCCTAGTACCATTTTGGGATCAAGTAAGGTTGGATGCTGTTATGCCAGTTCATAACTTAATATAGTCTTAAATAGAACTCTGTTATTTTGCATTTACCTGGACCTAACAATTACTGATCTGTTGAACAACCTTTTCAGGTCCTAAATTCTGCACTAGGTTGTCGTAATGACCATATCCAGGGCCTTAAAATGGCATGTTTTATAGCTGATCAGTTCTTCACACGCGTAGTTCAAAATGGTGACACAAAGCAGCTAACATCCATTACTATGTTGCAGTTGTTTGCAAGCTCAAACATTTGTAGAATTTTAATTTTTAAATCAGCATAAATGAATAATTTTCAATTAATTTGGAAAAATGAATGTTAATTTGCACTCGTGTGGTTTCAAAACATGGTGGTTTTGTTATAAATTTGCTACACAGTGCTACATAAGTCATGAACTACAAGAATATTCTTTACTTATGGACCATCTCATTCTATTCATCCCTAGTCCATATTGTATTTGAAAAGCTCTTACAGTCATATTTCTATTTGTCCAAGTTGATTTTTTTGCCTCATAGATAACATTACTGCAAATCGTTTACTTTAACTTGGATATCCATGACATATACATTTTTATGTCTTTATATAAATAATTTATTAGTTTACATTTAGTTGATTTTTGATATTTAATACTTATAAAATGCACAATGCTAGTTTGTGATTTTGTTATTATTGGATTTAGAATTCTTACAAATCAGACCATGTGATTCCTCCTAATTTTATCCAATTTTATAATAAATATTATTTATTTGTTATATATGAAATCCTTTTGGAAGTTCAAATAAAGCCAAAGAAATACTTTATTTTTTTATTGCATACTATACATTATGTAGGGGATATACTGTTATGTTATATTAAGAATATACATAATATGGGTTTGTTTCAGTTTTACATGCCCCCCATGATATTGTTTCTCTCTCTGTCTATCCATTCATCCATCTATGTGCCTGATTTAATTTTTGCACAATTATCAATTTCTCCTTCATCTACCACTACCAGGCTTTGTATGTAGATTGCATTTGGGGCAATGGAAGAAAAAGGCCAATTTCTAGTTCAAAATGTCAAAAGTTGAAAATAAGTCGATTCCTATGCCACACAGTATGACCAAACTGTGTAGATGGCTTATGCTGGAGATGAGAAAGGCATTTACCTCCATAAAGAGTCACTTCTATGTGATACAGAGTCCCAAGTTTACAAGCAGTTTGTAATTTTGGCAACCTTATTGCTGGTTGGCATATGAGGCAATGTCACAGCAACAATGGCACAGTAGGAAATGTACATGTGTTGTTTTTTGGTACCTTCATATGCAAACAGTGCAAGAATTTTATACATTGGAGTATAATGATGCTATTTACCACATGGTGGGTATGCAACATACCATTTACAATACTCTTGTTTCACTTGCTGACATGAAAGCTCATGATGTGGTGGTTGGGTGGTGGTGTTGTCAATTTGAAGCTTTTGCTTAGCGGTCCATTTATCCTCATTATTCATCATGAATGTCTATCCCGAGGATTGGACCAGCATGATTTAAACAGATCCCTGTTACATACTTTTGGCATATATAAAAGGAATCAAAAAAATTAAATCTGTTAAAATATAGGTGAATTAGCTGAACTAGCTGTTAATAGTTATTCAAAATTGAAAGGTTATCTAATATCAAGATACAATTGTGACTATATAAATAATGAAAATTGGGAAAAATTGTTGTATGTACACTGGTAAAAAATAAATTTGATATAATGATAATGAATATTCTATCAATTTTGATAAAATATACAATAATAAATCATCAAAATTACCTCTAGAACAACAAACGGAGAGTAGAGAGTAAAAATGAATGTTTAAGGAGGAACAAGAAATGATAACAGAACAAAGATGAAAAAAAAAAGAGAATGTTGGAACAAAAAAATTTAAAAAAAAAACCTCATGAGGAATATGAGAAAAGATTAAGGGGTTAAAAATATTGCAAGAGAAGCAGGAAGCAGAACACAAAAGAAAACTCTATGAGCTTAGAGAAAGATTATCTTTATTGCCTGGAGATGAAGATTTATTTAGTGCAACTGGAAGCGTTCTTTTTACTCAAGGAAGTGGTCTTATTACATGTCTTAATAATATACTTTCCAATGTTGAAAGATTGGAAATCTTCATTGAAGGAAACTGTTCTGGCAATAATTCCCCAGAAATTATTAATGAAGCAGTGATATTTGTAAACGATTATTTACAGGTGGTATCATGGATATTAATGTGTATCTGTCATTAATGAGATCGCTGATGTCTACTACAGTGACAGAGCATGTAATTAAATGCAGTTACTGTAATAAAATGATCATACCTAATACTCAACATAGACCTTTTATGTTCAGGGTAATAAATTCACGATTACCAGTATAGAAAACGACCTATGGAGATGAACTCGGTGATGTTGTTCAGGCTCTATTTAGAAGGATAGCCCTAAAAGCAATACTGATTGCAAAGCAACTAAGCTATTGATATTGTTTGTGAAAAAGGTATTGATGTTGTTGGTGATGTTACTAATAAAGCATTCGCAGCAATCAAGGATAGACTAGCACGCTTAATATGATGAAAACCTTAGACAGTAAAATTACCTAGCACTGAAGTAATGACTGCAAATATTAGTAAAATAATCAAGCAGCTAATAAAAAACTAGCAGAGTTAACTGATGTACCATTATCAGAAAAAGAAAAAAAATATAACTGCTAGTCTGATAGCATGAAGTGGTTTTCATGTTAGATGATAATAAATATAATAAAGATGTTCAAAGGTATATCTGAACCAACATTTAACATGGACACACCAGTACTCAAGGATGAGTCTGTGTGTGATTATCAGTATTATTCTTATGATGCACATATTTCAGATCAGCGTGGAAGCATTGAACTGCAAGTTAAGGATACAAGCAGAAGTTTACCAGCTGAAGTTATTATTGAGGTAGAGGGCGAAATTTTAAAAACAGATAATACTGAATATGCTGCTGATGTTAGTGTTGGTTTTGTTAATAATTGTATTATGGTATTATTTGACAGCACTACATACATAATTGATGGACAGAATATTGAATAAATTTAGAAAGACTGCGTTGCTATGACAATACTTGCTCTTGCAAGATACAGCTATAATTATTCAAGATCAGCTGGTCGATGAATGATGTTTGTAAAGCATACTTCTAATTCTTCAGAGTACCAACAATATGAAATTGGACGACCAAGAAATCTTGCTAGAAATGCCGATGTGGATGTACAAAGCATGATTATTAATGTAGACCCAGATTTCAAGTTAAGATTTAAATCACGTCAAGCAATATTAAAAGGTAATAGAAGAGTCACTGTCATATTTCTTTGGATTCTGTAGAAATGTCAAAGGTTATTTTGTGAGCCAAACATACAGTTGTACTGGTATGAAAGGCTACAAATGATGATGCAATATGGCAATCCATCACCGATGCTGGTTGAGTAATTCTTACGAAGCTTTAATTGTAGATGAAGAAGATCGGTTACTGTCTTTCATGAATCAGAATGGTAAATCAATTTTATCATGATTAACTACGACCACAGATGCTATCCAGAGTAATATTAATGGTTTATTTACATGGCAAATAGCTTCTCAGCAAGGTGTTTCTGCATCAAGGCACATAGTTATAACATTACAAGATGCTACACAAGTAAAACAGTCAAAGTCATAGTATTATGATATTTGACAATCTTGGTGTTTCTGAGTTTCATTAGGTTAAATGGACATCAAAAACCATCCAAGGATATATTACTGAATTTTGATCAAAATCATGTAGCACGTGCATAGTATCGTCATCTGACGTTTATGGGGCATGATCAAAACATTGATAATGGTTTACAAATATCAGTTAAATTTTATAACCTTATATCTGATTTATTACTTTTCACTAGAACATTTAGATTTAACCAGACAATCAGTAATTGATATACATTCTTGAGCTCGTGTGACAATATGATTTATTGCTAATTATATAGCAATTGCTGTTATATTCGGTGATAAATTAATGTTACCTGAAGGTGCTAGTAGACAAATGACAGTTTTTGATTCATTAGAAAACGTAATTAGATCGTTTATGAATATTATAATGTATTTTAATCACTCCTGGTCAGTTTAAAAGGCTCCCAAAAATAACTGGGGGATAAAAATATCTCCAAAGAAAGAACAAATGAGCGGTAAAAATAAATTATTGTTTATTAGAATGTCAATGCAGAAACTTAAATGAGGCCAAAAAAATCAAATAAAGGTAAAAAACTTAATCTTTCTGCAGGAAATATCAAAGATATTGTTAAATCTGGTGGAATTTTTCCATTTCTTGCAGCTATACCATCATTAATAGCCGCTGTAGCCCCAGCTATTGCAAAAGCGGCTGCATTAGGCGCTGTTGGAACTTCTGCTGGAATGGCACTAAAGAAAGCAAGTTGGATAAATGATTATTTATGGAAATTCCATCAATGTGAACAACTACAAGCACATCATTGATGAATCAATGAAAACATTTGAATATGAACCTATGGTATAGATATATTTTTCCAATATTATATCTAAAATAGCCAGCATTATCAACAGTACCGATTGGGTTTTTCAATCTACAATTTCTGAGAGCTACATCATGATCTGTTAAAAGGAGAGGTATATCCAATTTTAAGCCAATTACATATATTCTTAATCATTATATATATATATATATATATATATATATATATATATATATATATATATATATATATATATATATATATATATATATATATGCTAAATTTCAATTTAAATATTCGTTTTAATTATAATAATGGAGGAATTGTCCGCAATTGAACCTTCCGAGATATCAGCGGGAGCTAGATTTTATCTTGACAGACTACAAGAATATACATTTAGTGTTTCGATGCAAGCACTGGCTTTAACAAATAAGGATGTAACGAAAGGTATTCGTGAAGCCAAGAAGGAATTTGGTGACAATGGTGCGGCTCATGTGCTCAACATTCACATTCAGGGCTTCATCTATATCTGTGATAAAGTCAACAATATCGTCACCGTCTTTATTAACTGATTTTGCTTTCTCGTTAAAATCCTTAAGTACTTCGTAACAATGCTGATCATCTACAGATGGTGCTATTAAATATAGTTTGTTCCATCTCAACCACCTCATTATTAAATTTAATAATAATTGTGTTTTGCCTGATCCAGATGGACCTCTTTTTGTAGGGTTCACCCTCTCTGCTGCTTGAACACTTCAAAAGCGCTGTACGTGGTAATGGTTCAACAGATTTACGACGTAAAAAATAAATACATGGGCAGAAGCAGTTATAGATACTGGAGCATCTATTAAAGATGTTGCTGAGCTGGGAAATATAGTAAAATTTCCAATAACAGTTAAGACGTTAACCGGAGAGACTTTGTATAAATCAAAATATGTATCAAGAGGAGCTTCGATAGATATTATTGAACATAATGAACATGTATGGACAATGGCAGTAACAATATTTCCACGAGACAGAACAGTTAAATTTTGAAATGGTCATATATTTGATTTTATCAGGAATATCAGTAAAAGTGATCCTGTGTCTAGTTATTTCAAAGTTCAGAATATGATTACCATGATCAGTTTGAATGGCCTAATGGTTATATATATATATATATATATATATATATATATATATATATATATATATATATATATATATATATATATATAGTACAAAATCTCTTCATGAAGAAATGAGAAATCTTGTATTAAAATATACTTCTGACGATGTCAAGGTTGGACAATTACTAAATTTGTTTACCGTTTCATCAGCTGCTCCTCAATTTGCTCAGGAGAAAAATTCATGGAAACCGACATGATCGGAATTTCTTAAAGATGTCCAGAAAAGTTGTATTGAATATGGGCACGATTGATTATGGTACACTAAATATGATTACAGTGACGTTATCTAAGTTATCCTGAAAGTTTTCTTGGATACGGAGATTATTCTGAATACTTAAAGATATTTGGGCATCCGACACACGAGATAACCAGATTTGCGATAAACGGACCATTACCAGGTTTTGACTTATCCAGATTTGGCTATAGTTACTCATTCAAGTTTACAGAAAATTTCTGTCCGACTACTTATACTTAGTTTGGAAAACATTGCTCAGAAACAAATGTTAGGTTCCAATAGTACTATTACGATATAAGATTGTTGCTGGATGTTTAATATCATTGAAAGTAAATGAAGCAATTATATCATATCGTCCTCAAAAACAAGTTTGACTACCTGAACTGGATAGATTTAATATTGATGTTATGAAAGAATTTACTAATCTTAATGAAGACGATATTGTTAAAATTACTATTAATATGCATAAATGCATGGACAAGCAAGATGAAAAACTTGCAAAGGATCTTGGTAGAAAGATAATCGGTAAATTTAATCAAGGTAGTTCATACGATTATAAACGACACTGAACAAGATTGATTATGGACGATGCTGAACTAGATGTTATAATTGCAGATACAACGGAAATAACACATTTATAAACCAATGTAATGCTTATTTATCAGACGGAACCAAACTAGATAAAATTGTGAGGTATATTGAAGGTGACTCACCACAGTTTAATCATTTAAGATCTTCGATACTAACCAATGTTTCGATAAATCTATTGTCGATGATAAATATATTTCCTCATTACGCTGTTAGAGTTTCTACGGATTCATTTTATATACATAAAAATATATGGATTTGTTAAAACCGTTACTCTGTAATGGTGAATGGGGATCATGGAGAATAAAAGAAAGTATACTTATTTATTCTGAATATGTCAATGTTGAAATTAAGTATATATATATATATATATATATATATATATATATATATATATATATATATATACACACACACACACACACAAATGCGATTAAATCATTCCTTTACAACCGTTCAGATGCAATTGTTTTGACACATGCACATAAATCCGCCAGAGAAAATAAAAATTAGTAAAATCATGCACATATCATAATTTCTTCAGATTGTATGGAGTCACATGGACTACTGAGTGAATGATTAAAACATATATCTAAATATATCACGTGGAACGAGGTAGACACGGTGTCGTTAGAAGCATTAAAATATTTCTTGATTGGTTATTGACAAAGAATACTGCTGTAATAATAAGTAGCGATCATGGTCAACCACCACCCTTTATTGGACCGTCTCCACATGAATGACTGAAGAATAGTGTAGATTATTATGAAGAAAAAAAATGATGACCATAGAGCTATTGATAAATTGTTGAAAGAATTTATAAAGCTGAACCGCTGAATGAACTTAAAAGATTAATCAGAGTACAGCCAGATAAAAAATGAGATAATGCGTAAAATAATTCCAGAAACTATATTTTTTTTTTAATTTAAGGAGACCTACTGATTTGATAGTCACAAGTAGAAAGATAGTTCATGATGAACTGCAAAATAAATTATTTACGTTACATACATAAAAGTTTTCAAATCTACCTGTACGATTATGCTATCGCCCTGCAGATACACAATGACAGAATATTGGAGCTGAAATTCCTGGTGGTGGAATACAAAACCTTGTACTGAATATTGTTTTGGATGCTGTTGATATTGTTGAGAGTGCATTGTGCATGGATAAATCGCCATTGACGTTAGGATACGTTATAAAGATTCATTCATCACAGGGGTTATCTATTTCTGATACAAATATCTGGATTGTAGATGATCGGATAGAATGGTCAAATTAAGTTTACCTCGTAGTATCTTGAGTCAGAAGAATATCTCAACTGCATAGGGTTATTATAGATAATGTAATAACCAAAGAAATCAATAACGACCCTGCTGTCCTGAAAAAAAATTGGCGGGTTATAAACAATGACAAAAATATAAGCATGACTTTTATCTTGATTATGAATTTATTATAATACTGAAACAGTGACTGAATAATCATTGTGCAAGCTGTAACACAATAATGTTATGGCAATATTCAAATAATAAGCCAATACAGTTCACTGTAGACAGAATTAATAGTGATCTTGGTCATACACGTAAAAATGTGATCTAACATGTATTGAATGTAATCAATGTAGAGGTGCTAGTTTACATAAGTGAAGGTGGTGGTAATTGTGTGTCTTTAGGAATTATTTGTATTTGTTCACGTGCAAATCCACGTTGAGGAGTCATCAAATCCAGTCTGTACATTGCAGGTCTACCTGATGTAGCCACACTGGAAATTTAATGTGTAGTCACACTCCAGATAGGATTAGTTGCTCTTTTTATACCATCTTCAAGTTCACCAGCTTCATATAAATATCTTAAAATTACATTACCTAATAGTGGTTGAGAGGAAGATTAACGTCATTGTATTGGCTTATATATTTTTGTATTGCAAGGTTTCATGGAAGTTTCACGAGTAATTTCAGTATTTAATGCAGCTATCACACTTAGTAACCTTGCAACCCATTCTCAAGATCTCTCTCACAGGATTTAAAGTCAGTAGATATTTCCTTTGCATACTGATATACAAATAACCACTCAGCAAGTGTTCAATTAAATCATTCAACAATTGCCTGATGATGAATTTCAGTATGTCCTCATCTGATTTTAACGTCATGTTTTTTCATCAACAATAATACTGTACCAAGAAATTGTTTACCAAGATCAACTTGTAACAGTTGTGGCCATCCTAGACTACTTTGTGGTCTGGATCCTCATTGATAAATTTATTCAAATGCAGATGTAATTTCACTTGCTGTCTTTATTGGTAATAATTCAGCTTCTTTATATCTACTTGCAATGTCAATGAGTCAATGCGTATTTATATATGTGCCATTGACGTCCACATGTTTTAATAGTATCATGAGGTAAAAACAAAATATCAGCTTGATGAATTTCATTAGGTATTCTGACATCAAAATGTGCGTATTGAAGTTTTGTAGGTGGTGGTAGATAAATTTGCCATATTGTCTGTTGTGCTAACTAAACTGCCATAAATTTGCCATATTGTCTATTGTGCTAACTAAACTGCCATAAATTTGCCATATTGTCTATTGTGCTAACTAAACTGCCATAAATTTGCCATATTGTCTATTGTGCTAACTAAACTGCCATAAATTTGCCATATTGTCTGTTGTGCTAACTAAACTGCCATAAATTTGCCATATTGTCTGTTGTGCTAACTAAACTGCCATAAATTTGCCATATTGTCTGTTGTGCTAACTAAACTGCCATAAATTTGCCATATTGTCTGTTGTGCTAACTAAACTGCCATAAATTTGCCATATTGTCTGTTGTGCTAACTAAATTGCCATAAATTTGCCATATTGTCTGTTGTGCTAACTAAACTGCCATAAATTTGCCATATTGTCTGTTGTGCTAACTAAACTGCCATAAATTTGCCATATTGTCTGTTGTGCTAACTAAACTGCCATAAATTTGCCATATTGTCTATTGTGCTAAACTGCCATAAATTTGCCATTTTGTCTGTTGTGCTAACTAAACTGCCATAAATTTGCCATATTGTCTATTGTGCTAACTAAACTGCCATAAATTTGCCATATTGTCTGTTGTGCTAACTAAATTGCCATAAATTTGCCATATTGTCTGTTGTGCTAACTAAATTGCCATAAATTTGCCATATTGTCTGTTGTGCTAACTAAACTGCAGCAACAGAATATGAGATTTTTGCTGCTTTAACAAGTTTAGTAATTGCTGCTTTGCTTTTCCAATATCCTCTCATGGAATAATAAACAGATTCCATTTTATCAATTATACAATTAATTACCATCCCCTAACATTATCTTACCATTCACAGCAGATTTTACTAAAAAAACTAGCGGTCTATTTTGTACATTGAAATACGTTACATACCAATTTATAGGAATATTATCAAACTTGTTTAATTTTATATTTTGTGGTTTTGTACATGATCATCTTTTCCGACTTAGAAGTTTTGCCGAGTCTTGAAAGAGAAACCTCTTTAGATATTGAAAGTACATGTTTTATAATCTAAAATGTTCTTTAATTCCATTCAGTAATAGTTATATGTGAACCTTGAAAAAATTAATTTCACCCTGGAAAAGACCCGGGAATTTGTCTTTAGAAAAATATGGAAACCATGTATTTCCTACTTCTCTGCCGGACGCAGTGAGCTTAAGATATGCAGGAGAATTATTTTCTTCTAATGACTGTAATTCTCATTTTCCCAGTAGCTAGAGACACTGTTTATTTTGACTCCCAGTTATCAGTTCTTATTTTATCTAATAATCTAAGTTTTAGCCATACAGTTTCTTTTCATTAATCAAATCATTTGGAGAATTTGATATCAACTGTTCAAATATTAGATTCATGCTATTTTTTTGAATGGATTGATGAAAAGCAGGCTGGCAGTAATTTGGTTTTTAGACCGTCATAAATGGATTGGTGGATAAAGTGCATCTGAATACATATCCTTTAGGTCAGTATCATGGACAAACTTTTAGTGTCATTTAAACATCAGCTTCATTTATACTATCTTTAATAACATTAGCTGCCATACAAATAGTCCCACAAAGACAATTCTTTTGGTCTATGCAGTATTTTGATTTCTTAAGTTTAAAAGTTGTTTGGATATAAAACTTACATGTGTTGTAAGGTGCGATATAAACTGACTTTTTAAGTCCAGTCACACTTAAAAACACAAAGATCTTCATCATGAAGGGATATGTGATTACTCCTAACAAACTGCACAGATCCACATCAGCTGGCACTTTATGCAGGTCTGGGTCTGTGCTGCTTAAAGTTGGAATCATAAGAAAGTATAAATCATACTTTTGGTATCTTGGATCAAACTTGCTATCAAGGATGATATTTCAGACATGTAACAGTGTTGGACTTGATCCATATGTTCCTGCAGCTCATTGTGCCCAATGATCCCTGTAGCTCATTCCCACAAAAGCTCTATTCTAATGGCTTGTTCAGTAGTTGTCTGCTAGTTATTGACATTACATGTATTATGACTTTATTTAAAGAGGGTAAATCAATTAGCTAAGAACTAATCTACCTTGAGGCCCTCATTCAAAGGAATTTATTTATTTTTGCTACATCTCTGAAGCCATTGTATATACTGGGTTTGGAAAGAGGAAATAGAGTGGGCATTTCTAATCTCAACTGGAATACTATTCCAGAGCACAGTTCCAGAGTATTGGAAACCTTTTTTTAAATAATTCCTTTTTTGGTTTGGGAATTTTGTAATGTTTAGTAAACATTGATCGCAGGCGGGGAGTATTTCCAGGTAGCCTATACTTGAATAGTGATAGTAAATATTCAGGAGCACTATTATTGGCTATCCTGTACATTAATTTGGCTTTTCTTAAACAGATTTGGTCTTTAATAGGTAGTATTTTTAACTTATCAGCTAAATTTTCCTTGCTTTGTCTATTGATATACACTATGTAAATGGATCATGCCTGTTAAATTTTCTTTATGGTATTTACAACCAAAATTTGTTTTGATAAGGCTTCCAGTCCACCATGTGATTATAACCAGTAAACTGTTCTGCTTATTTTATGAGTGCCTTAAGAGGTATGCAGTAACAATAGGGATTCTGTGGTAAAGAAACCAGCTTTATACTTGCTGGTATATAACAGCTTTATATAACACCAGCATACCACAGATTATCCTTGCAGTATGCAGACACTATCAATATTTTTCAAATGTTTAACCTGTTCCTACATCAAATAAGAAAGTCTCATGATGAACACCAACAGTAAAGCCTCATTACATCAATTACAAGAATGCTAATTGATCATCAATTACAAGCATGAATATAGGCCTGTTGGGGCTCCATTAAAATGCTAATTGTTCATCAATTACAAACATGACTATAGACTAATGGGGGCTTCATTAAAATGCTAGTTCTTCATCAATTACAAGCATGAATATAGGCCTGTTGGGGCTCCATTAAAATGCTAATTGTTCATCAATTACAAGCATGAATATAGGCCTGTTGGGGCTCCATTAAAATGCTAATTGTTCATCAATTACAAGCATGAATATAGGCCTGTTGGGGCTCCATTCAAATGCTAATTGTTCATCAATTACAAGCATGAATATAGGCCTGTTGGGGCTCCATTAAAATGCTAATTGTTCATCAATTACAAGCATGAATATAGGCCTGTTGGGGCTCCATTAAAATGCTAATTGTTCATCAATTACAAGCATGAATATAGGCCTGTTGGGGCTCCATTAAAATGCTAATTGTTCATCAATTACAAACATGACTATAGACTAATGGGGGCTCCATTAAAATGCTAGATGTTCACCAATTACAAGCATGAATATTAGGCCTATTGTGGCTCCATTAAAATGCTAATTGTTCATCAATTACAAACATGAATATAGACCATTTGGGGGCCCCATTAAAATGCTAGTTGTTCATCAATTACAAACATGAATATAGACCATTTTGGGGCCCCATTAAAATGCTAGTTGTTCATCAATTACAAACATGAATATAGACCATTTTGGGGCTCCATTAAAATGCTAGTTGTTCATCAATTACAAACATGAATATAGACCTATTGGGGCTCCATTAAATGCTAGTTGTTCATCAATTATAAACATGAATATAGACCATTCTGGGGCTCCATTAAAATGCTAGTTGTTCATCAATTACAAACATGAATATAGACAATTTGGGGGCTCCATTAAAATGCTAGTTGTTCATCAATTACAAACATGAATATAGACCATTTTGGGGCTCCATTAAAATGCTAGTTGTTCATCAATTACAAACATGAATATAGACCATTTTGGGGCTCCATTAAAATGCTAGTTGTTCATCAATTACAAAAATGAATATAGACCATTTTGGGGCTCCATTAAAATGCTAGTTGTTCATCAATTACAAACATGAATATAGACCATTTGGGGGCTCCATTAAAATGCTAGTTGTTCATCAATTACAAACATGAATATAAACCATTTGGGGGCTCCATTAAAATGCTAGTTGTTCATCAATTACAAACATGAATATAGGTCAACTGGGGCTCCATTAAAATGCTAATTGATCATCAATTACAAACATGAATATAGACCATTTTGGGGCTCCATGAAAATGCTAGTTGTTCATCAATTACAAACATGAATATAGACCATTTTGGGGCTCCATTAAAATGCTAGTTGTTCATCAATTACAAACATGAATATAGACCATTTGGGGGCTCCATTAAAATGCTAGTTGTTCATCAATTACAAACATGAATATAGGTCAACTGGGGCTCCATTAAAATGCTAATTGATCATCAATTACAAACATGAATATAGACCATTTTGGGGCTCCATGAAAATGCTAGTTGTTCATCAATTACAAACATGAATATAGACCATTTTGGGGCTCCATTAAAATGCTAGTTGTTCATCAATTACAAACATGAATATAGACCATTTGGGGGCTCCATTAAAATGCTAGTTGTTCATCAATTACAAACATGAATATAGGTCAACTGGGGCTCCATTAAAATGCTAATTGTTCATCAATTACAAACTAATGACAGACAATGAATTACATTAATGAGTATTTTTTATTGGAAACTGCTGAGGTATGCATATTAAGAATAAATACATAAATTACAATTTGTAACAAGAATGAGGAAAAAGAGTGTAATTTAATTAAACTTCCATCAAGAAAATAATTTCATTCATGCACTCATTAACAATATTAGCACCATAAACAGAATTAGGGAAACTATTAGTCTCTCTCTCTCTCTTTCATGTTACATAATCTAACCATTCTCCTTCACTGCATCAGATATTGCATTCAATTTTAAAGCTGCAGTAATAAGCTGAACTATGTTTATTTAGGAAGAAAAAATGTACATAAATAGCATATGTCATGTTTCTATAGCACAGAAAAAAACTGAAATGCTTAAAAAGTTGAAAAGAACCATAATCACAGAAGGATGCAACTAATCAATGCTGGGATTGACCACTCCAGTGGCATAGTGGTTATAGCATCTGCCTTGGATGTGGGAGGCTGTGGGTTCGATCACCAGCAGTCATACCAAAGTCTTACAAAAATGGTACTAACAGCTGCCTCGCTTTGCACTCAGCATTAAGAGGTTAGTGTGAGGACTGGTTTGTTGGTGTCAGGATAATGTGACTGGGAGGGATATCATGTTACATGTCTGACACATTATGCCCCAGTGCTAAACTGCCACACTGCAGAGAATGTAACGATATGACTGAAAAATTGTTAAAGCTACATTAAAAATACAAATCACACACACACACACACACACACACACACACACACAACTGTAGGATTCAAAGCTTTTAGGAAAAACATATTCACCATATGAGTAAATTGTTGTTGCTGTTGTTGTTGTTGTTGTTGTTGAGTTTAACGCCATTTTTCAGCTCAGGATAAGATATTCATGGCAGCCAGTATTATTGGTAGAGGAAGAAACCGGTTAGATATCAGTATTTCTTGCATGAAAAACAATGTAAATATGCAAAATATGTGAAAACATCAAAAATGTAAAAGGTAACTATACATATAGACAAAAGCATAAGAATCTTGCATGGAAACCAAAAAAAAGACTTGTATGATGATCTTGTTTTACAATAGCCATATTTAGAAACAAAAGTTAAGTGCATACATGTTCCAAAGAAAAAGGAGGAATATTTATGTGTTAGTAAGTGTTTATAGTTATATAGGAATAGCTTCTTTGGTTAAGGAATAGTTTGTTTTTCAAAAGAATGAACCAATTTTTAAATTCTTGTTTTTCAGACAAGAACTGTCATATTGCAAAAATACATGACATAACTAAACATTAATTACACATAATAGGCAACATGTAAGATTATTTTTGCTGACAATCTTTTTAATATTACATTTAATCTTATACCTCGAGTAATATGTACATCTAGGGAGATAAAATTGCACAACTGAGATTCTGAAATGTATTCCCTGAGATTGTGTGCAGTGCAATGATTAAAATACTAATAAATTTTTGACAACTTGCTGTATAAGCATTAGATTCTTTTCTTGTATAAAAACTTGCAATGTTGCTAATATTATCCAATAGTTGGCAGAAAAAAGTATTTTGTAAAAACAAAGTCAATATTTATTTTTTTATTTTTAAATCGGGCTTCTCTGACCAAACTTTAAATTTAGGATTGATAAAATTTATTGAGATATATCCATCTCATCATTTATAAACAAACTAAATTTGGTCTGATGCTCCAGTGTTACAAGGCCATGTTGTGAGTACTGTCACATTTACATGCTTTACACCCAAATATAAAAGCCTCAGGTTTTGGGGATATCATATCTCTATGCCAAATTAAATAACTGATGAAATGCAGTAATATCAGGATGATCCTCATCAAAATTTCCATTATTTAATAATTTAAGGTGATTGCTACAAAAAGGCTCATGTACACTTGGTCATGAATTCAGAGAAGAAAGAAAGCAATACGAGTTGATAATTTGTTGAGCTATGATTCTGATATTTCAAATCTTGGACTTAAAAGTTTAAAAACTTAATAGTCAGGTGAAACCCAAATGATTACATATCAGGAAGAAAGATATTTATTATGAAGTCATAAAGAAATTACCACTAAAAGAAAATCATAAAGAATTTAACATTAATTGACAAGTTTTGAAAGCTTGTAGCAATTACGAACAATGTAATATTCAACCTTAATCATAAATTAAAATATTCATCAGGTTCAGAGAACTCCTTTGTAAAATCATGATTAATGTGAATAAGAAAAACTTCAAATACAGCTATAAATTTCATACAAATTACATAACTCTTATTTTAACAGGCTAATGAAAATTTACCTTTTAAAATGAACAGACTTGTGTTTCAAAGCCTCTTTCTATTGTACCAAGTAAGGTTCAACTAACATTTTTCACAATACTTTCCATTTTCAACTAAATATAAAACATTTTTTTCAAATAATACTTTCCATTCCCAACTAATGATAAAACATGTAAGATAAGTTTAGTTAATATTTTTGAATCTTTCATTTACTGGAGAAGATCATGTGATTTTTAATCATAGATGACATATTTTTCCCCATTTAATTAGGCTTACACTTTATCCTGTGTAGATCGTTTGACCAAATTAGTACTTTCTTTAAGCTGTTTCCATTTGTTTGGGTTCTTCCTGAAATAGAGTATTCCTCCCCCAGCAATCAGGAAAATTACTAAAATGGACACACAAAGTGAAATGATAAGAACTGTGTAACTGTCTGATTTAGCCACATACACTCCACCTCGTGATGCACTAAATGTTGCAACTCCATCCTTGCCAATGTCTGACTTAACTTTGCTCCAGCTTGAGAAACTGGAATCGGTGGATGAGACGTAAATGTTGACATTACTAGCATCTGGATCTGTCTGCATGCGGACCTGGAACTTCTTTCCAAGAACTGTTATCTCTGTCTGTGGTGATATCACCACAAAGTTGCTAACGTACTTCTCTCCTATCTGAAATGGTATTAGCATTTTTTTATCTGATTGCTTTTTTCCTTGCAAATGCAGAAAACAACAATTATACTCCAATTTTGACCTTGGCTGAAATATTTAGCCATGGAGATGTAACATGAATTGGCAGGAGTTTTTAACTGTTTAAAAAACTAAAAAGCTACAGGAAAAAAATCTGCACTCAAATAACTTAAAAGTTTATTGTATGATGTGATTTTATTAAAAAATGAAATGAATGTAATGAATGAATGTTTAATTAGTTGCTATCCTGGGCTTTTTACTGGCACTCAAATGAAGTTTATAAATATGTACCAATGTATATATCCATGATTGTGATTCTCTCTACATTTGCCACTTGCATGCATTTGTGTTATTTATGAAGATTTGTGTTTCAGTTATATTTAATACAACAGCCAGTCTCTAGGAAGATCAGTCCTTTGGAGTTTTGTTACCCTCTTTAATTAATCTTTTTTGGCTTTTGTTCTCCTTGCACTAAGTTAAGGCTCTTTGAATCAAGTTAGAGTTAGTACACATTTGCTCAAGCCACAATGAAGAAAATTGGTTTGTGCCTATTTAAAAAAACATTTTGTTTGCTTTGTAAGCCATCTTCTGTATTTCTTTGCTGCATCACTAAGAAAGCAAACCTTTAAGCAAATTATGATTTATCAAGAATACTTACCCAATCACATGATGTTAAGAAAGAAATATGCACTTGTACAAAGTTGCCAGCTATGGAACAGCAAATTCATTGTTGATTATACTCTCTAAGAATATTCGGTAGTGATTAAAGATGGTAAGAATATTCCTAGAACAGTATTCAGTACTGATCAAAGCTGCTAAGTATGTTTCTTGAGCAGTATATTCACTTTTGATCAAGCTTGTAAAGAATATTCCCAAAACAGCATATTGAAAATTGATCAAACTCTGAAAGAATATTTTTCCTTCAAATCCCAATCCCATCACATTAGGAATATTAAACTGCTACCTTGCAAATCCAGTCCTACTAAAAGATAAAAAAAAATCATCTTTTCCTGCCTATCTAAAATAGACAAAAGGCAATAATTAATGCCCATTACCTCTCCTTGCTACTGCCATGTGTTGCTTGTTTGTAGCTTCACTGCTGTATTGGTAACATCACACAGTTTATCCTCTGTCAATCCATGCATTTTTGTGTCCTAACTGAACCATCAATTGTTCCTTTTGGATCTCTTATGAATCATTCTGCTGCATGTTAGATTTTCAATTTCTGCCAAATTTGAGTGCTTTTTTCATCTGTTGGGACTTTGTCTTTTTATGACCATGTCACACCACTTTATGAGCTACTGCAACTTAAGACACTTCTCACATTCTTCATTAGTGATGGATCTGGTTTCAGCAAATTATTAACATGATGCATTACTAATTTATGCTTGGTTTTCCATTCTTGTGTCATTTCAGTAGAAATATCAACTTAATACATGATATGCATAAGTTCAGTCAATGTTTTGACTTTTTTAATTACTTCATTAGTAACAAGGAATATATGCATATTAACTAGTTAGTAACATGATGAATTACTAATGTATTCTTTGCTTTCTCTTGTGTTGTTTCAGCAGTAATGTCATCTAAATGCAACTTCAGAACACAGAAGTCTCCCATGAATCATGCTTTGTATATACTAAGTGTATATCATCTATGATATGCGGCATAGTCAGAGGAAGTCTTGGCTACAGTATTAGTTATTTAGTAGCATCGCTAATCATTGCGTTGTCCTCTCTTCTTTAGTCATTTCATGAGAAATATTTACTAAATGCATGGAATGCACAGTTCAAAGCAATAGTCCAAAAGGCATTGATGGGAAGGAAAGATAGATTAAGTCAAGGAAGATAATCTAAAGTTTGCCATTTAGGCAGCCCAGTGGGTGCAAGTCTTTTCCGCATACCTGAGCAAGGCCTTTGGGTCTGTAAGTCAGGATGCATGGGGTTTGTACTGGAGCCATTGGATTTTTCAATGCATAATAAAACTCATTATATCACCACAACATTGCTGGCCATAGAGATGTCACTGACCATCTTGCATGGAAGACCGTTTGGTTAGCTGGACCAGCCAAATAGTTTGTTGCTTGTGATTCCAACTGATTGGGGGTGTGCCTCCTCCCCCAATTTTAGGCAGCCCAGTATGTCTCAATGGCTGACAATTTTTCCTCTGGCTCTTTTGAGGAGAAATAAATGGGTCTCAATTGCTATCAAAAGCTACCACTCCATGAAACTGGACACATTCCAGCATCATGGCAGAGATGATGTTGTGCATGAAAAGAACTTACCAGAACTTTTAGCCAATTTTGATCTGAACTGATCAAAAACCCTCAGTTTCCAAAATGGAACCCATTCTGGATTTTAACATGGCTCAATTTGAATAAATCTGATCCTCTGTTCCACACCACACTAAACTTACAGTCATACAAGGCAGGTTTCTTGCTAGCTTTAGCTTCTGCATTTAAATCAAATCAAATCATAAATGAATTTGACATGGACCCTTTTGGACAAATCAAATCACTATAAATGAATTTCACAAGAACCTTTTCGACCCAAATGCAGGGTGAGTGAGTTGCATGTCCGAATTATCTTCAGATTGTATTGTTTGATGGTCCTCTTGGCACAATCAGGCTTTGTAGTCAAAAATAGGTTACCATCAATCAGTAACCAAAGAGTCATCATTTACTCACTTTCTTCCACAGACAGATAGAGAGCAGCAGCCATGTAAAATCCTGTTCTCTTGATCTCAAAACACTACTTGAAATACACAGAGACAAGTCGTGGCATGCACAAGCACCTTTTTCCTGCTGGTGAAAGCCAGAAAACAGGACATCAATCTCAAGTCCTAACTTCAAGACTGAAGTGGGTAATATGCTTGACGTACTCTGACATCTCACAAGATCAGTCATCTCACAAAGATTATCTCTTATGAGATTTGAGCCATATCTGCAAGTTTCACATTCAAATTTAACATTTTGATGAGATTTAATAGAAGCTGTTGGCTGGCATGCTGAGTCAATGTTGCTAGTTTTATCTGCCATCAGACCCAAATAAACCAGTCAATGTAGCCTGTTAGCTTTGCTGGATTTGCCAGTGAAATTGTGTAGGTAAAAAGATTTCAATATTAATTTTCTTACCTGTATGAAAGTTCACAGGTCAAGCAACCCTAGGCTGTGTTGCTTATGTAATTAGGAAATTAGGAGAATGGGTTATCATTCATATGGGAAATCTGATGTTCATTCAGTAGAAAGATACCCAAGGTAGAGGCCAGATACTTAGTATTCTCTCTAATTACCTATTCTCCTAAGGTAATGTGATTGGGTAAATTATGTTTCTCCAAGACTATTTGACCAATCACAATACTTAAAAACCTTCTAACCACCCTGCCATGTGAACATACTCGTTAGTATATTGCTCATCTAAAACCTGGTGGTAGCAAGAAGAGGTATTGGGCAAGCATTATTGTCCTTTCTCTATTGAGATAGACATGAAAAAAAGACAACAAACGGCGCAACTTTTAGTGGGTTTGATTTGCAAGGTAGCATGTAATGTGCTTATCAAACATAACTGACAGTGAAATATTCTTTCAGAATCATGATCAATACGGAATATGCTGTTTTAGGACTATACTTAGCAACTTTGATCAGTACTGAATATGCTGTTCAAGGACTAGACTTAGCAACCTTGAGCATTACCAAATATGTTGTTCAAGGACTACACTTAGCAACCTTAATCAATACCGAATATGCTGTTCAAGGACTAGACTTAGCAACCTTGATCAATACTGAATATGCTGTTCTAGGACTAGACTAAGCAACCTTAATCAATATCGAATATGCTTGCTCAAGGACTACACTTAGCAACCTTGATCAGTACTGAATATGCTGTTCAAGGACTACACTTAGCAAACTTGATCAATACTGAATATGCTGTTCAAGGACTACACTTAGCAACCTTAATCAATACCGAATATGCTTGTTCTAGGAGTACACTTAACAACCTTGATCAGTACTGAATATTCTGTTCTAAGACTACACTTAGCAACCTTGATCAGTACTGAATATGCCATTCAATGAATATTCTTGGCAAGCTTAATCAAGAATGAATATACCATTGAGTGAATAATCTGAGAGAGTTTGATCAATAATAAATGTGATAGAGAAATAATGATTAATTCTTATCAAAGAGAAAGCCTGATGCAGATAATATAAATTAAGGTTTGCCTTCATGATGGACATAAAAGAAAAGATCACATATGACTTACTGAGAGCTTAGCTCCATTACTTTCCATCCTTCTGACGCCCTCCTCCCTGGGCCATACCTCTAGTGTCAGTTTCTGCAACCCGTCCAACACACCCTGATCTGCTATCAACACTACCTGACTGGAATGTGTGAATAAATTCAGATAAATATCACCGTAGATGAAATAAGAACACATCACTTCCATAAGATTTACTGTCTAATTGTTTCATATCATGTCGTGCAGCTTTACTCCTTAAACTGCAATTAAAATTGCTACACATTTCAAGCATGAAAATAACTTTTTAAAAAAAATACATTTCTAATGATAAAACAAACCATGGACATATCTATGCATTTACTACATTCAGACCATCTTCATTTAAGCCTTTTTGTTTCCAACCCATTTATTTGTATAAACATGAAATGTTGATGGAGGAAACAAGCTGTATGTAAATAATATTCAATTTCAAAGACTTCTAACAATAGGCTAGACTAATTCTGCTACTATATAAATAATGGGCCTACCCATCCCTAGATGTCATTACTCCACCCATGTATCCCAGAGCTCCATTCTCCATCGTAAACTTGGTCACTGAGATTCGCCCTTTTTGGTCCCTATTAGAGAAATTATTGTTCCTGGTACACACATAGTGGTATGTGCCTACAGTTGTCACTTGCCGTGGCTCCAGGTTAAAGTATGGGTCAGCATTATTCAGGTCTTTGTCTGCATTATCTGGAAATAGAAAAAGTGTCTCTTGTGATTTTTAAACCAATGTCAAATGTGAAAATATTGTGCCTGAAGACTACAGACAAAAACTTTCAAGTCTGAACACACTGAAAAATATTTGAAACAGCAATAATATGAAAACCTGATGAGATCATCTTTACATAGGCATACAAAGATGTCTACCAAATTTGTTTTGCATAGTTTAAATTGTTTCTACTTAATCCTTCAACCAGGTTATTGTCAAAAAGGCTAAGTCCAAAAACTGCTTAACCATCCTGAAAATCTAATCAGGCCATCTAATTGTCCCTGCCAAATTTCATTTGTCAGTATTTTGAAAGTATTTGTACAATCTTGCTAACAAGCTTTTCAGGATGAATGTACTAAATGGACAGATCCCTGGATGAACATATTGATCTCAGAAAGGTGACAAGTCTTATCATAAAGCTGACAAGTCCTGCCATCTCTGAAAGGTGACAAGTCTCATCATCTCTGAATGGTGACAAGTCTTGCCATTTTAAAAGGTTATGTGTCTTGGTATCTTTAATATATGCTGAACAAAACAAATCTGTATGTTTCATTTTAGTTCACTGCATTTCAGTACCACACTGAATGAGTGTCACAACACAGAGATTTCTCTGCACCAAAAATATACTTTTTATTTTCCACCATGATGGTTTATTTTAAGTCTTTATCACTCTAATGGCAATTAAGTCCCACATCTACTCATACAAATCAGTTTTATGGCAACATCACTGATAACTAAATATTTTCAACCATTTTATATGTCTCATCTTTACTCCCTAGTGTTTTGTCTATTTTGATATATTGTTCTTTTCTTTTGAAACTGTTGAAATAAAAAAATATACCCATGAAATACTGTGGTAAGCAATTTTATTGCATGAAAAATTTAACTTACTTGGCTTGAGGAAAGACAACTGAATTAGATCAGTTTTGCGTAGGTCCAGGAAAGAGGCATTGTTCAGGCTGCTAGGGTAATTGTTGCCATAGTGACCAAAAACAGGACCTGGTCCAAAAGGGACATCATTTCCCTCAGGGTACAGTTGAGATGTGAGGAGAAGTGCATTATTACGATCAGTCCCTGCCTTCCCCTGGCCAGCATTATTTAGTGGATTGTTGTTTGACCCTGTCCATCTGTAATAAATATACAATATCAATTAAATGAGTATCTTCCTCGCTTCAGAAAAAACACATTTTAAAACAAAATGTAATTCCTGGAATTGTACAGGTATTTCCAGTTTAAAGGCAGCAGTTACAAAGCAGAAAAATATAAAACATTTTCAATTTGGTAGAAGCAGCTGCTTAAAGTGAACATTGTATTTTCAGCATGGAAATGAACATCAAATTTTCAGCATGGAAGTGAACATTGTATTTTCAGTATCGAAGTGAACATGGTGTTTTCAATATGGGAGCAGCAGATACTTAATGGAAGTATACACATTATTTTCAGTCTGTTGTTAAACACTGTTTAAAGATATACTGGATAATATTTTCAGTTTTTCAGCAGCAATTACTTACTGGAAGTGTACATAGTCTCCTGTCATGATGTTCAGAGTGTTCGGGACAAAGTCATACTCCACTGCCGGATAAACCTGCACAATGTTGCCACGTTTCCCACGAACATTCAGATTGTGGATCACTGCTCCTTTTAAACTGTCTGGCCTTTCCTTGATGGAGAAAACATGGGTCCTGCAACATCGACATAGGTACAGAGAAATAAGTAGAATATATTGAGTCTAATGAGAAATTACAGAATTACATTGACCTTAAGGCAGAAATTATATATACAGTTCTACCCATTTATCTGAACATCTGTGGGCCTGAGGCAATACTGTTGACATAGCGACTTTTGACACAAGTGTTTGGAGAGGGGGGAGGGGCTTAAAAAAGAATACAATTTTGCATACAAGTGAAATTCGTCTGTGAAGTGCGACCATTTCATCAGTGAGCAGGATTTTCACTTTGAGAAGAAAATAAACAATGGAGATTTTGTTTAAATGGAGCCAAAAGCAATGCAAATTACAATGACAACTGACATTTTTAATTATACCTTTTTGAAGAATGATCCATTATGTGTTAAGTACAGTACATATAAAAGAAAAATCAATTAATCTGAGTATAGATCAAATGTTAGAAAATTAATGGATTGTAACACACACACACACACACACACACACACACACACATACACACACACATATAAATGGTACACCCTGTTTGGTATAAATCCAATTGTCAACAAACACATATCACTACACATTTCACAATGATATTTCTTGTCTCTAGTAGTATGAGGCTGCATAGTTATTTACATGCTACTTCAATTGGACTGCAACAAGGCCATCATCAAAGGGATGAGGAAATTCATATTGATGAGGTATTTCATTGAGATGAGGCAGTTTATAAGGATCAAGCTATTCCTAGGGATGAGGCAAATCAAAGATTTGAAGTTATTCAGTGGGATGAGGTAATTCATAGGGAAATTAAAACCTGTTAACATTTAGTTTCAAAAGACTGTGAATTAAATTTGCTTTTCATGCTGCTTTTGGAAGCCATCATAAGAATAAATTTACTTTTTTTCTTCTGAAAAGGAAACATTAACTTACAATAAATGTGTTCTAATAATTGATTGTTTTGGAAATTGTAACATTCAGTCAGATTCTGTGGCTTTTATTCAAGTTTGGTGCTGACTTCCTATGATGGAAGCTGCTCGCATTACTGAAGTTGCAGTAAAAAGCATGACAATATGAATTCAAACATGCTTTAGGTAATGATACTTGAAAGTCACACATCAAAAGACACATGTATTAAACTAGTCATTAAGGAAAAAGATGTCCCCTAAATGTGTGCATCCAATGAGAACCTAACAGTGTCTGAATTCAACATATTATATTTCAAATCAACCTAAATAGGGAAATTAATAACTGATGAAAAATATATTAGTTAACATTTAACAATTATAAGATACTGAACAGTAATGGATATAGCAATCATGTTTGTTTCATTGCAATGCAGTAAATGCACAGCTCTAATGTAAATATGACTGAGTAAAACTATGAGTTACCAGTCATACATACATTTTTTTCCAGTCATGTCACACAAATTTATATAGGCTGGTATATGATTTAGTTACAATGTAACAGATTCAATATTTCACAAAGTGGGAATGTGACATGAAGGTGGATTTAATGCCTTGATCTTTTTGTCAGGTTGACAAGGAAATTTGTTTTTGTTCTTCTATAAACTGTGCACCCCTCTGTAAAATATGAATCTGGGTAAAATAAGTGCACATTATACACATCAAAGTATGGTATTATTAATACCATTAATTTAAAACCTAACACTGGATAAGATGACAATGATGATGATTATGATTTGGATGGTGTTAATGATATTTAAAATTCAACTAAAGTTTAGTTTTGCATAATTTACAAACTTTTTTAAAAATAAAATCCATGTAAACAATATTATAACCCGAGCCTACTAACCTGTTGGTTTGTACACCCCCTGCCGATTTTGATAATGGAAACCTTTAATTTGATAAAAAGTGCAAAGAACTTAGTCAATTCATTCATTTATATTTTATAACCAGACTGTGAATAAAATGGCCTTAACACCATCATTTTCTGTGCATTTCATGCTTAACAGAGTTGTCAATATTATAGATGGACATGCCTAAGACCCATTTCCAGTTCCTGAACAAGTCCATTTTCAGCAATGGGGTGTATGTGTGCCTAAAGATGTACATATACATGTTGTCTGCTTCCAATATTTAGTGTTGAGTCAAGCAAAGGAAAAGAATCAGAAAAAAATAATTGCCTTTCACATGAATTTAACAAGTGGTTTCATTAATATGTTCATGTGTGCAAAGGAATATAATTCCAAACTCAACATTATGGTAATTTACGTAATTATCTGGCACTTACCGAATAGGATGAATTACATCATTATGCTGTTGGATGGAAATAAACCACCCCATAGTGTATGGAATATGGCGTCGTGTTAGTATGAAATGTCCGTTAAGCATGAAAGGTGCAATGGGATACCAGTATTAGTGCCATTCTGGTCACAGTCAGGTTAGAAATTATAAATCAATGATTCTGTTGACTTAGTTCTGTGCACTTTTTATCACATTAAACATTTTAGTTATTGAAATCGGTAGGGATACAAACCAACAGGGATGTAGCATCGGACTATAGAAGTCTGACTCATACTGAGCATTGTTTTCTTATTGGATTTAAATGAAGGTTGCACATATTACAATGACAATTTTGATGTTAGTGTTAGTAGGGATGATGATTTTGATGATGTTAATAATAACAGGGATGATTATTTAGATGATGTAGATAATAGTAGGGATAATGATTTTGATGATATTAGTGATAGTGGGGATGATGGTTTTAATTTTAGTAATACTGAAGATGATGATTTTGATGATGACAGTGTCAGTAGGGATGATGAAATTGATATGTTAGTGATAGTAAAATGATTTTGATGATGTTTGTGATCGTATGGATGATGATTTTGATGACATTAATAGGGATGACGATATTGATGTGAATGATAGTAGGGATTATGATTTATACCAAACAAGGTTAAAATGACAGTTTTCACACAGTAATAAATTCAGTGTTGCAAACCTGTCCTGAAATGTGCGGCCATATTGCGAAGTATCCACAGCAAGCTGAAGCTCAAAGTTGGCATCAGCAAAGAGCTTGACATTTGGATTTCCTTTGAAGACAAAGCCTCTATTTTTGGCTACCTCTGCACTTGGCAAGCCATACTTGTCTGACAAATCGAGCTTAGTTGGATTTCCATTGTATTCAGCAGTGGTATTCCAGCTATCATAATCCTCAGTGGATATGTTGTACCTGTACAATGGGGATCAAATTTTTCACCTGCTATGAAATATCTCAAAACCAAATATTATAAGAGCCCTAAATGAAACATTAAAACATTTGTTGAATAGCTTCTCTAAGTAACAACTATTTTTATCTTCAGAAATATGCTGGTAGGTCCTACTGAATAATACATGAAATATCTATATAAATAAATTTCCAGATTATCTAAAGGTCTTCTGAAATATGCAGTCACACCTAGTGAATAAATTGAATATTTGTATTAGTACGTTTCCTTTAAGATGTAAAAATTTCTTTTTATTTCAATGCCATTTAGTTTATCATCACGGACTAGCTCATATTTGGAAATGCAGGTTAAACATCTGACAGAATGCGAATTGCAAAGGGAGTAACTTTACCTGATTCTAAAGACACATTTGGTTTCATCAATATTAGGTAGGGTCCAGTTGTATAGATTGGGGCTACCATCCAAACCATTACCAAGGTGATTATCTCGAGAAAAGTCTGTCTCTCGGCAGTCAGGTTGTGGCAATCCATGTGCAGGAAACTCTTTCCACACGCCTCTAATACCATTAAACTCTGTTTTCTGAAAGAAGTGAATATAGGGTCCTTGTACATTAATATTGAAACATTTTGTTTAGCTTTTAGGCCTTTAGGACATAAATTATTTATATGGTACATAAATATGTAAATGTACTTAAATGTATTCCTATGCCATGTCAAACACATTCTATTCCCCTCAGGGCTGTTCTATTTAAACATACATAGTACCCAGATATGTCCCAGGGTACTTTGATTTCAATTTCTCTGAGTTCATATTAAAATGATAACAAAATTCAAAATTGCACATATAGGTGAGTAGCCCCACTTTAAAAGTGCCTTCCCTGGGTTCCATGTATGTTTTAATGGAACAGTCTTGGCATGAAACATAACAAATGTGTAGATTTGAATTATTCCATATCCAAAGTATGTTGCTTTTGTTTTTCCCTCCATCTTTTTTCCACTTTTTCCAATTTATGGATGAATTTTAAATAAAAAAAAAAAGCAAACTGAGTTACTTAAGTTTCATTTGGTGCATAAAAGATATCCATATGTCAGTGTAGACACATTCTAAATGTTCAGACCCTCAAACTTTGGAAAATAACATGTATTTCTCAATTTCCAGAAATTCATGATAATACAAAAATATGTCAGAACACACTTAGCATAATTTATTCACTAGATTAGAATGAATATTAAATCAAATATATTATTCAAGTGGTAAATAATTCCTGTGTGGGTGTGAAAATAAAAGGGGTCACACATAGTACCATACCAATATGTTGACTGAACATCCAAGATTGAATGTATATTACATAAATTAATTACTAATTGATACCCAAATATAATTGAAAATAATTCTTTTATGCTGTAATTTTGCATTGACTTAGATTTACTGGCATTACAAAAGATATACCTGGCATGGTACATTCTCAATTTAGGTCCAGTTACCTTAAAATGCGAAATTTTAATATCACAATATGAAACTTTTGTGCAAAGATGTTTAAGATGTTCAGTAAATATATCTGCGAAAGAAAATCTAGATTCATTTAATTTTTTGACGACCAATTTATGAAAATTTTGTTGATATTGTGAAGATGTGAGGGCTTTCATAGTTACTGTGAAGATTTTATTGTTACTGTGATGATGTGAAGAATTCATTGTTACTGTGAAGATGTGAAGAATTCATTGTTACTGTGATGATGTGAAGATTTTATTGTTACTGTGATGTGAAGAATTCATTGTTACTGTGATGATGTGAAGAATTCATTGTTACTGTGATGATGTGAAGATTTCATTGTTACTGTGAAGATGTGAAGAATTCATTGTTACTGTGAAGATGTGAAGAATTCATTGTTACTGTGATGATGTGAAGATTTCATTGTTACTGTGAAGATGTGAAGAATTCATTGTTACTGTGAAGATGTGAAGAATTCATTGTTACTGTGATGATGTGAAGATTTTATTGTTACTGTGATGATGTGAAGAATTCATTGTTACTGTGATGATGTGAAGAATTCATTGTTACTGTGATGATGTGAAGATTTCATTGTTACTGTGAAGATGTGAAGAATTCATTGTTACTGTGAAGATGTGAAGAATTCATTGTTACTGTGATGATGTGAAGATTTCATTGTTACTGTGAAGATGTGAAGAATTCATTGTTACTTTGATGATGTGAAGATTTCATTGTTACTGTGAAGATGTGAAGAATTCATTGTTACTTTGATGATGTGAAAATTTCATTGTTGTTGTTGTTGTTGTTGGGCTTAACACCATTTTTCCAGCACACAATAGGCTATTCATGGCGGCCAGAATTAATGGTGGAGGAAGAAACAGGGAAATCACTGGAAAGAATTACTGACCCACGAGAAGCTACTGGCAAGCTTTCTCACATATCCACATTAGCCGAATCCTAGACTCGAACCCAAGCAGACAGAGGTGAGATGGCAGTGATCCGTAACGGACAGTGCTTTAGACCACTAGGGCCCCTCTAAGATTTCATTGTTACTGTGAAGTTGTAAAGATATCATTGTTACTTTGAAGATGTGAAGAATTCATTGTTACTGTGAAGATGTGAGGGTTCGTAGTTACTGTGAAGATATCATTGTTACTGTGAAGATGTGAAGAATGCATTGTTACTGTGATGATGTGAAGATTTCATTGTTACTGTGAAGAAAATTTCGTCATTTTTGCAAACCATATTTGAATTTTTTCTTACATTACATTTCTGTCTGTGACACATATCTAAGAAAATCAGTTTAAAAATAACAAAACTATTTATTATACACAAGTTAACAATAGAAAATGGCACCCAAAATGAATGAACTTGCAATAAATTTAACATCACATTTGTTATATTGCGGACAATGCAGAAATTCTAAAAGACTTTTCAAAGTCCTACCATTATATAGATATAACAGTCCTACCACTGTACATGACAGTCCCACCATTGTACATGACGAGCTAACTCGTCACTTGAAGTAAGGACTTTAAATGGAGTTAAACAATAAAAGATATTTACCAAGAATATCCAAGTGATTCATTTTGCAGATTGGAGATATTTATTTTGGACAGTTATATGGTTCAAGCTGATCCAAAATATTTTGTATCTTATCATTATTCAAAAACGAGTAACATTAGTGCTAAATTATTCAAGTTGCTATCAGAATGAAAAGTAAATGAAAAGATTACTAATAAATACAGAAGTTATTATTCATCCTATGCCAAGAAATATTTACATGACAATAGGGTTTATACCAAAATGAAAAATCTGTCAGATATACAATATAGGTAATGAAAATAAAAACATTTGTACTGAAAAATTTCACAACTGTACCTCACAATCTTCTTTGTTGTTGGGAAGACTTTTCTTTGGGAAGTTGTCGATTTGATTCTTGGCTTTTTTTAGATTCTCAAACGAGAAGTAACATCCCCAGCGTGATTTGACATTCTGACTCTCAGACTGGTAGTAAGGACATTTCTTTGCATTATTCGTCAGTATAGCTATGTCCTAAAGTCAGAATAATATGTAATTTAAAAAGTCACCTCAAAACTTCCACCAAAATGACACAAATTAGATTTTCTTATATATCTTAAAAATATTATATAAAACATAGCACAGAAAGATAATTTCTACATTCATTCAGGATTTTTTCTTTTCAAATATTACTCCCAGATACTAAAGCACCATTTGGTACATAAATCATAATTTTTTCAACAAGTGACAAAAATATGAGCACCAATATGTTATTTTTGTACTACAAAATGAAACAAACCTTGTTTTTATGTATACAAAAATAGTTTTCATTTTATACCAAACTTGCTTCTGACTTGAAGCTTAGAAAACGAAAGTCATTCTTTATCACCACACTCTTCATATGATCATCTTAGTTAAATTGTAATCATAGACCAATCATAAAAATGTCAGCAATTTAAGATACCAATAATTTTGGAATAGTTTAATTTTTTGTAATAAATTACATTTTTGACGTTCTGTAAATATGTTACACATAAATAGGAAGTCTGATAGCAATGCAACACACTAGGTTTCAACCTTTTTACAATGTGGCCAAGGAACATAACTTTGTTGACAAACAAACCATGGTATATCAAATATTTTTGACAAAAATTAATCTCTGTGCCTAAAAGATAATGCCATTTCCATTTATTTTTCTTACTGTAATTATAACTTCTGTTGGTACACACAATCAAGAATTGCATGGCACGATGGATTCACACATGAAAATATTGGTCTGAACAAGTACGAAATACATTTCATCAATAAATGCATACATTTCACACTTAATCATTTCAAAAGGATTAGAGTGAGAACACACCTACAGTACATAAAATCTGTGAGAATGTTTTCATAATTAATGATTTTACAATATGGATGTAATACCTGAAAGCATATGAAAGATAATACAAGTGGAAATATTTTTATATTTTATAAATGCACTATGCCACTCAACAAATGTATCTGGATTAATGGGAAAAAGTTTCAATAAAATATGTGCTTCAATCATATTTACAGTTGGGCATAGAAAATAAAGGCAGACTGGAACCATAGACATGTTTTGAAATCATGCCCAATAACCAATGCTTGATGCAAGGAAAATAAAGCCGTATAAGAAAAGAAAATAGTCCATTTATATGATTAAGGACTTTTCAAGAATAAATCAGACTTTTCAAATTCAAGATATTTTCAATGCAATCCCTTAAATTTAAGGAGCTTTCAAGGTAGCAATAATTACTTATGACACCTTTTTTGCAAAATCAAAACTATCACAAAGAATATAGTGATTTGCTCATTCTACACCTGTAATTATAACATCAAACTGTTCAGATTTCCAATATTGATCTGTAAATGATAACAAAGCTGTTCACATTTCAAATAATGATCTGTAAATCATAACATAAAGTTGTTCAGATTTCCAATAATGATCTGCAATGATAGATAACACAGAGCTCTTCACATTTCCAATAATGATCTGTAATGATAACATAATACTGTTTCAGAGATCTTGGAAAGGCTTAATTATGTGTATCTGGACACAAATTTTTTATTTGGGATGCAGAAAATCTCCTACACAGGAATCCTCCTTATGCACGTTTTTGTTGCATAGAGGAAACTTTTGTGGCAAAAAATATGTTTTAATCACTATGAAAACTGAAGCAATGCTTTTAATTTAGTATGTTACTGACTTCTTTGATCAAAGGTCGCCGGCTTGCTTTCATAAAGGTGCATGTGTTATTGAAGGCGCCGCTAAAGGCTCTCTTTGATGGACAAAACAAACACCCATTTTGGCAACATCAAATGAAATGTAGAACATTGACACAATTTTTTAAAAAATTTCCTTAGTATATATCAGAGCTTTAAATGTAATCTGTTTTCAATGAAGTTGCAGCAAAACGATTTTTCTGGGTTTTTTTTATGTTTTTTTAAAAAATTGCCGGTGGTCGACTGTAGTCATTTCATTTCAGTTTCGCCCTCAAAGGCAGTTGATTGTAGCTAGTCAGTTGCATGGCTAGTTTGATTATATTACAGCATACAAGTATCAAGGTCAGATATCAACATAAGCAGATTATGACATAACAATTAACTTTTAGGGTGGTTTGTCAATAGGAAATAAGGATATGTATATGTAACAATTGATTCCAGTGCATTTTTATATCCAAATTTGCGGCTTCCTGTCATGGTGCCTTTGAATTTCTCCACTCCAAACTCGAGACTATATACTGTTTTTATCAGCCAAAAATGTTGTAGCCAAAAATATGGCCAGAAGGTATATTTTGTTGCCAATATGTAAAACATTATTGCAATTAGTGACATTGGCAAAGCCCAGCACAATCAATGTTATTGATTTCATTTACGGTTGTTGCTGTATAAATATTGCCTGCGAAGTCGAAATCAAGAGACTTGGACAAAATGCTGTTTGCAAATTTAGACAGCGTTTTGCAGTTAAATAGAAAAATGATAAAGATTTTAATGAGATTCAGAACTGTGCTAAGTTGCTATAACTAATAGTTCAGATGTGACCATAGCCAAGTGTAATAAAGTATTTGATTTCTGGCTTAGTTCGGACTGCAACCTTTGCTGGTTGGAGTGTAACTTTTGCTGGTTGGACTGCAACTTTTGCTGGTGGGACTCCTAAATTTACCAAATTAGGAGTCCTGGACTCCTAGTTTTAAAATCCTAGCAAGACATCTGTGTTTACAGTTTGAATAATGACCCAGTGACAAAGTCATTAAAACAGGTACATCAAATAAGTAAAAGCTGACAACACATATAAGATGCAGTCACTTGCAAACCATCTAAATACACATGCTATATATATAAATAAATAATTTCATTTTCCCACATTGGATGTCTTTCGACATTGGTAACTTTTCAAATGTGAAATAAAGAGGGTTAAAAACTTCTACTCTGACCACCTCTGAAATGAGATGATGCTAAAATATCAAAACAGTCACACCAAATTCATGCTGACAATAAGTAAGCATCCTGTGAAACAACACCAACTACAAAACAGGTGTACCTTTATAAGCCAGACTGGTCATCTTACTCAGGATACTATACTACAATGTGTTTATTCTTTCAAAGGAAGCACATTAACCATTGGTTAATGGAAGCTTCAATACAACAAAATTTACACTAAGAAGTTCAGTTTGTCTTTCAGAAGACAAAGACAACAAAACGTATAATCACAAATACAAGGAATTGTCGTGCAATTCAATATTTGTTTCTTCTTGGTAATCTTGAGTATTTTTAACAACACAACAGATGCAATATAAATAAATGAAATACTTATGTAGAAAATTTAATCTGCTTGTCCCCTGAGGTCCATCATCAAGATTCTTAATTGTAATCTTCTGAAGACTTTTATTTATCTTCAAATACAAATGCCTTCAATGTGACAATCTTAACTTTTGTAGCAACTACCCTTGAAGTACATGTCTCTTGCAACACTATATTAACAGTAAAATTACATGCAAATATTCCAACCATCTTTTTAAAAAAATGACTCATCAAGTCTTTTAAAAAACAAAGGCGAGCAGAGCCCCAAGAATTAAAATGTAAGTTTTAGTGGATGTAGGTAAAGTATAGAATCCTATGAAATGTAGACATATTTAAGGACTTTCAGACATGGGGATGCAAAAAATATACCAGCCTTTACTCTCCCAAATGAGGCTATATAAAAAGATCATTCTCATTCTTGTTTAGTAATTCATTATAATGGGGTTCAATTAATCACAAGGAGGAAAGTCAGCTTATAATACCTAATCTCCTTAAACATTATATGATGATCACTACAAAATGGCATACTATTATATTTACAACCGCTGACATTAAATCTAGGGAGTCCAGAGACACTGCACAGAAAAATCTAGTCCATGCCAAATACTCTCAAAGATTTCTAATCTTACACCCATAAAGACACGCTTTGATGATGTCCTACTTTTATGGAACTAGGCCCCTATTCTTCCCATAAGAATCAGGGGTCTCACTAAAAGTCGAAATCCAACTGCAGATCTAAACACCATTTACATGTTCAATACCAAGTTTAAAAGCTGTATTTGTGCTTGAAAAATTTCTGGAAGTACAATGAAAGTTGCAATCGGTTTCATTACATCCTAGTTTTGGATATTTGACTTTATTTCGTTTGTTTACAGATGAGAATATGTTTACCCAGTCAACGGTTCTTATCGCTAATTTCTGGCAAATCATTGTTTTTCTTTTGAACATTGAGTGTTTTCAAATACCCTTTTTGGTTTTATAAAGCAAGATTTGTACTTTGATTATGAATGATGGTGATATAGAAGAAATAAAAGTATTACTAATATAGATGTGTGTCTGATATTGTTTTGTGGGTAGGACTAGTGAACATTCAGCAAAACTAGCAAATTTCTTAATCAACAAATCTTTCCTGCTAAAAAGAAATTTATATTATAGTCTAGAACTGTAATTGAGTTATTGTATATAAACAAATGGGATGAAGGATGGATGTAAAAACAAAAGGATAGGGTGATAAACCCAATACCCTCCATTTTACGATGAAAATCTGGAACAAAAAAATTATATTACAAATTGTGCAATAAGAAGTCCAAATAGATAAATAACACTTACTTTCCAGGGTGAGGGTTGCCAGTAGGGATAATAGTCTTTTTCCTCTGCACACTCATAACCATATCGCTTGCCTTGATTATCTTGACGTGTATATTTGGCTGTGTGTTTGTTAACCAAGTTCTGCCAGAATAAGGAGAAAAATTAAATATCTAGTATCAGAAGAGTATATCTGACTGTGTTTATTGTCCATGTTCTGTACAGATTAATAAGAGAAATGAAATATTGAGTATCATAAGAGGCCTGACAATGGTGTAAGTATTAGAACTGATCTGACTGTAACATTATACATGTTACTATTCAAATAAATGTATCTTCTTGTGGATCAAATGGTGACAAATTAGTGCATGACATGGACAGTAAAATCTGTCAAATGAAAGTGAATGTATCACATTGCAAAGCTATTAATGTGGAAATAGCCATTAAAATACTTATATAAAGCATGACAGGAATGCATAAATAAAGCATGACAGGACTATAGAAATAAAGCATTACATGAATGTAGAAAAAAAGCATGACAGGACTATATAAATAAAGCATGACATGAATGTAGAAATAAAGCATGACAGGACTATAGAAATAAAGCATGACAGGAATGTAGAAATAAAGCATGACAGGACTATAGAAATAAAGCATGACAGGAATGTAGAAATAAAACATGACAGGACTATAGAAATAAAGCAGGAAAGGAATGTAGAATTAAAGCATGACATTAATGTACAAATAAAGCATGACAGAAATGTAGAAATACATGACAGGACTATAGAAATAAAGCATGACAGGAATGTAGAAATAAAGCATGACAGGAATACAGAAATAAAGCATGACATCAATGTAGAAATAAAGCATGACAGGAATACAGAAATAAAGCATGATAGGACTATATAAATAAAGCATGACAGGAATGTAGAAATAAAGCATGACAGGAATGCAGAAATAAAGCATGACAGGAATGTAGAAATAAAACATGACAGGACTATAGAAAAAAAGCATGACAAGAATGTAGAAATAAAGCATGACAGGAATACAGAAATAAAGCATGACAGGACTGTATAAATAAAGCATGACAGGACTGTATAAATAAAGCATGACAGGACTGTATAAATAAAGCATGACAGGAATGTAGAAATAAAACATGACAGGACTATATAAATAAAGCATGACAGGAATGTAGAAATAAAGTATGACAGGAATGCAGAAATAAAGCATGACAGAAATGTAGAAATAAAGCATGACATTGATGTACAAATAAAACATAACAATAATGCAGAGATTATAATGTTTAATAGTCCTCACATATAGGCACTATAGTCGGGTCAAATAAACTTATGTGCAGAAATCAACATCTTCTTATACATACCATGACTAGGGCATATTAACTTGGAGACAATAACCTACAGATGTCTTAAATATGCAAACAGCAAGCCATCCACAAAGTTTGATTCAGATGCTTACTCTAGAATCTAGAACAAACGTTATTCTGAAAAACCCATGTTTGTTAGAGATAAGGTAGCTATGAGTTTTGAACTTCTGACCCAAAAATTTATCAACTTCTTTTCTATCCAACATATCATTCACAAACTTTGGATAAAAGTACATGGTCAACAACTGAAATTTGTGTGCAGAAAGCAGGTTTCTTCCTTCAGTCACAGAGACATTGCAATCTGATGCCAAATCAATAGGCTTTTTTTGGATAGACAATATCAAACATAATACATGGTGGCTTATGGTGGGTATATAATAAGCAGCTGGCCATACCTTGCATGTTGTTTTGGTAAACTGGTGCTGTACATATCAAGTCATTTTCATATGCCCAACTACACATCAAGCTATATCCATATATCCAACTATACATCAAGCTGTATCCATATACCCAACTACACATCAAGCTGTATCCATATATCCAACTATACATCAAGCTGTATCCATATATCCAACTACACATCAAGCTGAATCCATATACCAAACTACACATAAAGCTATATCCATATACCCTATTACACATCAAGCTGTATCCATATACAGTAGTCCCCCTCTTGAATGGCCCCTCTCACCAGCGGCCACCCGCTCCTTACAGCCAGAATCTGAAGGCACCGACGAATTTGTGTTCAAAATTACCCCTGACGAAAGGCCACCCGGCTAACGCGACCAGTGGCCAGAATATTTTTGCAAAAACATAAAATTTACCCCTCACAAGCGGCCGCATTTTATTTTGTAATATGTATCTAGAACAATTTTTTTTTTCTAATTGTGTTAAGTATTCGGATTTCTGTTTCCCGAGGTCAGGTTTTCGTTCTTCAAAAAAGTGTTCTACGTGTACCACTAAGGTTAATATTACATCCTTTACACCTTACAAGAAGCCACATTTATTTCCTAAAGCTGAGAAAGACTCAAATTTTATTCCATACATAAAGGTAATCCGTATATCCTTACTGCATGTTATCCTAGAAGTCTGGTTTATCCACGAATAATTGTTAAGATTACACTTATTAATAGTAGTAACATCGGAGAAGGGGCAATATTGATGTACAACATGAAAGTCTGCGCGGAAAATGGTTTGATAGCCTTTGCGGCTTCCCTTTTCAAGATGTTGAGCTGCTTAACTTACATAATTAGCGGCTATTACACAACAATTGTTAAGTTTATAAATTTTAACGGCCGCGAGGTGCTATAGATATAAAAACAATAGGGTACCAGACCGCGACTAATAAATCACGAGATAATCGGTGCCTTTAAAAATATACGGCATCTTGTTTAAATGCAGAAAAAAATTGTTTCATCCGTCTGGTAGTAGCAACATTGAGGATTATACATGGATGTAAGGTCAAGATCACATGGTCAGCATTAGCTAAAAATAGAAACAGTGTACTAGACAAAAACCGAAAAATCATGTGACAACACAACTTATCGCTTCTTTACGAAGAAAGCATGTCGTTCGCTCAACAAATGTGTCATCTGCATAATTAAATCGCATACAGTTAGCAACATCGGAATAACTCATTACCAAAAAAACCCCATGTCATCACATAAACGAAGATGATTTTTTCAGCAAACGTCGGTTATTATATATAGTCTACGATATCGGGTGAGGTGGGGAGGGGGACTGGTCAAACAAATTTAGGTAGAAAAGACTTGAATAAAACAATTTTATGTTGAAAAGACTCGAATAAATAACATTGTAACCGATAAGTTATTTAGCAGCAGTGGGAAAATGGAGCAAATGGATAGATAATTGCGTATGTACCAAGATTCAAATGACGTTTTTGTATGGTTCTGCTATGTGCATGACAATTCCCGCTCGCATATCGCGATTTTGCCAAGAATAAGAACTATTAATGCATACTCAGTTGAAATAAGTCAACTATTATAGCACAAGAACCGTTTAATATTTAATGTTGCTTTTAAACGAAGATATTTAATGCTTTGAGAAATGAAGCTTTCTTACTACGTACATATACTTCTCACAAAATATTTAGTCCCCCCTCTGGAAAGGCCACCCACCTTATAAGGCCACTTTCCCGGTGCAGAAGGGGTGGCCGTATAAGAGGGGGACTACTGTACCCAACTACACATCAAGCTGTATCCATATACCCAACTACACATTAATCTATATCCATATACCCTACTACACATCAAGCTGTATCCATATACCCAACTACACATCAAGCTATATCCATATACCTTATTACACATCAAGCTGTATCCATATACCCAACTACACATCAAGTTGTTCCCTTATACACAACTACACAGCAAGCTGTATCCATATACCAAGCTACACATCAAGTTGTTCCCTTATACACAACTACACATCAAGCTGTATCCATATACCAAGCTACACATCAAGTTGTTCCCATATACCCAACTACACATCAAGCTGTTTCCATATACCAAGCTACACATCAAGTTGTTCCCATATACCCAACTACACATCAAGCTGTATCCATATACCCAAATAAACATCAAGCTGTATCCATATACCCAACTATACATCAAGTTGTTCCCTTATACACAACTACACATCAAGCAGTTTCCATATACCAAGCTATACATCAAGTTGTTCCCATATACCCAACTACACATCAAGCTGTATCCATATACCAAGCTACACATCAAGTTGTTCCCATATACCCAACTACACATCAAGCTGTATCCATATACCAAGCTACACATCAAGTTGTTCCTATATACCCAACTACACATCAAGCTCTTCCCATATATCAAACAACATGATTCTGAGTTTAATTGCAGATATGGACTTACAAAATGGCATGCACTAAGAATCCAAATTGACTGTTATGTCATTCTTATTGTTTGACAAAACTCCACCCTAATCACAATACTGGCATACAGTCTGATATCCATTTTCTAACTGCTGTTTAAAAGAAGCATGATGCTCAGCATGTTTTATATCTCAGTTAAAAAATACAATATTCCTGAACAAGTGATACAATTTAGGCAGTCTGAAAAATATTCACTTTATTCTAGTATTCTTGGCTTTATAAGATTGTTATATAAAAATGGATAGACATCTTGATATTATATGCTTGGCCTTCGGGCAGGTGTATATAAAAACTACTGGATGGCTCATCCATCAATCCACAAACGTACAAATTTCCAAAAAACATGTATCATTTTGAACTAGTATACAATGAAGAGCACATTATATGCCCATGCCAGACACCTCTATGTACAAGCATTTTTCTTCTTTTAGTCAAAGTGACCTTGATCTCAAAAGTTTAAATTCCAAAATCAACAAGATTTTACTTTTTATCTAATGCAGGCGTTCCATAAAGTTTGTTTTTTTTTTTAGTTAAGTAGAACTAATATTTTTGTGTGCAGAAGCCATTTTTTTTCTTCTTTCAATAAGACTCTATAAGAGATCTTGATTTTAATCTGGTGACCAAAAATGAATATTCTTCTTTACCCAAGCTATCCATTATGTACAACAAATACTACTGTGTTGAAACCTTTTTTATTCGTTGAGTCAGTGTGACCTTGAACTTTGACATTTTTACTCCAAAATTAATGCATTTTTCACTACACCATGTGCAAACCATCCAAAGTTTGGGAACTGTAGATATGGAAAATTTAGGCTGTTATTGGCAAACCATTTTTCTTCTGGTCAGAATCTGAGAAATGTATTGCCTCTATAGTGTATTCAAGCTGTAGTCAATCAGGTGCAAAATTACCTCACATATATGCATGGGTGTGGCATATAATCAAACTCAGTGGAGGTCTTAATTGATGAAAAAGAGGCTTCTAGACACTTTATTTAAGTTTAAATTTTTAAAAGATAATTATTTCATTTTACTGACAAAATAAGCAATACTTGAGAAGGAGGTTTTCTTCCCCACCATAGCTTTATTTCTTCAGTAAGGAATTCCCTCTTATATTCTACCTTTCTTAAATGGAAGGAAGGTAATTTTCCTCATAAAGTTTCAAAGCTATAAGAGACCCTGCTATATCCTTGCTTCATAATCAAGACATTTTATTCATACAGGTTAATATCCTAAATAATGGTCAACTCTGTTCAGTACAGACATATTATGAATGACTAAGGAATGAACTTGTCACAGGCTTATTTACAATTTAAATGAGCAATGAAAGATACATGACTTATGTAATTTATAATGAACAACTAAGAACCAATGAGACATTTTACACAATCTGAATAAAGCCTATGAGCTTGGTTTTAATTTATTAGTTTGGTGGAAAATTTAAACACTTTCATTCAATATTACAAATCCCCCACTGCATATCATGAATACACATCACTTGTGCAAATCTAAACATATGATGGTTACAGAAATTATGAGTAGGTTTATTCAGTACAAATCTTATTGCTTTGAAGAATACTTGAAGGAATTAATTAGGCAACAAACCTGTAAACAATGTTAACAATGGTGGTTTACCATAAGTAATGCATAATAAGGCATTACAGTTACCATGAAACAAACAGGGACTATAGATATATGCAGTAACAGGTAAGTCTGTCAGCATAACTAATAAATAAAAAATTATAAATACAGGTATGGAAGTCAATCATAATACAGGTAAAGCAGTAAAAACAAACCCTTGGTGTGCCAGTTGCCATTGTATCAATATTAATGTGAGGTGTAAGTTGTAAATGTCATCTTTAAATAAATTGGCCCAGCTATAAAAAAAAATTATATTTATGAAACCTTACATTTCTAATCTTCTATCAGGTAAAAAATTAAATCATCTCATTTGATGAATTCCTTAGGCTAAAAACCCAATGAAGAATTGAATATTATTTTTTTTAAGGCTATACAACATTCAGTTAGATTTCTCTGTAATTTCTTTTGTATATATCATTCACTCCAATCATACATTTCTGTATACTGATGTTTGAAATCACTAAAAGACTCTACAGAAAATAAAGTGTATGGTATGTATCATTTCTTCAAGATTCCCAATATGAATATGTCCAGTTTGTCTTATGAAGATACCTAATTTCTCTTACGAAGATGCCCAGTTATTATTATGAAGATACCCAATTTGTATGATAAAGATGGGCAGTTTGTCTTATGAAGATGGGCAGTTTGTCTTATGAAGATGGGCAGTTTGTCTTATGAAGATGTACAGTTTGTCTTATAAAGATGGGCAGTTTGTCTTATGTACAGTTAGTCTTAATGAAGATGGGCAGTTTGTCTTATGTACAGTTTGTCTTATGAAGATGGGCAGTTTGTCTTATGTACAGTTTGTCTTATGAAGATGGGCAGTTTGTCTTATGAAGATGGGCAGTTTGTCTTATGAAGATGTACAGTTTGTCTTATAAAGATGGGCAGTTTGTCTTATGTACAGTTTGTCTTATGAAGATGGGCAGTTTGTCTTATGTACAGTTTGTCTTATGAAGATGGGCAGTTTGTCTTATGTACAGTTTGTCTTATGAAGATGGAGAGTTTGTCTTATGTACAGTTTGTCTTATGAAGATAGGCTGTTTGTCTTATGAAGATGGGCAGTTTGTCTTATGAAGATGGGCAGTTTGTCTTATGTACAGTTTGTCTTATGAAGATGGGCAGTTTGTCGTATGTACAATTTGTTTTATGAAGATAGGCAGTTTGTCTTATGTACAGTTTGTCTTATGAAGATAGGCTGTTTGTCTTATGAAGATGGGCAGTTTATCTTATGAAGATGTACAGTTTGTCTTATAAAGATGGGCAGTTTGTCTTATGAAAATGGGCAGTTTGTCTTATGAAGATGGGCAGTTTGTCCTATAAAGATGGGCAGTTTGTCTTATGAAGATGGGCAGTTTGTCTTATGAAGATGGGCAGTTTGTCAGATGGGCAGTTTGTCTTATGAAGATGGGCAGTTTGTCAGATGGGCAGTTTGTCTTATGAAGATGGGCTGTTTGTCTTATGAAGATGGGCTGTTTGTCTTATGAAGATGGGCTGTTTGTCTTATGAAGATGGGCTGTTTGTCTTATAAAGATGGGCTGTTTGTCTTATGAAGATGGGCTGTTTGTCTTATGAAGATGGGCTGTTTGTCTTATGAAGATGGGCTGTTTCTGTTATGAAGATGGGCAATACATCATCAAGTTTTCAACAAATCTGATGTGTTTAACATGATATGGAGTTTTGACAATATAACTTGTACAAAAATAGAATGCTACATTAAAAAAGTCTTCTTTTTTTCACATTTGAACAAAATAATTAGCTGGTAAATCAAAATAGCAATATTTGAAATGTCTTAAGTAATATCCAATCAATACACACTGTCAGTGATTTTGTGGTGATGCTAATAGCAGACATGATGGTTGTTATTAAATGAAAGACCATGACAAGAAAACATAAGTTAAAATTTTTGTGAGGTCACAAAGAAGTATGTATTATAATACAGAACAACTCTCAGACAGTCATTGATAGGATGGATCAGATCTGACTAGGTAAGAAAGGTGACTGTTGAAGAATATGTTAATGAAATGAAGAACGAGGAAATCATACCCTGCCTGGACAAGAGAGGTTTTTGTTTTAAGGAACTGCCCATTATGGGAAGATTATTTTTCATTTATATTTAAATGATTGTTTTACAAAAATAACATTTTATGTCTTTATTTGACTTCAAAGACATACTAAACATATTACTGAATTTGCATTGAAAAAATGTCATTTCAGTTTTAGCAAGCCAACTCACAACTTTTTTCTGATATGGTACAAGTATCCATGGGATAGGTTAAACTAGTAAATTTCTTACATGACAAAAATGTAGGATTGACTCTGGATTTAATGCTATCATAAAAGTGACCATTAATAGTTGTAGTGTTGTTTACCTGGTCAGCAGTGAAGAGTCCTTTGTTTCGCTCCCTCAGGCTGCACCACAGATAATACTCGTAATCCTCATGCATCCCAAACTGCTGGTCCTTGCTGCCATCTTCACTGTCAGGGATAGTACTGGAAACAATCATATACAAAATTGTACCATATCCCCATTCATTCTCTGGGACAGTTTTGGAAACATTTACACATAAAATTGTACCATTTAAGATGATATATATTCATGGAAGTACACAGTGGTGCCACAAAAACATTTCAATTTAAAGAACTCTGTTGCTGGGTAAAATTGTTCCTCTGAAAAAGGTTTTTAAAGACTTACAAAAAAGTACTAATAGCTGCCTTGTTTGGTGCTTAGCATTAAGAGGTTAGTGTTAACACTGGTCTTCCTGGTGTCAGGATAATGTGACTGGGTGGGACATCATGCTACATGTCTGCAGCATGATGCTTTAGTGATAGACATCACTATAAACTGCCACTTTGCAGACATCAAAGTGATGTAACTGAAATTTTTTTAAAGCTACATTAAAAATTCTAAATCACACACACTCAAAAAGGTTTTGACCTTTATCTTTCTTCATTTTTCTTGGTTTCTCTGCTTGTCTACTTATCAGTTGGTCTACCCATCTGTATATTTATTTTGGTCTATCCATTTTTTTATAATTTGTTGCCAGTCTCATTATTTGTCTATTTGCTGGTATGCATTGATTTGCTATTTTCATTCATTTTGAAAATCTGTTTATTTCTTGGTCTCTCTTCCCATCAATTTATTTATTGGTCTCTTTATATGTCAGCTTTTTTGATGGTCTTTCTGCTTGTCTATTTTATCTTTCTGTCTCTATAGCTATTTATCAGTTTTTCTGTCTATTTACCTGCTTGATTCTCCATTTGTCTACTTCTTAGCTGGTCATTCTGGTTTATCAAGTTATTCTGTTGACAGTGTCTCAAACTGTCAATTAATTTGTTGGTCTCTCCATCACACTAACTCCAATAAATGTACAATTATAACATTAGACTATATGAAATGCAATACTGAGTTTGGATCAACACTCTCTCAAAGTTGGGGATGGAGTTTGTGTGTAAGCTGGATTTTTTATGTAGCTTTAACAATTTTTCAATCATATCACTATGATGTTGGCAGTGTAGCAGTTTATAGTGGTGTCTATCTCTGGGGCATCATGCCACAGGCACGTAGTACTATATCCCATCCAGTCAAAGTATCCTGACACCAGACCAACCAGACCTAGCACTAACCTCATAATGCAGAGTGCCAAGGAAGATAGCTGCTAGTATATCTATAAGCACTTTGTATGACTCAGCTGAGGTTCGAACCCATGACCTCCTGCATTCAAGTCAGACACTCTAACCCCATAGGCCCCCAGAGCAGTTGGTTGGGGATGGAATGATATTGACTGGGTCAAAATGCAAAAAGCTGATGGACAGTAGTTAGATTCTGATTTTATTTCTAGTCCAATTATTAGTTTCTTATCTCTAAACCAGTTTTCTGAGTGAAGGTGATACAAGACTAGAAGAAGGTATCCTGCATTGTTTAGATGCCTTACTGCCTGGCAGTATTACAAAATCATATAAATAATCAATCAGAATTAATTTCTCTCCACAAAATGCAGGTTATTTAAAGCAGGGGTGGAAAGGGTAAGATACTGTTGCCTTGCTGAATAAGTAAGCCATGTATGAGACTGACTCCCACAAATGTTGAGGGAGGTCTTAGCAATGAGATCTATTCTCAGCTTGCTGAAAAACAGCCATTGACACCAGGTTGAGCATGACGTCCAGTGCTAATATGCTGTGAATCAGTTGCTGCATATCCAAGGAATGTTTCCAGTGCATGTGTACCAGAGACTATTTCTATAAACCCAGTCTTACAATATCTCTGTCAATGACTTATTGGATGGAACTCTGCTGACACATGAATCTTGAAGCTGCCATTAAAAGCAGTGCAAAAGAACAGCAACTCAACAAAACTGCAGTAGTGAAAAATGAACTGGTCAAAAAGAAAGTCAGGTAGCCAGAACCAGTTATGGACCAGTCTGACATCAGTCTATGTCACCTTCATATGTTAGTTTTAAAGCATTTATTTCAGAAACTTTGTCCAGTGCAAACATATGATTTTGGGGATTCAGCAGCAAGAATTAGCTATTAAATCACTGTTCCCCTAAATTAACCAAAATTATAACATTAATCTGGATTCAGGTACAAGTGGTTTAAAATGTTTAGAAACATTGATATATAATTTAATACAAAAAATACTATCATAGGTGTTAGAGAATTTTTAATTCATACTCTATGGAGTCTCGAACCCAGGTTCATTAGTAAATGGCACGCATAGACTTGCCTGCACACACCAGCTCATATGCCATCACGAGTAAGCACGCATCACCAAAAAATGATGACATGGAATCGGTGTTATAAGAACTTGTGAGTAGCAGACACTCGCATGACGATCTATTAATTAATTCTCATATATATACACAGTAGTTTCAGATTCCTATGAAAGAAATCAAGTAATATAGGATTTGTTATTACAAAAAATTATAAATATATACCAAACAAAACAGAAAGTGCTATCCCTGGATATTATAGAAGAATGCTTGATAATAGTAGGCTGAATTGATAACTTAATATAAATAATACTATCATACAGGTTATAACACCGATTCAGTGAAATCATTTTTTGGTGATGTGTGCTTAGTTGTGATGGCATATAGGCTGGTGTGTGCAGGCAAGGCAATGGGTGCCATTTACTTGCAGACCTGGGTTCAAGACTATGTAGAGTACGAAGTAAAAATTCTCTAACCTGTAAGATAATATTATGTGACCATGGAGAGCAAAGGGAGTAAGCAAAAGTTGTATTCATTAACTGAAAATCTGTGCATCATAGATACGGTTCATTAAAGGTGAAGAGAGATCCAACGTCTGCAATGAACTAAAAATTGCAGACTCAACATTTAGAGGTTGGCTTAAGGATAAGCAGAAACTTCGGGATTATTTACATTATGTTGATTCAGATAATGGGATCAAATGAAAATGAGCATGGACTGCAAATGATACTGAATTAGATGATGCTGAGTATGTATAGTTCACACGGCAACATGAACAAGGTGTTTCCATCTCTAGAACAATTCTCAAGGCTCGAGCAGAAAAAATGGCAAAATGTATGGAGAATAAATCTCATTTTAGGGCAAGCCATGAATGGCTTTGGAGATTCCAGCAGTGAAATAGAAGTAAACGAAATTCATTGTTAGGAGAAATACACTTAGGGAATCAGGAAGCTGCATGTAATTATCCATACAAGCACTGAGAGATAACCATCCGTGAACATAACACAGAAGAGGCAGAAAAATCAAATAGTAACACAAAAAAATCAACAGATGTTTTCAAAATGTGAAGTGATATTTGTAAAATGTGTCACAAACTGCCAGTTTTATCCTGTTCTAAGTTACATTTTTTTAAAATTTGTAGACCAATTTAATTCATGTTGGTAATGGTTAACCCATGTAAATTTTTTTGTTTTCATATATATATAGACACACATGCGGGTCACGCTACCAGGCAAAGTGGCCAAAAGTCACCTGAAAAATGTAAACTTCATCTTATTCTGTTACGAAAGTGAAAAAGACTTTGCCCTCTAATTTTATGGACATAATGGCTGTATATTTTTTTAGATGCCCTCTCACCATAGTCAGTTAACCCCAGGCAAAATGTGTCTATGTGGTGTTGATAACAATCAGCTTATAGCAACAAAGAAATTCTTGCATATTCACATGCAAGTTTTAATAGCTAACTGACCTTTAACCCTTTCTGGAGCAAAATATCACTGCCTGATTACATTCAGTTTGGCCTACTGTAGGCCACTACGATGAAAACATACCAAATTCTGTTTTGAAATTTAAACATCAATATGCAATTAGTAATTTGCTTTTAAAAATGTGACAGATGAAGAGTGCTTTCTAATTTTTTTTTTTTTAAACTGGAGATTTTAATGTATTTGTATATTTTCTTTATAAAATCAGTTTCAAACCTTAAATCAACTTGTAATGGCAGACATCGCTGTGTACATGATAGACCACTTCATTAAACTGTCCATATTCATAAATAATTGGGCAAATAGATTCAGGAAAATATATAGTATAACGAAAACAAAGTTAATTAAATATTGTGTGATAGGAGATTTAGCCTAAATATTTAATAATATAGGTCAGAAACATGTGGCAATCTCTTGTAGAATTTTATGTGATTATGACTCAAAGCTTTAACAATTTTTTTAGTCATATCGCTACGATGTCTATAGTGTGGCAGTTTATACTGATGTCTAGCACTGAGGCATCATGCCACAGACATGTAGCAAGATGTCCTACCCAGTCACATTATATTGACACCATTCTGTCCATTCCTAACACAAACCTCTTAATGCTGAACGCCTAGTGAGAAAGCTGTTATTACCATTTTTGTAAGTCTTTGGTATGACTCGACTGGGGATCAAACCCATGACCTCCCACATCTGTGGTGGATGCTCTTACAACTAGGCCACTGGAGCGATTTTTGTGGAATTTGAAACAATGCTGCAAGGTCAATGTTGTTTTCTGACATACCATAATTTTTTTCATGAAAATATGAAAAATATATATAGTAGTGAAGCAAATACTATTTAACCAATGCATATCGTTATTAGCAGTAAGTTGACAAATTCTACAACCATAAATATGCAGTCCTAACAATGAATTTTTGTAACAAAGCAAGAAAGTGTTTAGTTGTACACCACTCCCTCGATAACTCGTGGACATCGGGGTCCAAAAACATCGACCGCGATATAAGCGAGGGCACGAGTTATCGAGGGACCTATAACAAACAACAAAACTAACAAAGGGATCGCCGTATAGGCAAAAGGGGGTGGGGTTGGCTTGGCATGTTACAGCGTTGAATACTCAATTAATAAACGTGCTAAGATTAACAGTGAATAAATATCTCTTCATATCGGTATCTATTATTTTTTTCCTCAGAGTAACATTAATTTCAGGATAACTTGCAGTATATTGATCATCAAAACATTATTCCACATGGTTTTCATTCGCTTAGCACATGTACGACTTCACGTTTTGACCGCAGATTTGAATAACCCACGCACGCGTGCCCCAGTTATACCACGTGACCACGCAGTCGCATAAATGTTATTATTTTGGAATTATTATTCTTAAGATAGTTATTGGTAAAAACGTGGTAGTATTGCAAATAGAAATATCAGTACATGTACGATGGCTAACTTTCGAAATTCATAGAGCTAGTCAACTAAAAAAACAACGAGCAAAGATTACTTTGATGCATTACGAAGATTTCAAGGTGTCTAGGTGATGATTGTTCATAATATACTTTGGGGGATTTCTTTGACACGTTTGTTCGGAAATCAAAGGTATCCGTCTGGATTTCTTTAAAAGAGCCCGCAAAGTACCGATCATTTAGCACCCACATTCAATAGTTATCATCTACAAAGAGGTTTATTACCCGTAGAACAAATGTTTCAACCTTGGAATATAATGCCTCGGGGATAACGGTTGCACAACGCCAATGAATTTTATTAATCAAAACAACAGACGGTCTGATTTGCTTATTTGTACTAAGCAGTGATCTGGTTTCTAATTTTAGCCATAGCTGTCACACCTGTTTGAAGTGGTTGGCGAGTTTGGTGGGGTTTTTTTTGGGGTTTTTTTTATAGGTACCTGCGTTTACGGTTCAATCTCCGGTTTTTTTCTACATTACTGATATTATATACTTTAATGATGTTAATACATAAAATGTGAAAACATTTTCAATTGGTGAAGTAAAATTAAATTTGATAACGGTAACGAATAGGAGAATGTATGCTCCTATTGGCATGCCTTTGAACTTTCTTTTATTGCATTTACCTGGTTTGATTTGATGCAAAATACATATTCAAAGTGATAAAACTACACCAGTCTCTTTTAATTGATTCTTTTATTGTCACTAACACTTTCCATGCTGTTGATCAAAACAAAGCCAGCATGTAATTAGGTTCTCATGGAAGTACTCTCGGGTGGGTTTCGGGTTTTGATGTGACGGTTGACTGACTCTTTTCATGCTTTCATATAAGAGAATAGGTATGTTTCGATTATAGAGTTGAGACAAATTAAAGGATTATAATGTGAATTTCACCTAGCCAGATATTTAATTAGTGTCTATTTCCTTCCATGTTCCCGGATGTTAGCATTTACCAGAATTTTTCATGGAGCACTGTTTATTTACAATTTACAGTGTATTAACAACTATTTCTCTATTAAAAAAAAACAATATGTGATATCTTTTTAGAAATTGCAAATTTCACAATATGGATTCTATCTTTACTTTCAATAATCACCATTTTCGATGATAAAAACGAGTTATATATCAAGGTTTAATTTACCAATTTACCATTTCTTATCACATTTTTCACTGTTCAACACATTTTAAAATATATTTTCTTTGAAAAAAATTGGGAGCCATGCCAGACACCTCGTTATAAGCGGGTTTGCGAGTTATCCGGGCGCGAGTTATCGAGGGAGTGGTGTATTAAGAAAAGCCCCATTTCTAAAAATAGATGCACTAGCATGGTGCAATATGCATGCATGGTGCAATATGTGTTCTAGGATGTTGAGGGGTTAAAACAGGGTACAGTTTAGTTATATATCAACATATGTGCTTCTGTGTGTTGTCTATGAATAGTTACAGTAATGTTTTATTTGGAACAAGGAAATCAGGATGAAGAGTATGGTCTGAAGTCGCTTGTGCATTTATTTCTATATACATGTACTAGGTGTTGTTTCAAAGAATGCTAGAAATCTTTTTTGATTGCAATTTTGCACAAAACTTGTAGAAAATAAAATAATTATGTGGTAGTTTATTAAGCATTTTTACCAACTTGTAATTACATGAATCTAATATTGTTACTACTATCAGTTAAAATTAATTACAATGTCTTGCTTCTACTTTGCTTTTCTAATTCATGTGGCCAAAACACACAGCATTTTACCTCAGTCCAAAACACATATACTTCAATAGCTTGACCCCTGTGTGTGTGTGTGTGTGTATGTATATATATATATATATATATATATATATATATATATATATATATATATATATATATATATATATATATATATATATATATATATATATATACATACATACATACATACATACAAACACACACACAAACACATAGATACCATCAATATTACATGATTCTCCATGAACAAATAGAATAATAAGATTTACTTGTGACAATTTTAAATTACTACATCAGGAACAATCAGGGTTAAAATTAAAAAAAAATCCTTCATATGCACTTGCAGGGGTCATGCTACCTGGCCAAAAAGGCGCCTGAGAATTGTAATTTTCACCTTATTCTGTTAGGAAAGCGAAAATGACATCGTCCTTGAATTTTCTGATGTAAAATGGCTGTAGAAGATTACTTTTGAGATGCCCCCTCACAGTAATAAAGTAAGTTCTAGCACTGTTGTAATCCAAGGTGAAATACATCAATATATAAATAGTAATTTGCTTTTAAAAATGTGATCGGTGAAGAGTGTTTTCTTACATAATGTTTTAATAAATGGAGATTTTAATGGCCATATTTGCATATTTTCTAGACAAAATCAGTTAGAAACAGTAAATGAATTTGTAATGGCAGACTTCACTACATATACATTATACCACATCATTAAACTGTCTGTATTCGTAAATAATTGGGCAAATGGATTCAGCAAAATATATAATATAATGAAAACAAAAATTAAGTATTATTTCATTGCAGATTTAGCCTAAATATTTAATAATGTAGGTCGAAACACGCGACAATCTCTTGTGGAATTCGAAACAATGCTGCAAGGTCAAGGCTGTTTCCTGACCTACCGTAATTAATTTTGGTGAACTTACAAAAGAGATATATAGTAGCAAATACTATTTAACCAATTTATATTGTTATTACCAGTATGTAGACAAATAATTCAACCATAAATATGCAGTCCTATTAATGAATTGGTTGTAACAAAGAAAGAAAGTGAATAGTTATATTTATTGGAAAAACCTCTTTCTAAAAATAGACATATTCGCTTGGTGCAATACATGTTCTTGGGTGTTTCGGTTTTGGGGGGAAAAGGGTCCAGTTTAGTTATCTATTTACTTTAGTGCTTCTGTGTGTTGTCTATGAATAGTTACAGTAATGTTTTATTGGGAACAAGAAAATCAGGACGAAAAGTATGTTTTGAAGTCACTTGTGAATTTATTCCTATGCACATGAATTAGGGGTTGTTTCAAAGAATGCTAGAAATCTTTTTTGACTGCAATTTTACACAAAATTTGTATAAAATAAAATAATTAAGCATTTTTACAAACTTGAAATTACTAGACTCTAACATTGTTACTGATTTCAGTTAAAATTACAATATATAGCTTCTGTTGTGCCTTTTAAGTCATATCGCCAATTTGCTTGTATCTCAATCCAAACACATATACTGCAAATATGAATAGAATGTGTATGAATATACTAATTTGTATACATGTACAAAATGGGCTGATACTAAACATATGACATATTTTTAAACTTGAAAATAAGGCATTGTTTAAAAAGCATACTAAGAAATGTAGCACATACATACATACATACATACATACATACATACATACATACATACATACATACATACATACATACATACATACATACATACATACACAGTCGAACCCGGTTATGTCACTGGCCTAGGGGTTTGCCAAAAAGCATTAAGATAACCGATATACATATATGTTTATTTCGAGATAAACGAAAAAATAGATAAACGAAAACCAATATGGCATCAATATAATAACATGTGCTTGAAAGTTCATTATGCACATAATGTGCTTCAATAAATGAGAGTTTTTTGGATGGTTTTTTTTACACAACAGCGCTGCTGCGATTTGTTTGATGAAGCGATCGGCATGCTATAAAAATATACATATATGTTTGTTAACAACAAAAGGCATATGTGCACAAACTATCAGCAGAGATTTACCAGTATACATTACAAACCCCCATCGATTCTCGATACAAACCTTTATTATATTCTCCAACATTGCAAACACAAAGATAGCTCACAAAATCACAAAAAACGTGCAGGGTGTAGTTCGTTTTTACAAAAAGCTAACCAGTGTCAAAATTAAATTTCGCAAGTCATTTCACTCTGACAGCTCTGAAAAGTATTGTAAACAGAATAACTTGAGCATATTATCCTTCAGACAAGATCAACAAGATGAATGAAATGTCATTGGAGTGAACGACCATACAGACCGTGATCACCTGCTATGTGACCTCAGCACATGTGCAGTTAACCAAGTACAATCATTTTATTGACAAGTTATAAGCTAGCATAAAGGTAACCAATCGCAAGAAGTACATGTAAATTAAAAAATCAAAAGACCGTATTTTTGCAGAATAGTATCTCCATTCCCATGAATAAAACTTACATGAGTCACGAGTCAACACCTGGCAATATTGGACCGTGTATATTACTGTAGCACAAATTGACACCCAAAATAGGGATTCTTTCTCTCCTGTATTTTGAAAAAATACATAATTATTTTTTATTATGCAAAGTTATTTATTTGTTGTTTGCTATTTCTTCTTGCTGAGTTTAAGTGTCGGTAACAACCAACAAACAGAAGGATTAGCCATTCTATTAATTTTATCTGTTCTATTCACATTTTCAGAAGTTGGTCAGTTGTAGGTATAGTATGGTAGCATAATTGACTGTCAAAACATACAGTACTCCTACCTATGTCAGCATAAGCAGATTATGATGTAACAATGCACTGCTAAGATGGGGTTGTTGATACAAACAAAGGATAATTTGTGTACTGATTGTTTCCAACATATTACTTAGTTGACTGATTGATTGATTGATTTTTATTTTTTACGGTGCACCAGCACTATGAGGCTATTTAGCACCAAACAATATTATATCCTTTTACAATTAAAACTGGTAAAATAATTTTATCGACCAGCGATTGGGAACAAAACAGTTAAAGGTAATGCGATAAAAATGGTAATGATGGTAAATAATTAAAAGTTTTCTGATCAACGGGGAGTGCAAATGTATGATAACGAAAATATATAATTGGCAATTAAAATCTATCGACTGCATAAATATAACACAGAACTGCATTATTTGTATTATAGCTGCATTAGCATATATCTTATATACATATCTTTTGCATTTCTTGCTTTGGTCTCACTTTCCCAGTTAACTTCTACTTCTCCCTGTTTAGCTCCCACTTCTGCCTGTTCTGAACAAAAGGAGAAATCACTTCTCCCTACAATTTAAGTCTAGCTTGACCCCTGTACTTGTGTAGAATATGAAAATTCCACATGAAGGTTAGATGTTTGTATCAGACACAAGGCTATGTTTAATGGAAGGCCACCATATACAGTGAGTTTGATGTTTGCATCAGACATGAGGCAATATCTAAACGATGGGTACTGCATACTGCCAGTTAGAAGTTTTCATGAGACACAAGGCTATGTTTAAAGGAATGCCACTGCATACGGAAGGGCAGAGCGAGGATGTTTTTAGTAAGTAAATGAACCAGTGATATAATTATGGAGTAAGGAAGGACCAATTAGCAATATAATATTAGACAGAAACTGTAATGTTCAGTTAAATCGCATTTAACCAAGGACATTTTGAGCTGTGTTGCATTAAACTGATGATAGTCCATTCTATAATGTACATGACCCAGTCCCCACGATAATTCATGCCCAGCTATACTCACTTTGTCCTTGTGCCATCCCTGAGGTCACTGTTACACATGTACTGCAGTATCAGCTCACAATTACTGTTTGCATTGTTACAGGAGTGCTGGTTTGTCCTGCCAATTACAAAATTGAGAATTCTATTAAGTACACTGTTCTCTTATATCTTCATAAAAATAATCAATTTAAATCATTAAGGAATTTAAAAATTTTACAACAAGAATGTGGTATGGGGATACCACCTCAATGTTGTATCCATGTAACACATAATATGACACTGTGACCAAACACACTTGAGAAACAGACCAAATAAACACTATAACATAAAGTTAACCTTAGGTGTGGCCATATATCCAGACATTCACATTGATCCAAACTGATTGTTAGATCAAGTGTTCATGATTGCAGACTCTAAAATATCTAATTCAAGTGTAGTTTTCTATAAAACAAAATTAAAAATTAATCTTGATGTGTGTACTGTACGCCATAAATCAGGAACTAAGGACTCTTCTAATTTGCTGAAGCAGATTGTGTTGACAGCATGCTATACATTAGAAAGTAATGACAGTCTTCTAACTTGCCAAAGCAGATTGTGTTGACAGCATGCCATACATTAGAAAGTTAGGACTGTCATCTGACCTGCCTAAATAACTTTTATTAGGAGCTATAATATTTTAAGTCATTTGATAAGTTGAGAAGAGAAGTGGCCATGTATACCAACCAAATAACCGCACGATTTCTTAAATGTGGTAAGCATGGCAAGGTTTTACGTGACAGGGTTACATCAATCAAATCAAACCAATTTGAATATGATGTTCCATGTTCATGCATGAACTGATGAAATATTTAACACGTAGTTATTCTACTGTGGAGATGTTTACCAAACACAGCAAAAGGAATACTACAATTGATCTTGTTCTAGTCATCTAGCTATATACAATGAGACAATCTAGTTAATTAGTTTGGTTGCAAAATAACATTGCAATACACCATATATTTTGTGTCATAGGATACCGTTTAGAGACACCAATATGTTTTTGCCACATTAATTTTTTCATGCCTTGTAATTCATGGACATTGATTTTAAAATAATTTTATATTTCCACTGATATTTCCAGACACACCTGGAGTTTTACATTGATGGGTCAAGCACCAAGAAAGCTGGCTGCCAGAACCATTTTTTTGTTTATAATTCTTTGGTATGACTGCTGGGGCTCAAACCTGTGATCTCCTGCATCTAAAGTGGATGCTATAACCACTTAGGCCACTAGAGCGGTCAACTTTTCAAAATGTACAACAGCCTAATTGACTGGTTTCTAGTAATGTATATACTGTTTTACTTACAAAAAGACTACATTCTACTAGTCTATTAAACTGGCACTGAAGTACATTTAACTTTGTCCAAATAGAAAACTGCTATTCAAAATTTTATCACTTAAATTCTGAATAAAATTTTGTAAATATAATTTGGAATGCAGAATTTTCACAAAACATTCATAATAATTTCACAAAATCTGGAATCATTGGCATCTCTGAATACATTTTATTTCCACCAAACGTCCAGTCATAACAAGGAATAAGTATTATGGCAATGATTATAACAAAATGACTATTACAGATTGAAAAATTATATGTGCCATTAAAGATAATATTGTGTATATATGATGACAACTTACCATTCTATCTGATATTTGGATCCCGAATAATATTTCATTGGAGAACCCACATTGTACCCACCACGTTCATTATTCTGGGAGTCAAACAATCTGCAATACAGGTAGCAAATCAGTCAAGTGGGCACAATCTTAAACTAAAATATATTGCTATATGAAAATACACACATCGCCCACACACAAATACATCAAATATTTTTCTTTAATAAATGGATCAATTACATAATCTATGCATAAATACAGCAAAATGTATTTTTTGTGAGTGGGGGAAACAAATTTTAAAGATGTAATACTACTGTGTGGCTTATTCTTTTCAGGACAGGAACAACCCTTGTCCATATGATGAGAATTCATCCTCTCTAAGCGTAACTTGCACATTCCCCTTGTGACACCTGCCAATGTGCAGCTGCCTCATCTTTTTTTGGAGGATGTAGATTACCAGTGAGACATTAGGGTGGGATTGAAGAATCTGGCAATAGCAACAGGTAGATATTACATCATAAAAATGATTTCCCTCCAGAAAAGTAATTTTTGCCTACTGCTATTCCATTGATGAATCTGCCTGTTCAGTGAATGATTGATGACTACCATAACTGGTACAAATAAAGAAATGGTCACCCTTATGATACAAGTGTCCATCACTGGGAGATGGTATTGAACTGAGGCTGTTTTCTGACATAAAATATGCCTTTGCTGGGGTGCACCAAGGAATAAAGGAAGGAAGAGAGATTGCCAAAATTCAGCTTTCATCACATCTCCAAAGACAAATGCGTTTGGAAGGTCCGTGAGGTACCAATGGCTCAAACCTCATGATCCTCATGATCTGTAATCTCCATGAATGAATGGTCTCTCTAGGTAAGAGATTAATAATCTGTCTTCAATACTGTGACCTCAAAATAGTTGGAGATAAAATATCAGCTGAGCCCTCAGAGGAAGTTAACAATAGGCAATGCTCATGTGTAATGCTGCAAATGAGCGTAAAAGTAAATACAGATCTTCTCACAGCACAGATATGACTAAAACAGATTTTTAAAATTTTTTAAATTTTAACTAAAATTATCTGGTTGATCATGGAGAGAAAGCAATTGCCACTGAACTGATGGCAGCCTGGTTCTATGGATTGGGCATGAAGCTGACTCCTCTATCTCATGAATATTAAGATCAGCAAGAAAAATGTTTTAATGGTTTTCAAAAGAAGAGGGGGTTAGATAAAGAAAACCACATTGTACACTAAAGATTCCATCTAGATAATTTGAGAGCAAAAACCAGACACTTCAACCAAAAATACATTGTCAGTTCAGCAGTAAGAGAATTAAAATTGATGACCAGGCCTATTGACAATCTGAGAATGCTGGTCAGGGTTACCATATATTCCTTGTTAGTATAAAATGAGCAAAATCGATGAGAAATGTTTCCCCACAGTCACCAGTTGATAAATGATTTGCACCTGGTATCATAGACCATGGATGTAGAGTGTCTCCAGGCCTTTGCAATGAACTTGGAAACTCTACTTGAAAACTTGCCCTGGCAGACATATTATTTGAAATGAGCCAAGCAAGAAGATAGAGAATCTGGGACAATGCCCTAGATCAGTCTATCTGCATGTCAAGAGTCTGGAATAATAACTCTAGTATTAAATGTATCATATCACCCAAACAAAGTGGGAGAGGATGACATTCTATTGCAATGGTAAAAATTATAACAAAATAAATCCCTAAATACTTTAATGAGAGCTAATTTGATTCAATGAATATGTGATGGACTAAGGGTTTAATACTCTACAAATACCAAAAAGCATATTTAAATACCATATGCTGGTTGAGGGCAAAATTATTGTGTGTTTGGAATGAGCTATCAGAGTAGTGCATCTAACAAAAAATATGACGAATCTGCATGGATCAGTGACACAAGGTTTTTACATCTAGAAATTTCTAAAAGTTACTCTCAAGTAGAAGGAACCCTCATCATAATGTCGGTCCCAGAAAGAGTAAACTATACATCAGCAACATTGTGTATCAATATTAAAAATGGAAATTTTGGGTACATGGAAACTGAGGTTGTAGAATTTTATTCAGGACTTGTGAATTTATTTAAGTCAACAGCCTGGTGCCTGTGATAAATGAAACTTTATCTAAAATTAGAAGGGCCTCTGACCTTTGACCCCAGAATCAACCAGGTTATCCCTTAAGTTCAAGGTGAACAAGCAAATTATTGCTCTTCTTTCAATCATCAAGACCTTGAACTTTCAGCTTTTGTCTGCAAAATTGATTAGGTCTTCCTTACCCCTATTTGCAAGTCAACCAAAATTGTTTGGTAATTGAAGACAATGTGTCACTGGAATTATTGCTCAGAAACAAAATTTTTGACAGACTGACAAACATATCTACAAAAGAACATCACAACACAATATGCTCTGCCTTATGCCAGGTGTATAGAAATGATATCTGCCATTCATTTCTAAAAAAATAGGCTCTCCATGATGTTAAAAAGAAAACAAAAGAAACCTTGTAAAATCTCTGTAAATTTATAAACAATATCATATCTGTAGCATATTTACATTATTCAATAGTTTACCTGTTTCCATTTCTACGTTCTCTTGTGTTTTCATCATGTCTATTATTTGATCCCCTGCAGATAAAAACAAATTGTTTTATAAATTTGGAAATCATGAAGCAGAGTTCTTTTAAGGAAAAGTCTTTCAGGATCTCTGGTTTTGTGTACTGGACTCTCAGTTTTGAAAATAGCATAAAATAGCTTCTGTCTCCTTCCTTCCTGGACATCTATTTTCAGAATGTTACAAAGAGTCCACACAAATAGTGGAGAGAAGGCCTGTTACAGCACAAATCAGCAAATCACTCTCACATATCCAAGAAAATCTCACATTTCCAGTTATTAAAATAAAACTGATAATCAATGCACCCGATATGCTGAGTAACTGTTACAACAAAAGAAATTGCAGATGCCCATATACTTTCATTACTGAAGAATCTCAATTTGGTTGAGTTAATCAAACAAGTTAAAAACTTTTAAACAATTAATTAAAATATTCTCTAGTTATTAACTTTCTCATAAGTTTCCATTTGGTCAATAGGCAAAAAAAAAAAAAAAAAAAAAAAAAAAAAGAAAAGAAAGAAAATATAGATGTTTTCATATTGAAATGGTATTAGAATTAGGGCAGCCAGGTCGTATTTTTTTTAGATATTATATACACTAAATATGCATTTTATTATATGTGAAGGTGTTGGTGGGGTGCTAAGGTGCAAAGAGAAATGGGGATTGCATGTCTTTTTACTCAAATATACGGGGGACGCTCTGCCGACCGGAAATACGCATATGGTGAGAGGTGGTGTGTTTGGGCCTGAGGCCTGATCTGTTCATGAGTTAGATCTAGACCAACAAGTAGGTCACTGCTTTTTTTTTTTTTATCTGAGAGCAGCTGTCAGATAAAAAAAAAAGCTGAGACCTACTTGTTAGACTAGAGTTAGATCATGAAACATGAAATCAATTGTTTTTAAAAAAATATTTGACTTCCATCTCATGCACTCAAGTTAAAGACAGATGCAGATAGATATATGAAAAGTGTTAATTAGTAGATTGATAAGGGATACAAACTTCTATCTTACCGTGGACTGTGAAGGTAAATATCTGCATTTACCGCTACGAACAGAACAGAGCATACCATTGACACGACCGGGTACTTCATTTCTTGGTAACTTTCCCCACCAGAAGGTCTATCACAGTAGTTCTATAACAAATACACCTTTAGTGATGGCTTTACAGTCTCATTTTTGCTACAGTACTGATACAAAATATTTTGTTCCTATATGTATCTCCACAAAAGAAGTGTTAATGCCAAGGAAAATATAACGTAGTTTAAATAAATACACTGGAAATAATTATCATGTGACTACTTTGAATTGAACTGTTCTTAATCAACCCTTTTTAGGGCAATCACGCTTGCGATTCCTCTCTGCCTGCGTGATTTCTTGATAAGCTACTTGTCACTTTATCGTGACTCAGTTGCACATGGGCTTACCTTGGTGTCTTGGTTTACGCCTCAAAATCATCACGCTGTAAAATTTAATTCTATCTTCGATGTGATTAGAAAAGCTTAAGTATTTCATGGTTGCTGTATTTTCAAGTCATTTATGTGGAAACATAATATTGTGGAGTGATTAAACTGATTTACATGTTTCAACAGCCGAAATAAGCTTGACTTATACAGCGTATGAATATAGATGTAAACAAATTTATTCGGATAGCTTCAGTTTGTCTTGATATTATCGAGAAAGTTGTGTGACTGGTAAAGCATCCTGATAGGTTCGTGTGTCTAAGGTAGGTTTACTTTAACTGATTACAACAATAAACATTTTAATCTCATTTGTAGAAATTTTGTTAGCAACTGACCGATAACTTCTCGTGTATGAATTTCATTTGCCACGATCACGGGTTCGTATCGTTGCTTACAATTTTATCTGTCATACATGTATATAATAACTTTATAGTTATATAGTATATTTAGTCTTACCACGTAAGACCCATCAGCACTTAAACAAAATCATGTGCTGTGTATTACATTGTAGGACTAATAGTACATGTATGATAGGCAAATTGTAAGCAATGATACGAACCCCTGTGGTCACGATCACGGATTAGCTAATAATTTCTTATGTAGAAATTCCATAAGCAAGAAAAAATTATGTAAGGAACGAGATCTTTTCATTTTCTGGAAGTTCATAATTTATTACAATTTCGGGAATTGTCATTAAGCTCAAATGAGCTTTGTTTTTGTCTTTGAAAAGCTCATTAGAACTTATGATAAATGGTTGTTTTAAACCATGCCGACGTTAAATAAATGTTATCTTTCATGGAAAATATTTCTTTCCCAGAATTATTCCTAAATTACAAATTTGTAAGTTTATTGATGAATTGACAAATATAGTTTTGTTATTGACATTGTATTGTAGTTGTGCCATATATGACTAAGCCCAATTTTATGAAAGATTGGACTTATATAAAATTCTTAATATAAACCCTATTTTTACATTTTCCTAACAAAACAGTATTTGCATCCAATTTTTATGTTATTAGTCCTACAAAGTAAGACATCTTTCCTGATATTTATGTTTGAGTTGTTGATACAAAATGCAAAAAACCCCAAACAAAACAAACAACAAACATATAAGATGAATTATTAAAGGTTTTTTCAATACTAGGGCAGCATGTTGATCACACTTTTCAATTATTAGATAGTTCTCCACTGTCATTCAAAACAACATTGCAGATTTTTAATGACATTGCCAATTTGTATCAGGTCTGTACCATAATATGTTCCAATGAAATGATATTTAGATGCAACAAAAATTACAGTGAAAAAATATCTTCAGAAATTTATATTAACTGGTGAAGAACCAGTTTTATGTTATTGGGGGTAGACTTCTTTTTATCCTTGGAGGATATCAGAGAATTAATCAAAGAAGTTGAAGGAAGTAAAGGCACAACTTGTTTGATGGATGATTAGAAATTTATCCCTTACTGGATGCTGTTGTTTTGGGTGTTACATCATTTCAGTGCATAAATAGCAGTACATGTAGCCAGCATAAGTGGTGGAGGAAAAACCTGGAAAAGCCCTAGTAGGAACCACTCATTCACAGGAAGTTACTCCTGTAAGCTTTCTCACCTTCCTATATTGGCCAAGCCTGAGGCCTGAACCCACTTGGACAAGTGAACTGGTAGTGATTAATAAAGGCTTGTGCATTAGATCACTTGGCCACCAGGGGATCCTGATATCCCTTACTGGAAAAGCTACATTGATATAATGCTTAATTTGTCAAAATTCATTAATCTTTCTTTAACTGTACCAAATCTTCCACCTAATATTGGTAATGAACTGAACTAAAATGGTATGTATGATAAAAATAGTTTTGTATCCAATATATTCAAAATATGTTAAATTCACAGTAATTTAAATTTGCAATTTTATTCCAGAACTGAAAATTTAGAGGGAGCTCCTCCCTTTAATTTGAAAAAAAGGGAGGAATTTTCTAAATATAAAAAGGATTTTATGAAGAAATAAAGGTAGGGCTTGAAAATATAATGAGGAATTGTCACACATTTGTGCATCCTAGTTAAAAGACCTAGTATTTGGGAAAATTAAGTTGAAAGAGATTTTTAAATCCATGAAAATAGATTTTGACATGATATTATTGATGTTTTATAATTATGGAAAAATGGTGAATGCATTTTTCAAGAATAGCTGTTGGAAGATATTTTGAATTTAGTTAATATAGATAATTTCAAATGTTTGTAAAATGGACAACAAATGATGATGATGTACTTATTCAACATCTTTGTGTAAACTGTTTAGCTTTGATGAAATGATAAAAAGCACAATAATTTCACGTGTTTTTTTCTTATTACAAAGATATCACTGAAGTAAATTAGGAAAATTGGAGGTTTCTGGATAGTTGAAATAGATTTTTTATAATCTTTGGCAAAACTTAAATATTCTGTTTAAGAAAATTTTTTAAAAAATTTATTTATTTATGAAACTCTTTAAGTACAAAGATACCAGAGCCAAATGGTACACATGATTTGGTCCTGGCTGTACAGATGAATGGACTAATTCTTTTGTTCTTGGTCCTGGCTGTAAAGATGAATGGACAAATTCTTTTGGTTTTGGTCCTGGCTGTACAGATGAATGGGCTAATTCTTTTGTTTTCGCTTAGCTTTGTGTAAAAGGTACCAAAATGATTAGCTTTAATACTTGTTTCCTTCACAGAAATTTTGACACAAACTGATGCTGTAAAAATCCTTATTTAAGCAATAAATACATGTGCACTGCTTTGTAAGAACAGAATAGAAAATATAGAGCATCTGTTCTCTGACTGTTGATTTACTGAATATGTTTGGAAAAGGCTTGTGGAATGGATGTGATCTTATGACCAAAACTTAAAGAATTACACCATATTTGTTTGTTGTTTTTTTTATAAAATCAGGAAATACAAATTTTGACAAGTTTATTAATTTAGTCATTTTGATTGCAAAATATATTATATTCAGACCAAGTTGTGTATCAGAATTCACAGATGTAACCTATTATACAAATTTTGTTTGATCTGTAAAGGCTGGGAAAATTGTTAGCCAAAGTGAATAAGAGAACTGATGATTTTCAGAAAAAAAATTATGATATTGTCAACTTTGGTTTATATTTTTAAAAATTGTAAATTTGTTTTACACTTTCATGTGGGATTATTTTGAGAATGAAGCTGTATTCCATTTCAAGAAAATTATCAATTAAATAACACCTTTTGGGTTGTGTTTGCATCTATTTATTTACATTATTTATGTGTATGAGAGAGAGAGGGGCTGTGTGTTTGTGCTTACTAAACAAATATAAGTATTGGTCAGGAAAGAAACAATATAAGATAATACCTTGTACACCAGGTCAGGTAATGAAGTTAAGGGAATATAAAATATCCTGACAACTTAAGTTCAGTTAAAATGTAACTTAACAAAACTTACAAAAAATCCTTGAAACTTAAATTTATTATTTTCATATGCTTTCCTAACCAATCATTCTTGATCAGAGTGTATATTACCAAACTTGAGTAAGATTTTCTGGACTTCTCCACTTCATTTCGAATGTATGGACTTGGGGTCACAATTATTTTTAATACATAGTCTTTGTATTTATTTCAGTAATGAACTTTCCACAGTGTCCAAACATAATAAATCATATTTTATAAAATGCTTTTAAAGAATGAATTCATTGTGAAGTTCTTGCCATAGTTTATTTGGAATGTTTTTTAGAGGATAGACTGAAAACAGAACACCATACAGGTGGTCATAAATTTCAGCATCAGTACCTCATTACTCACTGTGCACTGTCACTGAAATACTTCAAGACAACCACTCCATAATGCTCAAATTCCAAAGAATAACTAATTACCTTTATAATAATACAAAGAATGTTTAAGTCTAACTCTAGTATCATCACCAAAATGAGATGAGGATAGAAAGCTCTAAAAATAGACTCAGACTATATTATAGGTACTGAACCAGGCGTAATTAATAACTGTGATCAGTCCAGTCAGGATGGTTATGTTCAGCTTCACACTCCTACCTTAAAAAATTGGTTGGAAAGTTCAGTGGGAAGCCAGACTAGTATATTACATAATACCAATATTTGTAACTTGATTGTAGGGCACATATGGCTAAAGGAAATTACCAAGCTCAAGTCTCACTCCATTATTAACTGCATTTTTATGTATTCCAACATTTTATAAACTTCTCTAAATGTTTTCAATAGGAACATTGTTATTCGTGTTTTCTAACTGTTCTGATTCTTTGGATCAGAAATCTGAGGAATTATTTTCACTGCAATGTAAGAGGATGAGTTTGATACAATTCATTGTTAATATGACTATAATCATTGAGGTAATGTTTTAGGTTGTGTTATGACTTGATGGTTTTAAACTAGGTAATAGAAAATAGCAAAAAACCAAACGTTTTGTAAAATTCAATAAATTTTCATTTTCCTGGAATACAAAGTGAAAAATTTAAAAAGAACTTACAGTAATGCAAATTAAATCCCAAATAGCCCTAGAATTTCTAATACAAGTCACAATGATATTTGTTATGAATTAGCTTTAGTAGTTTTCAGATAAAATTTAATGCTGATGATGTAGTGGTGTGTAGTCTCAAATGTATTAAAGGCCTGATGTGTAATGATTTGCCAACAGTCATTTGATGAATCCCAATAGTTCAGTAAGTCCTTCATTGATTTCACTATAATTCCAAGTTAATGTCTGTCCAGGAATATTATTGAGCACCTTGTAATTCCAGAGAATAATAATTTGGAATAAATAAATGTAAAGATGGTGCTAGCAGTAATAAAATTGTTAGCAAAACCATAGCCAACCTCAATATTGTGTCACCAATTTTCCCAAGAAGTTGCAATGTTCCTAATACAATACTGCCTGTTTATGTCAATATTCCTTTTAACAAGGTAATATTGTTAGCATAAATAAGAGAGGGCTATCAAAATCAAATTTATCATGCAAGTGAAATTTGTAAGATGTAACCTGACGTCATTGTGTAGGAATACACTGACAGAAAATAAACAATTGAAATTTTGATTAATTGAACCCAAAACTAATCTGAAATACATGTGTGTATTGACAAACTACAATTATGTAGAAGAATCTGTAATGCTTAAAGTACTGTACATTTATACGAATAAGCCACAAATTCACTGGTAATAGGGGAATAATAATGTGTAAAGAGTATAAAATTTTATGTAAAACTTCTTTGCTTATAAGGTGCCTTCCAAATTGCTAAAAAAAAAAAGAGAAAAGGTTTTTATGTGTGTGTCCCCATAAGGTTTGTTTGTGTTGTGTTGCAATTAAAAAAAAATATTTAGATATTATTTTTGTATTTGTTTTTTTTTCTTGTACACCTTTGCGACCAAATTAAAATATTTGAGATTTGATTTATTTGCATTTTACACCAACTGTGGTAGCAATCATAAGCCTAAATATATTTCTTGCAAAGTTTAATCTTTCACAGCATAATAAAAATGTTCAAATCAATTTGTAAAATGCAGTAATCAATCTGCTTCATTTGTAAAATGCAGGAATCAATCTGCTTCATTACTTTTATTTAAGTTTTGATGTTGACTTCCTTTAATTAAAGGTGTTTTTTTTTTTGAATATTGTTGTGGGCTTGTTTTGATGAATGGTGCAGGTGTTATTAAAGTCACAGTTAAATGCAAACTTTCGAGGATAAAAAAATCCCAGTTTGTTATTTCAGTTGTAACATCAAATAATGTAATCGTAGTAGGGCATTGATGGAAGCCGTTTTTTTAAATAATTATAGATTGTAGTCATGTAGTCATAATTTATTAAAGTTACTGTTAAATGCAAACTTTCGTTGACCAAAGAAATGCCAGTTTGTTATTTCAGTTGTAACATCAAATAATGTAATTGTAGTAGGGCATTGTTGGAGGCCATGTTTTAAAAAAAAAAATATTTTCTTCAATTCTGTTTTATTTGCTTATTATTTATACAGAACAATTATTACTTCAAAGGCAATCAGTTTTCTGTGAAGTTTTAGCAAGATTTTTTTTGGGGTACATTAACCCTTAACCCCCAAAATCAACACTCTCAACAACAACCTCTGCTTAGTGAATTGCAGTGGTTCCTGTTCCTGTATTTGGATTGTAGCTAATGCAGTAGCAAGATGACTGTATCAGAGCTTTTACAGTATCCAGGCCAGGTGTCTGCATAATCAGATTATGATGTAAAAATGTGCTGTTAAGACATGTTTGTCAGTATAAAAAAATGATTTGTTGATGTAACAATAGATAGCTCCTAGTCTCAGTGCATTTTTTTATTCCAAATGTATGGCATCCTTTTATGGTGCTTTTGAAATTCTTCACCCCAAAACCCAAGAATGAATAATCAAGTTTAAACAGCCAAAAAATGTCACAAAAAATATCGCCAGTCGGTATATTTTATCTCCAAGAATTAAAAATCAATTCACAATTTGTGACATTGGCAAAGCCCAGTTCCATTCCTGAATTCTAGCCCAAATCAAATATTGAACACAAATATTGAACTTTACAATAAAATTGATTTTGCTTATAGATCTTACAGCATGAATAAATAATTTTCCAGCAAACAATATTTTATATTAAAAAAGGCACAAAAGAATAACCAAAAGTTCATTTTTGTAACAATCAAAATTATTATGCTATACTTCTGACTTGGAATGTTCACTTTCATATCTTTGCCACATAGTAATCACTGATTGAAGTCACATTGCTGCTTTGTAAAAATAAACTAATGAAAGTCACATCATTGTTTTTTTAAAGATAGACTTTGATCAAAATAACAGTACTCTTTTGTAAAGATAAATATTGAAGAAAGTCATGTTACTATTTTTTTGTAAGATAAATATTGATGTTAAATTCACAGTATTACTTTTGTAAAGACTTGCTTCTAATCTTGGTGACTATTTCTAGTTTTTTTTATAGCTACAGGTAGTAAGTTATGAAATGAATTAATGAAAAACGTTCTTTTGATTTTGTCTTATACTAATCAATCTATCAACTTTATTTCAAACCTATCTGACAGTAGTTTTTGTTCTAGTCTGCTTAAGTTTCAAGAGAAAACATTTGCCTAAATACTCATTCTATTCTATCGCCTAAATCAAAAGAAAATAGTACCTTCAAAACAGGACAAATCAGCCAAACATAATCATTTGTAATGTTGTATCCTAACTACCTTGGATAAATATACATTGTATATTTCCCTATGGCATTGTCAGGTTCATGTCTGCAATTCTTGGCTCAATGCTTTTATACCCATTAAAAAATGTGTTCTGTCTCCCTTTGATCTTGATTTTCATTATCACCTGTATATTATAGTTAATTTTTTAAATAGGGGGTATAGAAGTATCAAATCTGATTTAATCATTCACATCACCAGCAAATTATAAGAAAGATAGAAAGAAATACTTTCATACATGTTTGATAATTTTTATTTCACAAACTACAGATGTTCGAACTCAGGTCCATGATTAAATGATTGATAATACCTGGCAGAATTATTATTGAATTAAACAATACCATCATACAAGTTAGAGAAAGTGAAATTAAATCACTTAATTCTATTTTACCTTGATTTCGTCCTTTTTAAAAATAATTATTATTAATTTTATTAGATCATAACTGTCATGTGCCAAAGTAAAGGAAGAGACTGTTCTCTCATTCTGCTTGTCTTCCTTCTACCTCTTGTGACCTCAGACCTCTATGTGCATAATCCACGAGGCAGCAACAATAGACTTAATGAGAACACTGCTACTCGGACAAATCCCAACAGATTGTTTGATTCACAGGTAACACACACACACACACACACACACACACACACACACACACACACACACACACACACACACACACACACACACACACACACACACAAAAGAAAATTTTATATATTTGTTTGCAAGATTAAAAAGCATGGTTGTGATGTTATGCAGAAGGGAATGACCTATGCAGAAGGGAATGACCTGTGTTGTTTTGTTTCTAGCAATATACAGTATATCGATTACGTGGGGGTGTATAAAAATCATTGACATAACCAGGTCAGGAGATATCCAGGTTCATTTAAACCAGTAAGGTAATATTTAAGCTGTTTTTTACCATTACTCGCATTTCTGGCTCATGTTTAACTGGAATCACTTCGCACTGTATGTTACAATAAAATACACAAAATGCTTAATTTATAATTAAACGAAAGAAACTATCTTGGTCTTGTTATTATTTATTCTTTTTTATTTTATCATGTGCAATTTATTAAAAAAAAATAAGAACTCCCTCTCACATGTAGCGTATGCATTCATACTGTAAGCCTAGCATACATCACTTATGCCATTTTGAAAAGCCAGTTTGAATGTTATCATGACTGAAAATGGATACAGGAAAATCACAAACGAAGATATATATATATATATATATATATATATATATATATATATATATATATATATATATATATATATATATATATATAACAGGTACCAATTGTACAAACCCAGGTGGGCGGAGCCTAAGGTGTATTGCATTCAGAAATAAACAACAAAACTAGCTTTGATTGGTGCATTATGTAAGAGTTTTAAAAAAAGTTGAGCCTCTTGGTAATGTGTGAGATTATGTTAATTCATATCTAGATCACATTTTGTATTTTTTAAGATTTTTTTAAAATGTGGTACACTTGATTGAAAATGTGTACCATGTAACTAGATAACTCTTACCCCTGTCTAGTTCCAGCAGAGCTATCTCTCTTAAATGCAATGGAGTACCTATTTTCCTTGTTATCAAATTAACAATCTAACATTGTTCTCTATGACAGTGTGTGACATGCATGCTGAGGTAGGATAGAAAGTATATTTATTTCCCAAAACATTAGCATTGTTGTCTGTGGAAAAGCAATTGGTATTGTGATACCTGAATGCTATCCAGCACCCACCATTCACACATAATACAGTGTTAGGTGCAAAATAACCAAGATTGTATTATATCCAGCTTAATATATGATGGTATGGTGCAATGAAGGTCAGTATATATTATTGAAAATACATGTACATCCACTGTGAGTACAAATGACAATTCTTTCACTTGCAAGGGTTACAAAGAGTATTATTAAAGCAAGTTGATGTATATATACTACTTACCCTGCAGGCATTAATGGGTGTTTGTATCAATTATGATTTCAGATGACTAACAAATAGATTGCTGGGTGGTGAAAAAACATAATCCAGTAGCTAGCAGTAAACACATTCTTTGAACTTACCTGCAGGATATCAAATACAAAGGTTATTTTATTGCAAAGCCAACCAGCCCTGGAAACTGACTTTGGATCTTTTAAGTGTGCTTATTATGTACTTATTCTTTTTTTGTGTTTGTTTTTTTTCAGACAACTGTGGTTTCCTTTTCTATGTATTCAGGGAATTTTGAAAATAAATTAAAACAGTGGAAGCCAATTTTTCTGCCAGACTGAAAGAAGAGATATTACAAATAAGAAAACAAAACAAAATTGAGAGATCAAGCCTGAAAACTAAACTATGGGGCCATTCATAGAAGCCAAGTGCCTGAGATTATCCATTCCTGTGCATATATATATATATATATATATATATATATATATATATATATATATATATATATATATATATATATATATATATATATATATATATATATATTTATATGTAATAAACTGATGACTTGTTGTGGATACTGAAAACTGTATATAATTCCCTAAAAGTCTACAAGCCAAAGTGACATCTAGTCAGGGCAAAGCTAATGCCAATTGCTAGTCAAAACCAACCTAGTCAATCTGGACCCTGTGGCAATAAAAGATGCAAAACCTGTCAACATATGACGGAGACCAAGGCATTCACTAGCACAATGACTAAAGAAAAACTAAACATACATGGTCCAAACAAAACGTGCAAAACAGAGAATATGATTTATTTAATCACATATAAGATCTGTGGCCTTCAGTACGTTGAAGAAACTGAAAAGCTACACAAAAGGATAAACCTTCATAGATCTGATTGGATGACAAAAAAGCTGTACAGAAGCCCAGTCGCAGAACACTTCTCCTCCCCTGGCCACACTTTCAGTGATATAACACTTATCACTATTGCTAACAACCACATCTGGAGTTCCGAAACCAGGAAGGAAAAGGAATCATACTGGATACGCCGTCTTAGAATATTGAACTAAGCATTCTAAACCAAGAATACTAGAAAAGAAAACTACGCACTAGTAGAAAATAACTTTTTCTAAATCTTCATAGTATCCTTCAATTTTTACTATAAGAATAACCAGTATAGAATCAAATATCTGGTATATAATCTGCGTTACATAAATGTACAAAAAGTAAAAATAGATGTCGCTTTGGCTTGTAGACTTTTAGAAAATTATACACAGTTTTCAGTATCCGCAACAAGTCTATACAAGCTGGTTGTATTTATAGTTTTACCTCATGTGGAGACAGCCATGTAGAGGTTTACAAACAACATTTTTGTGTTTATTTGTTTGTCTTATATATGTTTTGTATTTGCCTTTGAAAAAGATTAATTAAGAGTCGAAAGCGCTCAGGCTAGTTAGTTACTAGTTTCGCACTGTTCGTCGTCAGTTTATTGCATCTATTTTAATCAACCCCTGACACCAGTGATCCCTTGGTGGATCCAGTGCGCTTGAAAGGGTTGTTATTTGCCATATGATTTGTATTATATATATATATATATATATATATATATATATATATATATATATATATATATATATGACATTAGTAAATTTATACATATATGGTAATATTATGCCTTGTAATAAAATTCTTCTCTTTCATGAACTGGCTGAATGCATTAAAAAAAGTGATACTGTTTGTGTGTGGCAAGTGTAACTGGTGCCGAGCATATGTATGAAAACTTAAGTGCTTTTTAAACATTCGTTACAAATCAACATAGGATTAAACAAAAGCAGACTGATATTACTTTATATTTACTAAAACAATATAATGAAGTGTAGATTATATGTTTATAATTCCTAGATATTTTTAAAATATTGCTGATTTGTTTGGCTTTTTGTCATAAAATGCAATAAAATAAATTGTGCATATGGAACAATTTCAGGACTTTTTGAATATTCAGCTGATGAGCAATTTGATTATACATTTAATTACTTATATCTCCTCGAGCAGTTTCTTTTATTCATGTTTTTCTGAACATAATTCAGAATGAAATGTACCTTAAGAAACAAGAAGGAAATTATAAAATACACATGTAGCTGACGTCTACGATTCTGCGTTTTCGTAAAATAAAGTTATATTGTGATTTGTGCACACTCCTGTCTTTGTAAACTCTTGAATAATTTATGTAGTGAACATGATATATGCCTAATAGACTGATCGATTAAGCTACTCTTAAGAACCAAAAATAGAATAATAAAAAAGGATGTACTTACCACCATAGCTTGCCAAAATTGTTTGTGAATATCAATCGCTTTGTCGACCATTACTTGTATAATTTCTGTGAGATTGAAGTTAAAAAATTGTATTTAGTCGAATTAAGCAGGTCCACATGTCACTTCGGACCGAAACGTATGCCCGACATAACCGGGTTATTGACTTAACAGAGGTCGAGATACGCGGGCAAAACATAGCATATAAAGAAGGATTTTTTTCGGGACCGGACCAAAACGCTCGACATATGCCAGTTGTGGAAATAGCCGAGTTTGAGATCAGTGGTACAGTAATATTGTAACTTTAACCCATGCCAATATTTATGTGTTTTTAAAATCAACTTTATATTTTCAAAGCCATTAAACATGTAGCTCAATAAAACAAACAACTTTCATAAGTAAATTTATTATGAATTTAATTATGTAGGTACAGTATATCTTGTGTCCATTATTTAAATACAAGTAAACAAAGTAGCAGTTGAAAAGGCTGGTTCTGTTTCAAAGACCTCTTCCAACCCTCCAAACAGAAAATATCCTCTTAACAAGCTGTAAATAAAGTATTTGTTCAAATGTCATCGTCATGTGAACGGTAAAGTAAAGTCTAGTCTCTACCATTGCGACAATGAAATATTTCAAATATCAACAGTTGAAACATTGATCATTGGTGATGAGGTATAACAATTTCACTTACCGGTAAAGATGGCTAGGACCATCAGCCTCTTTGAGCTAAAAGTCTCAGAGAGGTTAATTTATATTTGAGCTAGAACCACCCTTTGCTAAAAATGATAAATCATACTGGAATGGTCTCCAAGATTTGTTTGGAGGGTTGGAAAAGGTCTCCAACACTTTGGATCAGAGGTTGGGGGGTTTGTCTTTGAGCCAGAACCAGCCTTTTACCTACTAATAATAATACTAGACTCTTTTACATACCATGCTTTTTTACATAGCATGCTTACTTTGGTTAGCCATGGTTACTTTAGGTATCAATATTATACATCATTCCAAAAGGAATAAATAATAATGCAAACTTTTGTTTCTTTTCTACTAAGAACAATGACCGTGGGGGTTACAATGTTGGGGATGCAACAGATGTAGCTGCAGGGAATGATGCCAACAAACAATACCAGATGGTAAGTTTAGTATGTACACCTTAAGTAGAATTGATAACATATCTTAATGACAGGTGTGCGTACCAGTGCTCTTTAGCCACATTTACCTCCATTGAAAGGTTCCAGTACACAGAAGAAATGTCCTAGTGGTAGATCATTTGGTGATCAAATAAAAAGCAATCATTTCATTCACAGGACAACTTGTACCAGTCAGGGTTTGTTTGTAGATTCCCTTGGTAGATTGTAATTTATCCTTTTTAAATAAAACTGTTGGATCAATAATTAAGTAAATAACAGTTTTCCAGCACTTTTGAGGTTCACTTTCCTCAGAATATTATAAACATATGAAAAAAAGGAGTAAGCAAACATTCACAAAATTAAAATTGCCTTCAGAATATTTGTATGTAGTCTGCTACTTAAATATATGACCTAACATTTTCATCTAAAATAATATGCAGCAATAGTTCAACCAGATGGATCATCCATTTCACTGTAAGCAATCAGTACTTAACCAAATTAATTTTTGAAAACACTTGTTTAATTTTTATTATCTTTCCATCAGATATTTCAAGTTCTTAATGCTGTCATAAGGTCCAGTCTTGCATGTGTATTTTTATAACTGCATCTATTCTTTTGTCAATATTATATTTTGCCAGCTTCATAATTTATGTAAATAATGTGCAAATCACATATGCAACAAAAAATCGTGTACAGCCTTCACAGTAAAAGAGTTCCCAATCAGAGTGTTGCTGAATTGGCAGTTAAGTAGGTATGAGAAACTTTTTATTTTGAATTACTCATTAGCCTGAAAACATATTTCCCTTGTGCATTACAAGTCAGTGTAAAAGTAACAATGTACTTTACTGCACTTGACAGATACAACAGTACTACATAAGTAGTCACTACCAGTCACATTGCTCTTTATCAGGGTTAACATTATGAGACAGGTTCCTATTGTTAAGGTTGACACTACTAGTCAAGTTGCTCATTGTCAAAGTTAACACCATGAGACAGGTGCTTATTGTTAAGGTTAACACTACCAGTCAAGTTGCTCATTGTCAAGGTTAACACTATGAGAGAGGTGCTTATTGTTAAGGTTAACACTACCTGTCAAGTTGCTAATTGTCAAGGTTCATGATACCACCAAGTTGCTCATTGTCAAGGTTTACACTACCAGTCAAGTTGCTTATTCTTAAGGTTAACACTACCAGTCAAGTTGCTTATTGTTAAGGTTAACACTACCAGTCAAGTTGCTTATTGTTAAGGTTAACACTATGAGACAGGTGCTTATTGTTAAGGTTCACACTACCTGTCAAGTTGCTAATTACATTTATCTGTATCATCTATTAAGTTTATAAAAAAAAAATTATTTAAGTAAATTTGGTTTGTGACAGTTATACATTAATTTCCATAATTCATTGGCTGGATGATGTTATTGTAAAAGTACATGTACTCTGTGTGTAATGTCTCATTTTTAAAATCAAGGCTGATTGCTAAGGTCAAGTAGAGAAATATTTTGGTCAAGTATGCCATACCTTAATTTCAATGGAGGTCACAAAAACATCACTTGTTACTAAGAGTGCATAGTACTATAAAGCTATCATGCATGCCCTTATTGTTGATTATTGCAGTAGTTTGAAAAGGTCTTCATTTAATTTAAGCTGCCAGTACCTGTTTAATTATGCAAATTTATTAAGACTTGAACATTAAATTAAATAATTCTGTCAGATTATTTGAAACTTTCAAGGACTTCATTGATATTCTACTTTCAAAAGATTACCTTGAAGCAAAGAATCATTTGGATTTAGAACTGTTTCATCAGTGGTGCATAAACACTTTAGAACATTCATTTGGAATACCTCTAGATAGTTTCTTGATTAGTGAGAAATTGATAGTACAATTTAGGATATTCTAGGAATTCATACAATGAAAGTTATTTTTAATTCTTTGACTTTGTTTAATTTTATCTTTAATTTAAATAATTTTATGTTTTGAAAATTGAGTGAATAAATTCTTCATGTCCATGCCAAGTGTGTTGACTACAAAATGTAGTCCTGTGCCTTTTGTGGCTGTCCACAATCACCTTTGCAAACTGTTAAGTTGGTTGTTTTCTTTTATGAGCTATTTCTATTCACATTGATTAAATCAGGAGGAAAATGGCAATGAGGCAATCTCAACTCAACAGGAAGACTCTATTCAGCAGGAGGACCAATCTGTCTATCAAGTACTGTCATATATACCATGCATCCCTTGTCAAAACAGATTGGATCCCCTTGCTGATGGATGTACTAAATGTGGGCTGTCCTATACACCATGCATCCCTTGTCAAAACAGCTACTTGTACTTATTCAAATATGACTGATAGTTCAGATTTATATAATGATTACAAAAGTAGAAAATGCAATTGGAATAAAACTAATTTTTTATACAGAAGAGATGTATTGATGATCATTGTGAATATAGTTTTAATACTTGTAATGTTTCCTTGAGTGCCTCTATTAGTATTGATGTTAATTTTATGAATTACGAGTTTTTAGCAAGGGTTTACACATGGGTCATTTAAATATTCAGGGCTTTCTTGGAAAGGTAGACCAAATGAAGTTACTGCTAACCTCTTGAAATAATGATATCCATTTATTTGGACTCTCAGAAACAATATTGACAGAAAATCAGGGTAAAAATTTTTTGTATATCAATGGCTATGACAAACCTTATCAAAGGGATAGGAAAGCAGGCGGTGGTGGGCTTCTTGTGTATGTTAGAACTACTACAATTTTTAAAAGACAGGATGACCTAACTACAGGAAATAGAATCCATTTGGCTATAGATCACTCCAGAAAAATCTAAGCCCTACTTAGTAGGTTTTGTGTGTAGATGCCCATTATCAAATACTAACTGGTGTGAGTATTTTGAACTTCAAGAAGATAAAACTTCAAATGAAAAGAAAGAATTTTACATTCTAGGTAGCATAAATAAGGACATTCTCAATAATCAAATAAAAGTGAATTGGGTGAATTTTATTGATTCATTAGGTATGGAGCAGCTTGTAAATGAACCTACCAGAGAAACATCTACCTCTAAAATGCTTGTAGATCACACACACACACATACATATATATATATATATATATATATATATATATATATATATATATATATATATATATATATATATATATATATATATATATATATATATCAATATAAAGAAAATTTTTTGGAAGTAATGGTCCCAAAGATTGGTATAAGTGACCACTTTGCACTTTTTCTAACAGGTGAAGTCATTGGAAAAAAAAATATCCATAAATTCATTACTTATAGATTTTTTTCAAATCTTTGGTTAAATTACTGTAAGATCTGAAACAGATTCCATGGGATACAGTTCATCTCTTTAAAGACATTGATGATGTTTTAGATACTTTGACAGATCAGAATAGTGAACAAACATGCCCCGTTAAAAGCACACAGGATATAATAAGACCACCAGCTAGGCTGGATATTGTCAGAAATTTTAGAAGCAAGAAAGCAAAGAGACCAACTAAAATCAGTAGGAAATCAAACTGAATATAGAGTTTGGAGGAATAAAGTTAATAAATGATATGTCAAGCCAAACAAGTGCACTACAAAAAAGTGCTAGATGAAAACCAAAATAACCCAAAGCTCTCTGGAAAATATTTACAGAGTTTGGTTCAGGTAAATGTAAGAGTAAAACTAAAATTTTATCCCTCAATCATGAGGGCATTTTTACTCATAATCCAGGCGAGATCTCAATATTTTTAGCAACTTTTTAATTCAATATGCTGAAAAACTTAAAGACCTAGAACTTCATATGATCATCTGGAACTCAAAACATTTTTTTACAGAAAATCTACCAAACAATATAAAGTTTGAAGTTCCTGAAATGAGTCCAGAATTTGTTTTGAAATATATTATAAAATGGATGATTGTAAAGCTACAGGACTTGATATGATTGGACCATGGCTACTGAAGGTAGCTGCATCTGCAATTGTAGAGAGTGTAGCTTTCATTTGTGATGAGTATTAGGCTGATAACGTTCCACAAGCATGAAAAACTGCTAAGAATTCACCATGGCATAAAGCAGGAACAAAAGATGATGTAAATTACTACAGACCCATTTCCATCCTTCCTTGTCTTTCCAAATTCCAGAAACATGGACTGTACATGACTCTGTTCTCAACTATTTGAACCCTTATGATCGTATTGATGATAATCAGCCTGGCAGAAGCTGCACTTGTATCTTTGATAATGGCTGAAAGCATTAGATCAAGGAGAAATGGTAGGCATTGTTGTGGTTGATTTTTGGAAAGCTTTGGATCTTGTAGATCATGACATTTTTTTATTTGTAGGAAATAATCTTTTGGTCTATTCACATTAAACACATTTCAAAAAAGGTTAATTCTTATCTTTGGTGTTGTGTATCTTGTCATAAGCTATCTCAAGTGTGATGTATATATTGGAACAGACACAAGGGTGTTGCTTCCAAGAATTTTTTTTTCTAAGAGTGTCTCATTGAAGCAATCTATACAGAGGGTCCCTAACAGCGCATGCATAATAAGTTGGAGAAAGATGTACACATGATGTAGATTATACCCTATAGTTCATTTCAATAATAAAGCATTTTCCTTGTTTTGACAAAGTAAATAAAGTTGTTTTATTTTGAAAGTAACATCTAAATCAAGTCAGTGAAATGTAAATAATTCTGTAGAGATAGTTGTGTCCAGTGATATAGATTTGACATGAAACATAATTTTACATAATGACAATGCACTTGTAATGTCCAAAACATATTTAATGTGTTAATAATATCGTTCATATGCATCTTGGATAGCCATTAACATTTTTTTTTTACTCTACCTTAAACAATCATCCTGCTTGTCATGTACTCATCAGTTGTTAACAGTCTGCAGTTCCACATAAATGTCACTTCTGAGATATCATTTACATTCAAGTTTCAGTTCAGTTCTCTATTTATAACCATCAGTGTGACTTAATTCACTCATAATTTACATAGAGTTTGTGAGGTTTCACCTCTCTTCCAGACAACGTTATATACAGGTGGCTGACCTCAAAGTCTTAGCTCCTAATTCTGGGATAGTATTACTGAAATGGGGTTCTCCAGGGAAAACTGTTTGAAATATAGTATTTTCATATTAATGTTTGGGGTCAACCAATAAACGAGCAGCAAATGGGGTCTCATCTGACAGATTCTCCATGGTTTTATTAAGTAACCATCAATTTCAGCAGTGAATACCATGATCCTAGTTTATACAGAATAAGACCTGAACTCTTAAAAACTTGGCAAGTTTCCATATTTTGCCAAATTAAACTCTCACAGAATCATTTACGGAAAGGGGTTTAAGTAATTTTGTTGATTTGTCAAAATACTGCTTTTGCTTTGATTTCGACTGCTGCATTTTCTTTTGAACAATAGTTGGTTCAACAGTCTGTGGTTTGAGAAGTTTGTTTGTAATCTGTACTTAAGATTTAGTCCTTCTACCAAGTAACATTGAGCTGGCGTATAGCCACAATTTGAAGGCATACTTCTATATTCTAATGGTCCTGCTTACTGTCCCTTGCTTTGGTGAGCAATTTCTTGGTAGTCAAGACTGCCTTTTCTGCCAAACCATTAGACATTTCATGTAATGGACTTGACATCCAATGTTTGAAACCCCGTTCTTTCGTAAAATTTGTGAATTCTTGGGCTGAAAATTGTGGTCCATTTTTGCTGCCACAGACATCACATATACCATTTTGTGACATGTGTAGTCACTGTGGTACTTTCAGTTTCCTGATATTTGTGATACTGTGTGTGTCTGGCAACAAGTCTATCTCAAGAAATGACTATAATAATCTATAGTCAAGACATAATTTTTTCCATCAAATTCAAACAGGTCACTGCCGTCAGTACCAATTTTTTATATTGTTACGACCCTGTAGTTTAATTGTTTAAATTTTTATATTGCTATGAATTGTAGTTTAATTGTGTGTTAAGGAATGAATTTTGTATAAATCTTTTTATTTCATTTTTATTTCATTAAATGTAATTATTATGATTATGTTAATATCAGTGTAATATGACATCTTTTTTTTTCTGTTTGTGCATTTTTTGCTCATATATCTTGCTTGACTCAAATCTTCTCTATATGTTGGGAGACAAGTACCAGGGCCAACTCCAAGGTAATGGAACCTAACTTCATCCTCTTTTTACCTATACTCTAATCATATTAGTATCAAGTATTGTATTGTGATACTCTATATTCTAATCATATTAGTATCAAGTATTGTATGGTGATACTCTATATTCTAATCATATTAGTATCAAGTATTGTATTGTGATACTCTATATTCTAATCATATTAGTATCAAGTATTGTATTGTGATATTCTCTATGTTGTACAGTGCTTAGCATTAGGAGGTTAGTGTTGAGATTGGTTAGCCTGGTGTCAGGATAATGTGACTGGGTGGAACATCATGCTACATGTCTCAAGTGCTAGACATCAGAATAAGCTACCACTTTGTAGACATCATAGCAACACACACACACACACACACACACACACACACACACACTATTTACTATCTATTTACTTGTTAATGCTTTCTCTTTTCACTTGTTAGGGCATAGTTCCAGTTAATACAAGAACTCGTATTGTATAATGATTGTGGAAGACTTATTGAAAAAACATTTTACTTCATAAATTGGTTTTGCAATATTTAACAGAGAGCATCATGGAATAAAAGTATTTCATTTATGTCCAATGTGTACAAATGGTTGTTGGTCTGTTTTCAGATATTGATGCAGACAATGGACAACCTTCAAACAATTGATTTTATAAACATTCCATAGGATTTGAAGAAATGTTTACAGAGAATATCCTACTTATCCAGATTTCAGGGCCAACATGTTTTGTGTATGACTAACAGGCAGATGTAAACATCTTTTTTTTACATGTAGTTTTGCTCCTTTCTAAAGTATATTTTCCTATGTTGTCCTTTTTAGAAATATTTCCAAAGTGGATCGGGGTTGCCTGGGGATGAGTCATATCTAGACATAGAGTGGACAAACCAGCATGGATGTGGTGGTAATGAGGATACAAGTCCACAGAAACAGAACTGCATTATGATCCTCCAGTTCATGTGTCAAGATGGACATGTTTCTGTGCCAGGTAGTGATGGGGTTGTATAAAAATGGGGGATAAAAAGCTATATAGGCCAAAGGTTTCCAGCATAGCTAGAGCTTATCTGTTTTGTGGCTTAGAATAATGCTTTGATAGAATGTCAACCCTTCCAGGGTTCAGTATCAAGTAGTCATTAAATATTAGCATCTGCATATTGGTCCAATATCAGTAATATTTGGGTTAAGATTGACAAGAGATTTAAGAAGCTGGCCCTTGTAGTCATCATTATAAAATGGGTCAGTGGTATTCTCAGGGCAATAAAGTAATGGACACATGCAGCAGGTTCAGTTGTAGTGATCAGGTCAAATGTCAGATCTGCAGCTGCTATTTTTTTGAAACGTTGCTCTAGAGTTGTACTCGAGTAGTTCAGTGAAAATCTACAAAAAACATATACATTGTGGAGTGTTGTCACTATGTACTATCTAGTGAGCAGAACTGTCTCCATCTTAGAACCCCTGCATTGAAAAGTCAAAGTCTCTTTAGATGTAATGATAGTGGTAAGTAGGATGACATCTATCCTTCAGAACTCTATCACAGCTGTCAGAAAATTGTGTAAAATTATCAGGCATTTGTCAAAAAATATTTGTGACCTAGGTAAAAATCCTTATTTTTGGTCAATTAATAACCAGCAAATTTCTCATCTCACTGGTATAAATCTCACACAGATAGATACTGCTCAGAAATGCCAAGCATAGATAAGGATATTTCTACATTTAGTACTGCCTCATTCTGTAAGATGTGTCAAGATGGGCATGTTTCTGTGCCAGGTAGTGATGGGGTTGTATAAAAATGGGGGATAAAAAGCTATATAGGCCAAAGGTTTCCAGCATAGCTAGAGCTTATCTGTTTTGTGGCTTAAAATAATGCTTTGATAGAATGTCAACCCTTCCAGGGTTCAGTATCAAGCAATCATTAAATATTAGCACCTGATAGTCAAGTCTTTACTGCTACTTCAAAATAGGTGAAGAACATTATGTCAATTTCCTAATTGCTTGACCTAGCATCAGTGTTGATATTTTGGCCATCTAAGAAGGCCAGAAATGACCATGCCTGGGAATTGATAAGTTGTGTAGCCAAGCTGGTGTACAGGGCAGATCATTACATGACGGTTAATGCCCTTTTAGCTTCTTACACTATAGATTTAATTAAAAGAGACACTCTCCTGCACTTTTCTTCCATAAAACCACATTACAGTATGTGGTTCCCTGGCATACCATCCCATTTGGTTTTTTGCTTCTGTTTATAGGTCAAATTCAGGAGTTCTGAAGGCAACCAAATAGGAAGGAATTTTTATCCAACCCAATTTGTCATTATACCAATCTGATAAACAACATATCTACATTTTTATGAAGGAATTTTGAAAACATAACTGACACTGGAGTTGAATGAAAGTTCATTGCTTGTAGTTTTGTATTTCACAGTATATCAACAGTGTTTTGTGTGTATACTTGTGAAACTTGATAAGGCTTTGTATTTAGATGAGTTGCATGGAAGAAGCTTTTGTTTTTGCTGTGCTGGTGGTTTGTGAGCATGATAACACAAACAGATATGAACAGATTTTTATTAAACCCATTTTGTGCATATACCTGAGAATACATTGAATGATGCGACTTAAATAGCTATTTTTTCCCCAATAAATTTCTATGAATATGGGAAGACTATTTAATTTATGAATTTTTTGTACATAAACTGTTCCCATCTCAGATACTGACAAATTGAGGGATGGAGTTGCTACGAACACACAAGACTATATTCGGCCTGGCAGCCTGGCAGAGAATGAAGACCAGAAACTCAGCAGAAAGACTAATTCAGTGAAGCCAGACAGAGGATTGCAGGAACTATGGGAGTGGTATGACAAGTGCAACCTAAGAGAGAGAAATAAAGGTAAGTTGATTCTAGTTTATTCTAACAGGGAGACTAATAATGAAATCAAATTTTGCCTTCACTCTACAAGTTTTTCACAAGATTTCAGTCTTTCCCTATCAGACACGTCTAAATTGGGAATCAAATCACAAATAGATCCTATGTATAGTCAGTACATTTATCATATATACTCGCATAAAAGCGGAAGAATTTAGGAAACAAATAAAGCCTTAAAGAAGGGGGAGGGGTTTGGCTTATATGTGGGCCAAGGCCTAAGTCTGAAAATTTGAGAGCTTTCTTGATTACCGGTATTTATTTGTTACTGTTGATTGCCAAAGATGAGATCACATACCTAATGATATCACATGGCTCATGTGATAACTGCAGTCTTCAAACAAAACAAGTATTTTTTCTAACTTTACTGGTAGGATAAGGAATGAAAAATATGTATTACTATACTTGATGTCTATTTGACAGTTGTCCACATACCAGAAAAGGCAGCCATATGTGTTTTTTGAGCTAAGGTGTACATGTATTTTCCAAAAAGAACCGACATATTAGTAATCTTTCAATGAAGTATTTAACCCTTGACTGATCAGTAATCATTAAACTCTGAGGTACTATACAAATGCATGCTAGCATATTTCAGTGTTAATTTGGAAAAAACTCCAGGTAAATAAAAGTATTTAAGAATCATTATACTGATTGTATTTACAAAACAACCATTTTGGTAAGAGAGTCATGTACATGTACATGTACAATAGTCTTACAGTAACCATAGCAAGAGGCTCCATAGGGGTTTGTAGCACACATGCCTAGGAAAGGTAAATAACAGGCAGGTAACATATAGGAGACTGTGTGATTAATTTTTAAAAATATAATTTGTGGGATTTCTTTGACAGGTGTTTTAGAAGTAAAAGGCAGCCACAGTTTATCTTTTACTTTTAGTTTAGTTGTTTGTATAGCAAAGTGGTTTGTTGTAGTGTTGTGCAATAACTACTGATGCACTTAATCTGTGGTAAATGCCTCAAGGATTTTGTAGCACAATGCTGATGAATTTACTAATACCTACTGACTCTTAGATGTATTGTTTAATAAGATAAGGTAGTGGACATGGTTTCTGCTTCAAGTTATAACTGTCACAATACTTGAACAATATCTATGCTGAAAAGCAATCATATTTTGGTCAACTGAATCAAGCTACCAGCAGTTTAAAAAAAAAAGAATAAAAAACCAAAATAATTATCAATAATTACCCAATACAAAAGATGTGAATTTCATGAGGCTGTACCTCAACTTAGTTGCCAAGTGGGTCAAAGACACATGGGATTCAGTTCCATTGGACATAATTGCCAATCATTTTGAAAGTGCTTTATCAGCAATGCTATGAATGGAACTGAGGATGATGCCATATTTAAATCAGACAATCATGAGGAGAATGAGAAGCAGAACAACACACTCGGATGACACTGACAATGATGATATATATGATGACAGCATGCCCATAACAGAAGTTGAGTTTCATGAACTGTTTGGACATTCTAATACCAAGCCAGATTTTGAAGGATTCTGAATGTGATAAAATGTTTATAATTCCAGATTTTAGAATGAGGATGTTTTTATTGCAACATATATTTCTTACTTTCATTTTCATTAAGTTTGAAGATAATATTTTTTTTAGTAGTGAGATTTACCAAAATAAATGTAACTGTATTTATAACTTTGCACATTTTGTGATGTAGTCATGAACTTATGGACTTACGGGTTGGCTTAAGTGCAGGTCATGCAATTTTTCCTGTTTTTACCTAGTCATGTTGGGGTTGGGTCTGCTTATATGTGAATAGGTTTATACACAAGTATAAATGGTATACATGTATATTGCTCATACTGTGGTATGGCTGATAAATTTGCAAACAATAGAAGCAATTAAGTGGAGTTCATGATGTGTAGTGACCTAGAAAATTCCAATATAATTATGTTTATTTACTAACAATATTTTTAAAAATCATTTCAGATATTATTTAAATAGAGAAGAGTTTTAAAATCACCAAAATTTTTATATATATACTCCAGCACTTAGTTTACATAAACTACTGTCTATGTGAGACAATTAATTATTTACTGGAATATTTCAGAATTTGATATTGACTGATAATTTATTACTTGTTAATGATTGAGAGTATTTGCATTTTGCTCATACAGGTTCAGACTTAATTAACAGGTTCAAACTTAATTATGCAAATATTAAACAGATTATTTGTTGGTAACATGTACTGAAGGCAGAACCAAATCTAGGATGTTGCATGAATCACTCAGAATTCAGACACACCCTAAATAACATGTAATTTAGTCTGGAAGTGGTTATGGACGTGCTGTAAGAATAAGTGGTTATTTCAGGCTGACTCAAGAGATACAGTACAAATAATGTATACATTAAGACAGTGCTGTATGAGTAACATGTTATTCAAATAAGCACTAAATAATACATATTCCAGATATTCTGAGCAAATTACATGCAATTCAGCACTCCTTAATCAAGGATATGATGTGTGAGTGAGTAAATGCAATTCAGACTCACTTGTACAGTGTATGATGTATGAATAACATGCAAGTCAGGCTCACCCTAATTTAGTATATATTGTATCAATAACATGTAATTCAGTCTATGTATGAATAACATGCAAGGCTCACCCTAATTTAGTATATATTGTATCAATAACATGTAATTCAGTCTATGTATAACATGCAAGTCAGGCTCACCCTAATTTAGTATAGATTGTAACAATAACATGTAATTCAGTCTATGTATGAATAACATGCAAGTCAGGCTCACCCTAATTTAGTATAGATTGTATCAATAACATGTAATTCAGTCTATGTATGAATAACATGCAAGGCTCACCCTAATTTAGTATAGATTGTAACAATAACATGTAATTCAGTCTATGTATGAATAACATGTAAGTCAGGCTCACCCTAATTTGGTATATATTGTATCAATAACATGTACTTCAGTCTATGTATGAATAACATGTAAGTCAGGCTCACCCTAATTTAGTATAGATTGTATCAATAACATGTAATTCAGTCTATGTATGAATAACATGCAAGGCTCACCCTAATTTAGTATAGATTGTATCAATAACATGTAATTCAGTCTATGTATAACATGCAAGTCTCACCCTAATTTGGTATATATTGTATCAATAACATGTAATTCAGTCTATGTATGAATAACATGCAAGGCTTACCCTAATTTAGTACAGATTGTATCAATAACATGTAATTCAGTCTATGTATGAATAACATGCAAGTCAGGCTCACCCTAATTTAGTATAGATTGTATCAATAACATGTAATTCAGTCTATGTATAACATGCAAGTCTCACCCTAATTTGGTATATATTGTATCAATAACATGTAATACAGTCTATGTATGAATAACATGCAAGTCAGGCTGACCCTAATTTAGTATAGATTGTATCAATAACATGTAATTCAGTCTATGTATGAATAACATGCAAGGCTCACCCTAATTTAGTATATATTGTATCAATAACATGTAATTCAGTCTATGTATGAATAACATGCAAGGCTCACCCTAATTTAGTATATATTGTATCAATAACATGTAATTCAGTCTATGTATAACATGCAAGTCAGGCTCACCCTAATTTAGTATAGATTGTAACAATAACATGTAATTCAGTCTATGTATGAATAACATGCAAGTCAGGCTCACCCTAATTTAGTATAGATTGTATCAATAACATGTAATTCAGTCTATGTATGAATAACATGCAAGGCTCACCCTAATTTAGTATAGATTGTATCAATAACATGTAATTCAGTCTATGTATAACATGCAAGTCTCACCCTAATTTGGTATATATTGTATCAGTAACATGTAATTCAGTCTATATATGAATAACATGCAAGGCTTACCCTAATTTAGTACAGATTGTATCAATAACATGTAATTCAGTCTATGTATGAATAACATGCAAGTCAGGCTCACCCTAATTTAGTATAGATTGTATCAATAACATGTAATTCAGTCTATGTATAACATGCAAGTCTCACCCTAATTTGGTATATATTGTATCAATAACATGTAATACAGTCTATGTATGAATAACATGCAAGTCAGGCTGACCCTAATTTAGTATAGATTGTATCAATAACATGTAATTCAGTCTATGTATGAATAACATGCAAGGCTCACCCTAATTTAGTATATATTGTATCAATAACATGTAATTCAGTCTATGTATGAATAACATGCAAGGCTCACCCTAATTTTGTATATATTGTATCAATAACATGTAATTCAGTCTAAATATAACATGCAAGTCAGGCTCACCCTAATTTGGTATATATTGTATCAATAACATGTAATTCAGTCTATGTATGAATAACATGCAAGTCAGGCTGACCCTAATTTAGTATATATTGTATCAATAACATGTAATTCAGTCTATGTATGAATAACATTCAAGGCGCATCCTAATTTGGTATATATTGTATCAATAACATGTAATTCAGTCTATGTATGAATAATATGCAAGTCAGGCTCACCCTAATTTAGTATATATTGTATCAATAACATGTAATTCAGTCTATGTATAACATGCAAGGCTCACCCTAATTTGGTATATATTGTATCAATAACATGTAATTCAGTCTATGTATGAATAACATGCAAGTCAGGCTCTTCCTAATTTAGTATATATTGTATCAATAACATGTAATTCAGTCTATGTATAACATGCAAGGCTCACCCTAATTTGGTATATATTGTATCAATAACATGTAATTCAGTCTATGTATGAATAACATGCAAGGCTCACCCTAATTTAGTACAGATTGTATCAATAACATGTAATTCAGTCTATGTATGAATAACAATCAAGTCAGGCTCACCCTAATTTAGTTGTTGTTGTTGTGTTTAATGCCATTTTTCAGCACAAGATAGGCTATTCATGGTGGCCAGTATTAATGGTGGAGGAAGGAACCGGGAAATCACCGGAAAGAACCACCAACCCATGAGAAGCTACTGGCAAGCTTTCTCACATATCCACCCAGACAGAGGTGAGATGGCAGTGATCCGTAACGGACAGCACTTTAGACCAATGAGCCCCTAATTTAGTATATATTGTATCAATAACATGTAATTCAGTCTAGGTATGAATAATATGCAAGTCAGGCTCACCCTAATTTAGTATAGATTGTATCAATAACATGTAATTCAGTCTATGTATGAATAACATCTAATGACATCTATATTGTATGCAAGTATTACACCAGATATGGTTTTGGCATGCACACAAGTAAAAGTATATGTATATAACTAGCTTTACTGCATCTCAACTATTTTAGCACTACTGGTCATAAACTGCAATAACCTATAGGATGGTCTGTTATCCTTAATGTATTGTGCAATGTCTCTTACCTCAAGTTTTTTTTATCACTACCATCCTAAACTACAAGTAGGATTGCCATGAAATTGTATACACATCTTTATCCCTAGGTCTAAACTGAGATGTTGCAGCTCAGACATCCAACATATTTGGTATAACTACCAAGTTGAAAATTTTGTTTCAACTGCTTAATGGATTTTCACACAGATTTCATATGATGTCTTATATGAAAATTCTTATAATCTGACATCCAATACAGCCAATATGGCCATCACAACAGTGATTATCTTTTGACTGAATGGAAAGACATATCATCATGTGGTTTTCACAAGAAGACTTTTTATAAGGATATGTCCATTCATCTTAAATAAATGTATTGATATTATGGCTCCATCTCTTTCCTACCTAATTACTCAAGGTAATCTTCCCATTTCAGCTGAAGGTAACCAAATTAATACCTGTTATAAAAAGGGTTTTGAATCAAATCTAGAGAATTGTAAACCAATATTATTGCCTTATATATCCAGACTGTTTGATGGACTTTTCCAACTGTATCAATGTTTTCCTATGCCAGTCTTTAGTAATAAAACTAATTACTGCTTCATTGTTTGCTATGGACTGTAAAGTGGAGAATTGACTGGAACCTTGATTTTAAGATACTCTTTGAATTGATGACCATAATATACTTCCACGTGACATTGAAAAACACAAATGTTCTCAGTTATCACTCCCATGGTTCAAATCATACCTTTCTGACAGAAGACAGTGAGTTGATATTGCTAACAGTAATGGATGCCCATCAACGCTTGAGTTGATATTGCTGATTCTAAGTCTGATTCTAATGTAAAAATGTTAAACAAATGATTGGGTAAAGATTTAAATTAGTTTGTGTATATTTGCTAACTGACTAAAATGTTTATCCATCCTATAATCTTCAAAGGTATTATTGCTTGGAACTAGACAAAGATTATCAATGAACAGAAATCCAAATCTTGAGCTATGTGTATTGATGATAACCTGATTGAAAATGTTGGCACAGAAAAATATTTAAGAGTTAGTACTGATAAGAATTAGATTGATACAAACAAGCGAAACAAGCTTGGTTTATAGTAAGCTTATGAATGTATCTTTGACAGAGGATAAAAAGTTGTCTACCACTCAACTATCTGAAATTATTCTATATGCTGCATTCATTCTTCTTCTTCTGGACTACTTCTATACAGTTGGGTTATTCTATTATCTTGCCATTTGGCAAAAATGATCCTAATTTTGCTGTTTGGTACACTATCCAAAATTGTAATCTTGGCATTAATTTGGCTGAAATCTGATTACATATCAGCTTGCCACACATCATTGTTAAAGTTCAAAGTTAAGAACAAATTTTGCCATAAATATATAAATATTGCCATAAATATATAAATATTGCCATACATATGTGCATGATATGTTTCTTTTTAAGTCAGAAGAACAACACAAAGTATCTAAATTAAGATCAGTTCCTAATAATTGGTGGGAATGGTATGTTATACTGAGTTAATAATAATAATAATAATAATAATAATAATAATAATAATAATAATAATAATAATAATAATAATAATAATAATGTTGTTGTTGTTGTTGTTGTTGTTGTTATTATTATTATTATTATTATTATTATTATTATTATTATTATTATTATTATTATTATTATTATTATTATTATTATTATTATTATTATGTCTAGTTGGTCATTAATGAAAATGGTGCCAATCTGATGTCCAATATGGTCAGTACAGTGGTCACCTTGAAAATCTTATCAATACTCTTCCTGGATGGAACATCAGACTCTATCAACATTGGGTTTTACCAAAATCTACTTAATGTTTGGTTGTTGCTAACTGAAACTGATCTAACATCTATGTACATGTTTACCACTGCTGGCAGGGTTTTCTTTTTCTCTAGATGAGTAGAGACTGCTTTCCATTCCATCACCTATTCAGATCTTCTATGTACTCAAAATTATTATTTAAAAAATTGTGCCAGCAGATTTTTTTTTGCCTTGCCTCCAGTGTATTATCATTACAATAAAGACTTCTTGTGACTATGAAGTGGCTTTTGCAGGCAAGCATGACACTTTAATAGCTAATTTGACTGGCAATAACCTAAAAGTAATCATTGGATTGTAGCATTTGTGGTCAGTAATAATTCAGCAAGGAGAAAAGACCTTAATGAATTATGGTTGGATTATCAAAAAGCTCAAGCAAAATGAAATAATTAACATTTTTGGATTCTTTTGACTGTCAGTTTGGCTTTAGCATTTAAAGTTGTTGAGATGGATTTGTATATATGAAGTCATTTTAAGAGGATTAAAAAAGTTAATGGATTATGGTTGGTTTAGTCATTACTAAATAGTATAAGTGGCATAAAAGAGGTCAGTTAATTTTGGTACTTGAAGTTTGTCAAAATATCTAAATGTACATTGCTTTTTCAATTCTGAAACACCAAAGTCTAAACATTCAAAATATCACATGAAATTCAATTATTCATGGAAAAATGAATTTCAGTAGTTGGATCCAAGTTAAAAGTATCATGAACATGCATTGTGCGATTCCTGTAAAGTTAATTTTAAGAAAAACATAAAACATTTGACTCAGATAGAACCAATCATGGGCAGTTCTGGCAGACAGTCAGCAACCTGATTTTACTGTTACATGTATAACTCTGTGATCTTTAAGTAACAGTAAAGAGTGAAAATCAACATGTTTTTTTTTTAAATTCAACAGATAATTTGAAAAGAACTTTAAGTATAATAAATTAAATTCCTAATAGTCCAATTAAAAGTTCCAATTAAATTTTAGTGGTGTTCCAAATAAATTCTGATATTGAATGTGTTAATATGCCTGTAGTCTTGACTGTTTTAATGTGCCACTAGCCTGGAATGTGGTGATGTGTGAAGTCTTTTGTTGTATAACAGTAATTTATCCAAGCTGTCATTGTGTGATTCATTATAATTCAAGATTAAGGATTTAGTCCAAGACTTATTGAGCACTTTGTAATTCCATTGAATAATAATTTGAATAAATAAATAAATCCAACCGAATTAAAACATGTAAACAAGAATGAGACTAATTCTGCTTTGGATTTTAAGGGAAGAATGAATGAATTGTAGGTAAACAATATTATATAACCCTCTACTTGACCTAGGTCACAAATACCATGTTTTGAAATACTCTCTCAACTTAATGGGAAATTTCCATTATGGAAGTGTTTAAGGTCACAATTGATACTGTATCTTTAACTCAAATTGAAGTAAACATATATAATTGTTTAAAAAATGACAAACCATGTAAATTAAATATACAAAATACTAGATACATACATACATATACACACATATACATCCATCCATCCACCCACCCATCAATCCATCCATCCATCCAAGTTCACACTGGATTTTGATCCATTTCATGATGATGGACTTGACATCATACTCATCATGGATCAGCTTGTAAGTGGCTATATTAAGTCTTATTGCATCAGTTATAAATCACAGTAATATAGTTACATAATAAAACTCTACTCTTGAGGATGTGGAACTTACCTGTTAGCTTAGTTGCCATGTAATATTAAAAAGACTGTCCACCAAAATGCAATCCCATATGTGCATTGTAGAGATTAAAGATTTATGAGCAGAGAATGCCGAGTCACTGCAGGTGTTTCATAAAATATACAAAGTACAAAGTTTAATTATTACAATTTTAGTATGATAGAGATTCTGCTTTCACTATCCCTGACCACCTCCCCAACCCCAATCTGAACTAGAAATCTCACGTAATCATTAGTGGCTTTCATTCTGCCAGTAACTTTTAAATTGTTCTCACACATTGAAGTATACACAGAATGTATCTACTGTTAGACTGACAGTATTTAGTTCTTGTCACCAAAATATACATGTTGCAATACTTTTTCTCAGGAATAAGACATGTATTTGCTTTTACATAATATTTTATGCAGAGTCTCAGTTCATAATTAAAGTTCAGAATTCATTTTTACACAGTCAACATAAACTATTTGCATTCAGAAATGGTGTTGGCACTTTCCTGACTGAGCATTGTTAACATGCATTCCAACCGAAGACTTCAAAGTTAATTTGCTTTTCAGTTGGTGTAAGATTCATAAAAAGTGACAAAGACTGTTACAATTTCATAAAAATCAACATTATTTATTGCATGAACAGCTACAGACATAGAGTAAACTTCATTTCTGTGTAGACAAATTGGGCACCTTAAAAATAATTATCATCATCTCATATAATAAGTCATAGGTCAGCTGATAAAGGCAGTTGCATAGTGAACAGTTTAGGTGTTTATCAAGGCCATTAGACCTTTTTTTAAATTTATGTTCAACGGCTGGTCTGTAATTGGGAAAATAACCAGTGATTATATTCAGAAGCAGATCAGTGTTGGTGTTTTATTTCTCCGAAATTTCATAGGGCGTCAAAGCAAAAGTTTATGTGTCTGTTTATTTAAAGTGTGTATACCCTATCCCCACCCTTCATTGCAAAAGTCTATATGTCTATTTATTCAAAGTGTGTATACCCTACCCCCACACTTCATCTGCAAAAGTCTATATGTCTATTTATTCAAAATGTGTATACCCTATCCCCACCCTTCAACTGCAAAAGTCTATATGTCTATTTATTCAAAGTGTATATACCCTACCCCCACCCTTCATCTGCCCCAGGTATTTAGTTTTATATGTAATGCTAGAGATACAATAATATGAGAAAATAAAATCAAACGTTTTTCTCAGTCCATTTTTTTTAACAGCTAAGATCTGTTTAGTTTTAAGGTTAGTGGTTTTGTGCAGTTTTCTTTCAACAGTTAATGTACAGTTTGAAACTTCTTTAGTGTGACATTGATCAATAGCTTGTGTAAACTGTTGACTTGATTCAGGAAGTTACAGCAATAGGTGCAGCAGCTGATTACAGAGAAGGACACTCCTTAAAGCCAGTGGCTAATGATTCATATAGATTATTTCATGGGAATAGGGGGACAAATGTATAAACTAACATTTATAAAAAGAAATCTGCATTCTAGATAATATTACTACTTTCAATATAAAATGTAATTGGCTTGAGGTTGAATATAAATAAGGGTAAATAGGAAGGACCCAGCCTTGAACTTTGGCATACATAAGGGTAGAATGTGAAAGTTGATGCCTTGCATATAAGGGTGGAATGGAAATGTTTCAGTTTTAAATATCCTTGAGTATGAGTATATATATATATATATATATATATATATATATATATATATATATATATATATATATATATATATATATATATATATATATATTGTGTGTGTATAGTTTAATGTCAGCTTGATAATTAATGCTTATAATGGCTACTGTAATCATTGATTACTCTTATTTGGCAGGCCTCTTCACAGCAGATCAGAAATTAACTACAAATAATGGTTTGGGTTATAGCAGTGCAATATACACTCGTCAGAATCCACAGGGTACTATGCGGGGCTACGAATGCCCAGAGGAAAGAGATTACTACCCATACTGGCACCCTACCCTCTGGAAGGACATTTCTATTCTGGCAGAAAATAGAACCATGTGCAGGTAAAAGTTGGCAAACAGTTTGGGTTTTGATCTTGTCCCAACATGTCCACATACTATAACATTGATTTTGCCTCAAGCTACTTTTGGACTATGTAAATAATGACTGTCAAAAGGAATATGGATGTATGAGGATCCAAATAAAATGAATAACTACCATTTAAAGGTATGTAGAATAAAATTTTAAAAATTGACACCCATTACTGAAATAATTGCTCTTTGAAAACAAAAATGACCTGTGTGACATTTACTATGATTGCCAACATAATGGCATGGTCTTATAACACTATCTTCTTCTCTTTTGGATAAACACAATTCATTCAAAACCTTTAGTGTTTAGATGAGTGGAGAATAATTTGTCCGCTCTTTATATTTTATATAAACAATTTGCAGTAGCATCCATTAATTCAGGAAACTTATATACAGACATTTTTATGCTTTACTGCCTTTTCAATCTGCTCAGAGGAAGGACTTGAGCTGCATTTTGGCTGAGAAAATATTTTCTTCAGCCACTAGTCCCAAAGAAATGACTTTGCAGAGCAATGCAATTATATAGGTCAGAAGCATATAGGGCAATTCTATGTTGTGGAATTTGGAAAGCACTGTAAGGTCAAAGTTGTTTTCCAGTTTCACTTAATTTTGTGGAAAATTGAAAAAGTAGTGATGCAGATACTATTATCCAGTGTATCACATTACACATATCAGGGCAAATAATAAACCATACATGTGCAGTCCTATCAGTGGAGTGTTGTAATGAAACTAGATTGTGATTGGTTACCTTAAGATGATGCCTCTTTCTAAGAGTAGATATTGCTCTGATAAGTTGGCTATTTCATTTCATTTGGAAAAAAGGGTTTAGTTAATTCATACATCAAATTTAATACTTCAGTGTCTTGACTATGAATACTGATGGTAATGTTTTGTCAGCAGCAAAGAAATGTTTTAGCAGCAAAGAAATTAGGACAAACAGTGTCATCTGGATAAATGTGTGCATTTGCTCACAAGGGGTTGTTTCAAACATGTTTAGAATCTGTTCAAGTTTCATTTTATAGTGAATGTTTGGAAAGTAAAATAAATTTTTGATTAAGTGTAGTTGATTAAGCATTTAACTTGCAATTACAATACTAGTTACTCAGTGAAAATTCATTACAATGTATTGCTTCTGAGGTTCTCATTTAAAGTCATATGGTCAAAATTCACTGCATAGGAATATGATAATTTCTATACAGCTACTAAATGTGATTATAGTATGCATACAACTCAAAAGTTTGTTTCTTGTTTCGCTCCTGTTCAGCTCTCACTTTTCCCAGTTCTGTCCAGAAGGAAAAGTCACTTCTTCCTAAAATTTAAGTCTAGCTTGACCACAGCATTAGCTGATAAACTGTCATCAATTCAGGTTGACATTTCCCTATTGCTTGGGCTTTTTTGATTCAAGCAGATATTCATCAGTGTGCCACCATTGTTGTCCTGGTGTCATCAGAGGTTTCATTACACCAGTATATGTCTGATTTTACTGATGCTGACTTGATAATTTACTGAGTTACAGGTAGGATAAAATTTGTGGTTCTCAGTGTGTAACAATATGGTCGATATGGATTTTGGATTTATAACTGAACAATTTTGATGATGACACAATTACAGTGTTTATTAATGTATGAGAAATGAATATTGATTAATACATACATGTAAAAGATCCAAATATTGGACAAGTTAATCTGCATGAATCTAAAAATGCACAAATATAAATACAAATAAATGACCTTACACAGTACAAGGACAAAGGTGAACAATTCACAATAATTTCATATGATGAAAATAATGATGTGTTTTGCTCAAAAGTAAAAATGATGTATGCACTCAAATAGTGAAAACTGACATATTTTACTCAAACAGTGAAATGATGAATTAATTGGGCACATATCATACAAAAAATATTTTTACACTTCCAAAACCCTGTGTATAACAAAAAACCCAAATTAGCCAATGACTAAAAGATTACATGCATGGAGTAACACAAAACACTCCTGTCAATATCACGCTTGGCTACCAACCAGTCACACTGGTCAAAATCAAGCAAGCATCATTATGGTGGTGCTCTACAGTTTCGTATTTAGCATAGGGTTTGAATTTTAAAGAAAAAGAATTTTCCTGGGTTTCCTCACTAGTTATACTGGCTATTTAAAAGAGACTTTGTATATATTGGGTATTGTTCAAAGAACCTTTAATTCGCTTTATTTTGATGTATGATTGACGGGTGTAATATGGGTTAGAGAGTATACAGCTTGGCCTTACTCCAGATGTGAACCTTTCAAAAAAGTGCTAGTTCTACTTGCTTTTTTTCACTTCTCGAACTTCAGAGGTAAATTGTAAAAAAAGAGCAGATAACTTTTTTACATTTTATGTATTTGGTAATTCATTCATTGCACTTTTAGAAGCTGGTATTGTCTAGTTTGGCAAAATTCATTTTCCATATTTTAATAACTGCCAAGAATAGTGTACTTTAGACAAATTGAGGTTGATTTTTGGAGCACAAGGGAGCAGTCATTTAAGTTAGCAGTGTCCTAAGATCATTTAAAATTTCCAAAAGTATAATATCCAAAGACATTTCAGCCACATTACATGAAAGTAGCATATAGGTATGCCAACATTCTCTCCACTGTGCATGTTTAAAATGCAAACAACTTCACCTTACATACATCACTCTCTCAAAAGTACATAACTGGTGATCGACACCTATAGGTAGTCACTGACCGACATTCAATTCATTGGTCAATCTAGCAATCATCGCCCACCAATTCGGTCAGCATGATCACCTGCTACTCGACCAGCAACACTGTTCACTCAATTCTATGACTGCTATGGTTCAGCTTTGCAGCTGCTATGGTAGACTTCTTATGGTTAGCTCTGTAACTGGTACCAGGTCAACTATGATCAGCATGAATCACTCTGACCAGCTGAAAATACATCCTAACACCATTTTTTTTGTGTTGTATTGACATATACAATAACACATAATGATGAATATGGTAAGTTATACGATTTACATTATTGGTAAAACATTACAAAACAATAAACAGGTTCAGAAGTGAACCTGTGTCCAATAAGATTCCTTTGGTACTAAACATTTCTTAATAAAATACAACTTTATATTGCTAATATAAATCTCTTGCCATATCAGGTAAATGATGATAGGCTTGGTTTTGCAATATTTCATGCAGTAGTTCAGTCCCTTTAATGGGATTCCTTTGAAAAGAATGCAGACCTTCTAAATGAACACAGCAATCACTGATAAATCATTAAAAAAATGAATTCTATGTACAATGATTATATAAAAGTTCTCGAAACAATCAAGTCTCTTTTCACCTAGGGTAATTACAAAATTGTCATCACAGTTCTGTCACAAAATTACTAGTGACAAAAACTATTTGATAAAATCCAAGTACTAACTTGCTGGTGCTGAACCAACTCACTGTCTCATCTCATGATATCCCAAGGCACTAAAATGAAAAATTGCGTATTAATGTAGAGTTAGCTTCAGCATGAAAAGCAAAGTTATTTTTGATCAGCATATGAAATATAGTCTTCAGTTTCTAATGCATGGTTCTTATGAAGTATTATTAGTTGCAAAAGTATTGTTGCAACTATGAGTTGGGATTTACTTCTGTCATTGTCAGAGATATAATGTCATCTCTGTAGATCTTCACGGCAAAATAAGGCTGGGAATTACTCATGGCATCTCTGCAGATTTTTATGGTAATGTGATGCGGGGAAATGCACTACAGAGTGTCAGCATTTTGTGCACCTTTAATATGACCTTTGCAGCATACATGTAGGTTGGCATGTGTTATTGCAGGGTGTTGCAACAGTACATGGTATGATGTTAACTTCTTTTCAAACTACTGGCATTTTCCAGTGTGATTTGGTTGTAAAAATAATTGATTTAAAACTAAAAGAGATCAATTTATATGCTGGCTTTGAATCAGAGTTAGAAACATAGTTCTCCAGCTTTTTACATTTACGTAAGCAGTGACTTAACACAGACGAGCTTCTAAGAAAACCCATCCAAGAATTTCACCTCAGTCAGACGTCAGGATATATGATTTGTTCTACCCTGAGAATTCTTAACAAATTACATTTGTTAATTTTTTTTATAGTTTGTATCTATTATACAATCATATCTTTCAATTACAACCACCCATGGTGAACTACAAAGTTAACCTAGTAATTGTATACAGATTCATCTTTCAAAACTTGATTTTTTGAACAGATGCCTTGCACCAAATATCATTATTATTAATATTATTAATAGTAGTACTAGTACTAGCCCCCTCCCCCATGCCCTGCTAGAGTATCAGCTTTTTTATTTCCAAGGAAAATTCAGATTATGGGAGAATGGTAAATTAGATGTCAAACACTTTATGAAATATACAGAAGTCTCAATTATGATTCCCAGTATAGTACAAAGGTATAATTTTGAGGATGTGTTTAGAGTCTTGAGTATGGTTTGTTATAAAAGTGGACTGTGAGTTGTTTTTGAATTCTTGAGTATGGTTGGTAATGAGAGGTTTGTGAGATTTTTTTAAAGTTGTATGTTTGGAAATAAAACAGGGCTATTAGAGAGGGTTCATAATACATGGTTCATGCATTTATATTTATACTTTTCCACAGCTACCACCAGTCCAATAGTTTCAATACCCAGCCTTATCATGAGTGTGTTGAGATGTATAATCCAGGTGGAAAGCGCAAGCATTGGTCTCGCTGGAACAATCAGAAGGACTGCACGAATAATGGTGGAAAATGGGTTCAGTTCAGCAACTACTTAGAGAAAGCTCCAGGTGTGATATTCTTGATAATATAGAATACTTATTTTCCATCAACAAGTATTCATGGTAACCTCTTTACAAGTTTTGCTGCTGTTAAAATAACTAAATGTTTCTAAGGCCTGTATCTATGACAGTTTATTTGCAGGGTATTGTCTGTTGGTTAAGGTCACTACACATGATGTTTGACATATTTTGGTGGAGGGAAGTCACTGTGTGATATAGGACAAATGAAGATGGAAGGAAGTCACTGTCATGATGTATAATCAATGTTGATGGAGGGAGGTCACTCTGCATGATACATTTCATATGTTGATGAAAGGAGGTCACTGTGCATGATGTATGACATATGTTGATGAAGAGAGGTCACACTGCATGATGCATGACATGCTTCAGCAACAGGACTTTTTTTAAATGCTGGCTGTTTCCTGAGTAAAGTTCAAAAGTTGAAAACCTCCATTTGTTCAAAATGATTGCAATTCAACACTGATGGAGAAATACATAATTTGACACCTCATCTGATGCATTTAATGCTACTTTTCCCCCTGAGTGGTTGAAGGCATGCACCTGTACAAATCACTGACTTCTCAACTCTTTTTGAGAGGGTTTGACTTTCTGCTCAACCAATTCAGATAGGTAAGATAGCTTGCCAGTAGCTTTCCATAGGTCAGTGGTTCTTCCAAGAGTATCCCCAGGGTCTTCCTCCACCAAATATACTCGATGCAGTGTATAGCTTATTATGTGCTGAAATATTTAGTTAAATCTACAAAATTGTCAACCACAAACCCTGGTTCTGTTCTTCTCTGAAATCAATAGATTTGTAGAAGCTGAGAGGTATCTTTTAAGAAAGAATTCTCAAATCTAAAATTTCAGACATTGGTTCGAATTTGTTGTAAGTAGGATCTAATAAAGTCTAGACATTTGATGACCATTGATAAATCTACATTGCAGAACTTAACATGTAATTTAACTTTATTGATTGAAAATTAAAAAACCCCAAATATTCTTCTGGTTGATATTTTTCTTTTATATGATTGACTTCTACTCATTACCTATTCAAACTTAAAAGGCTGAGTTTAAACAGAAGTTCAACTTGTTTCCTGCACAATGTTTTAGATTATGTCTCTGAGGCAACCTGTGTTGGGACAAGGAATGGTATGAGGTACATCTGGGCGATACCTTACGATGCTGAGGATGTAGAGAAGAAGGAATGTCTAGTGGCTCTGGAGAAGCCAGATTGTCAGGAAGCACCATGGTCCCGGTAACATAGCATAGCACACCATCCCCAATTAACACCCTCTAGCTCCCCTTACTCTGTGCACTGCAACTGCATAGGACATGCAGCTGACAAGCTCTTTTTGTTTTAGGAAAACACAGACTATTGACTTTAAGCACTATGATTGTGGTAAAATTTTTTTTTATCTCTTCCCACTCCACCATCTTGATTTGTGATCAGAATATGGAATTTGATAACACTGTAGAGGTAGAATTATGGTCCCCATATTACAGTCACACACCATCTATTTAAGATCCGTTTCCCACCAACTCTGTGTATTGAAAATATGGTCCCCATATTCGAGTCACACACCATCCATGTACAATCATTGCTCCTCACCAACTCTGTCCAGTGTGTTGAAAATATTGCCCCATATTAGTGTCAGACACCATCCATTTAAGATCCTTGCTCCTCACCAACTCTTATGTTTGTTGAAAAAAATGTCCCTATATTATAGTGATACACCATCCATTTAAGATCCCTCCTGCCCACCAATTTTGAATTGTGTGTTGAAAATGTGGTCAATATTAGTCGCATGCCATTCATTTAAGATCCCTGCTCCCATACCAGCTCTGTCCTCATCTCTGCTGACCAAGGTTCCAGTGTGATGACATTATTTACACCTTGGCGTATTGAGTCTATATTTCCGTGCCTTGGGTCTGTAAGTTTCATTAGATGTGATGGCAAGCCAACACATCCAGTCAAAATTAAGTTGTTCAGATTTAAACACTGTTTCAACATAATCGAGAACAGTGGAGCACACAACTTGAATCAACTGATAAGAAAAAATTTTCCAGTGCTGGTCCATGTTTGCACAAATACCTTTAACTCTGATAAACCTGTAATGGCTGTGCTCTGGTACATAGTCATAACTTTGATGTTAAACTTCCAAGGTAATCGTTTTAGGTCAATTGCCCACACCACTTTTGGTCAATATACAATGCACCACTCTATTGGTTAGTTGACATTACATACTAAGGGAGGCAACTCGTAAATCCAATAGATATCACTGGAACAAAACACCAGTATGTCTATTCAATCTGCCAAGGTGTAGATAGGATTATATTGGAACCATGGCTAGTGATAATGCTGTGTCCTTTGCATTGAAAATATGGGTCTCAAGGACTAGCTTGCTGCTCTGAAAGATCAGACTGTTAAGAGCATGTACATGAACAATAACTCAGAGAAACACATCTGTTAGGATGCACTGTTTTAGCATCAATACAATATTGCCATTCCACATCTATCAACATGTCAGATAATATAGCCATTCATCATCTATCTACATGTATATAGTATTGCCATTCTACATTTATATACATGTCATACATTGCCATTCCACATTTATCAACATGTCATACAATATTGCCATTCCATCTGTCATGTTAATATACAGTATTGCTATTCCACATTACTCTACACATATACAGTATTGCCATTCTACATCTATATACATGTCATACATTGCCATTCCACATTTATCAACATGTCATACAATATTGCCATTCCATTTGTCATGTTATACAGTATTGCCATTCTACATCTATCTACATGTTAATTAAACTTTTCCTGACAGTATAATTGGACATTGAACCAGAACACCCACACGTTTTATGTTTTCTTACTCACAGATAACTTCCTATCTTGTTAAGCAAATATGAAGTTACACTAATATTATAATTGAGAGAAGAATTATTTTGAGAAAAATCAGTTTCATTCAGTTATTTCTGGAGAAAAGTTCATCAAGATTTGATTATATGTATATTTTTAAAAAATGTTAAATTCAGGTCTCAAATAAAACTTAAACAGATTTTAAAAAATTTGTTGAGTTCTGCCCATACCTTTCAGGTTTTATAAATTTAATGTCAGTGTACTTTTATCTGTAGCATAACAAAAAACATCTACATCTATGCGACAGTTTGCACAATGCCTATTACATATACTCATAAAACTCGACATGTACGATTAACTTATCTGATTAAAATCTTTGTAAACATTTTCATTAATTAAAATGTATTTACAGATCAAATACAATATCTTGTCCTTTCAGATGAATATTATAGCATTAGTACTCTTTATTCAGATAAACTTGTAAGACTTTACACGTTAGCAGCCCTGAATGTTTTATTTATTTGTTGTATGCCTTATGTTTTCCTGTTGTATAGATCTAATCACCTTGGTGATGGGAATGATGGAAAGAACCTGAACTACAGATGGCGCTTGCCATATTTCCCATCAGTCCATGTGCAAAGATGTGTCTTCAGAATGAGGTAAGCCACACAGTTTTCTGCCAAGAAGAGACATTAAATGACATGACAGAAAGCATTCTATCAATATAAGTAAATACCATTGCTATCTTTGCACACCCTGAACTTGAGATGGTTGCACTGTCTTTTTGCAACTCTTGAAGTAATGTGGTGTTTAGGGAACCAATCCTTGTCAACAAAAGTCAGTTTTCATGAGTTCTCAAATTAATAGTTATCATATAACACAGTGTGCATGAACAAGGGAATCTTTAATGACAAGCTTTGAAAACTGTTGTTATTCATGCCAGGTTTTTATTGTATAACTATGTGATAAGCTTTGAAAACTGGTCATTCAGGCTAGGTTTTTATTGTACAGCTGCAGAAATATAACAACCATAATGTATTAGACATTTCAAAGGAAATTCAGAATAGCACTTGCCACATAATAACTTCAATGCATATGTGAATTTGCTTTAACTCAGAGATCACTTCATGCCATTGTATTTGTTAAATATCAACCATGTTTTCACAGTGTTAGCTAAGGTTAGCACTTTTGCTAATAAATTATTCAAAGGAATATTGGATCAAGGATGTTTAAAATATGCTATGTTTCAAATTATAATACTGCTTTATCTATGTATCTGTTTTTGTTTAATTATCCGCCTAACATTTTACACCCAGACTCTAGAACCAAAGCTACAATTTTCCATGAATAAAATTATAAAGGCAGTGTGCATTAAATTTGGTCTGCAATGCTGCATGTAAGTTTTTCATTATCATAGTAGAGAGTAGTTAATAGAATTTTTTAAAATGCATTTTGTAAATTATATGGGCCCTGTCTTCTTCATACCTACTAAAGATCTTTATTTCTGTAACAACAATCTTCTAGACAGAATTACGTGACATGTGAAATGTATATGCATCCTTTAAAAATGAATTCCACAGACCATTTGAAATCTCTTGTTTTTCTAGGTACAACATATCCACAGACGATTATGACCCATATCATACAGACAGCAGTTACAACAAAGCTGGGTAAGGTTTGAAATTGCACAAATTCTAGTCACAGCCAGGCCAGGTTAGGTTTTGAGATCACACAATCTCTTTTTACAAGTAGGCCAGGTAAGATTTGAGATCACATAAACTGGTCACAACCAGGCTAGGTAAGGTTTGAGATCCTACAAACTCTTCTTGCAGCAGGCCAGTTAAGGTTTGAGAGTAAGGTCACAACCAGATTTGAGATCACATGTACTCCAGTCACAACCATGCCAGGTAAGGTTCAAGGTTACTTCAGCTTGAGTTACAGCCAAAATTAGAAAGATTTGAGCTGTTTTGGTTTCACGTTGAACATATACCTATGAACATTTCTATATTAACTATGGATTTGGGATGAATTTTTGGGATGATTAATTAATTTGGGATGAATTTTTGGCATTCATGTACATGAATAGCTTTCAGTTTTCACCTGAACCACCGTCTCGTATAACCTGGCTGTACAAATATAAGACAAAATTTCATCAGAAGAAATAGCCAGTATATTTGTTTTTAGTTTTCATAAAATTTAGATTTTTTCATTGGTTTATATATAAAATTTTTAGCAAGATTTCATGTAAACCATACATAGAAAATAAAATGTTACTTTGGTTCTTGATGTAGCTGAAATGAGAAGATAGTGATGACCTTTAATTGAACTTTTGCCTTACTTGTTGTCACCAACATTTGCACATTGAAATTTATAATAGCTGAAAATCCTATTTAAACAAATGTGTTGGATTGCATGTAAACAGACTTCAGAAGTTTTATTATTGCATTTAGTACAGTCATGGTTAAGTATCCCTTTATTCTGTGTATTACAGAAATGTTAAGTCTCCCGTGCAGAACAACCCAGAAATAGATGTTGGAGGCCCAAGCAATCTACAACTGGCTTTGAATACTAATCAGATTGGCAGAGTGTTCCAGGTAAGGAAATGAAATCTTTTTATATTATACAGGACTGTTTGTCTTTTCCCAATTAAACCATTATAGATTTCTTTTCTGGTACACAGAATAATTAAATATATAAGACAAATCAGAGATAAATTGTTCTATTTTTAGCTCTGCTGGTTATATACTAGAAGAGCCTATGATATGGTCCTTCATCCAGTTTTATCCGTACTCTTTCTAAAGTACTTGGAGGATTGCCTTGAAACTTTATACACACATTCATCTTAATGGAGTTTTGTTGGTTCTAAATGAAAATGGTGCCAGTCAGGACTCTGATGTCACATTCCTTGGTGGGCAGCTTGAAAAGAATATCAGTGGTTTATGCACTTGGCAGTTTAAAAAAAGAAAATGGCCAGTGCAATGTTATCACTACTTGTCCTGAATGAAAAGTTATATTGACATGGAGTTTTTAATAGAAGGTTTCTTGTAATGTCTGTTTGACCCTATATGGCAGTGGTGCCAGACTGATGTCACAGTGATCATCTTGAAAATCTTGCTACTCATATCAGTGGTTATTTAATAATTAAAATGAAGATTATAACTATGGTAACCATCTTGAAATCTTGGCTCTCACTACACCTGCTGAATGGATGGACATATCAACAGTTGAGTTTCTTTTAAAAGATTTCTTATGATATCTAGTTTGGTCCATAATTGAAAATGGTACCGATCTGAGGTCCAGAATTGCCCTGCAGCAGCCATCTTGAAAGAAAATCTTATTATTACTCCTTCTGAACAAAACTTTGTATTTTGGCCATGAGACTTATCATGTTTAGTTGGTCCTAGATGAAAATGTTGCTGCTCCGGCATCCAGTATGGCATTTACAATGGCCATATTGAAAATCTTGTTATTTCTACTTCTTCTTCTGAATGGTCATAGCACCATGGGGGTTTCACTGAGAGATTTCTTATGATGTCATCAGTGAGACTTGTATCAATCTGACTTCCACTTTGGCCACCACAATTGCCATCTTGAAAATATTGTTTTGACTACTAATCCTGCACAGCGGTCATCATATCAGTATTTTGCTGCCACCAAAAGACATTATTATGTTGAGTTGCTCCTCAGTGGAAATGGTAGGAATCTAATAACCAGTATGGCCACCATGGCTTTTATTGCTACACCTCCAAAGTAGAAAGTCATCTTAACATGGGAATTTCACTAAAGACTTCTTTACTGTCTTCTTGGTCCTTATCTGATGTTGTTGTTGTTGTGGGGCTTAACGCCATTTTTCAGCACACGATAGGCTATTCATGGCGGCCAGTATTAATGGTGGAGGAAAAAACCGGGAAATCACCGGAAAGAACCACCGACCCACGGAAAGCTACTGGCAAGCTTTCTCACATATCCACATTCGCCGAATCCTAGACTCGAACCCACGCAGACAGAGGTGAGATGGCAGTGATCTGTAATGGACAGCGCTTTAGACCACTCGGCCACTTGGGGCTCCTTATCTGAAATGGTGCTGATTTTGTGGACATCTTGATCATGGGAATTGAACCCACAATCTTCTGGTATTCAGTCCAGCACATTTACTGCTGAGCCACATCAGTTCCTAAAATGGGGATCTCAATACTCAATAGTTTCTAAGTTGTGATTCCAGAGATGGAGCTCATTGGCAGTAAGGACAAACTTGGGAATCCATGTTGACTGGAAAAATGATAAGTAATTATATAGAGGGTCTGTTTGTTGATTTCCCATCCTTTACCTGTATCAACACTGTGGTTGCAAGTTGGCTGTTGTTAGCTTTGTCCCTCATTTTTCTGCAACAGAAATCAAGTCAAACTTCAATAATGCAGATTTCTGTGGTGATGGAGCTGTTTCAGAGCATGTCAATATCTGGTGCTTCATGCCTGAAGGGTAAGTTGATTTATCTCCTTTGTCCACCAAAGAGTTACTCACACTATGGATAGGTCATCATGCATGCTGGTGATGTTTTCATCCTGAGCTGTACATATTTGCACTTTGCCCATAGTTCTAATCTGTAAGACAAATAGAGAAAAATGTATAAAACTGTAGAGGTTCTTAGACGTTGCCACTAATTTTTATACCTAAGGGGATATCACTCTGCCTGATTGCCACATAGGGCAGCAGACAACTTTTAGCTCTCTTTAGCTATAAGAAGTATCTTGCAGGGCTGGATTTGTGAGGTGGTATTAATTCTCCTAAGGTATTAAGATTGGTAACTTATCTAAAAAAGAAACAGAAAACCTATCTGTTGTCTATCTACAATTATATCTTTTTAAAACACCTCCTGACAAATTTTATTTAAGGAACTCTTGTGGTAAATTGCATAAAACTTCTTCGGTTTACTGCCAACATAAAGCTTGGAGTTACACACATTTTTGTAACAAGATGGTATGAGAAAGGAATCATTCCTATTTAATATTTTACATTTTATTCAAAAACATATCCAAATATACACTTGTTAAACAAACATTTTAGAGACTATAGGCATCAATCAAGCAGTAAGAGAATGTCTTAAACAATTATCTATACTTCTAAATAAAAATAGAGGTGACAGACCCATATTTCCATTGCATATTAAACAACTTAGAAAATATGATGAAAATTATTTACATTTTTTACAAAATAATCTCCAATTATAAAATATCCAAATTTTGACAAATATGGTAGGATATTTTACATCCTTTTTGTGTGTAGATTTCTTGGTTAATACTGTCTCGATGTGCAGTTTAAAAGAGCTTTTTCCACCCACTGATTTGACTATTTCAAAGTAGCCAGAATACAAGATATTGACATGTTACCATGGGCCTGGCATCTGTTTGTAGATGCAAATTAACAAGTATTAAAACTGCAGAGAGGGAGGACAGCATGGAGTACACAGTTACCACTTTTGTGCAGTAAAGTTGGTGTCTTTTATTTTCTTTCCCAGACCACAATTAAAGGATCATTTTCTCTGCATAAAATGAGGAAGTAATTTATCCAGTCAGCATTGTCCGCTGGATCTCATCTGATCTAATGAACTAGTCCATGATTCATAACTTTAAAACTGTTCATAGCCGCACTATTTGATCACATACACTTACTGTGGCCCCAGGTGACTCAGTGGTCTAAAGTAGTAACTGTTACAAATCACTCATAGATGTGACCCCTGTCCATGTGAGTTTGAGTCTCAGCTTGACCAACGTGCAAGAAAGCTGGCTAGTAGCTTCCCATGAGCCTGTGATTCTACCTATGGTTTTCCCAATATCTTCTTCCACCAAAATATGCAAGCTGCCTTGTATAATCTGTTATGGAACAGTATCCTTTTAAAATATTGGTGCAAACTTTCTCTCTTCAAAGAGCCAGAGGAAGTTAGCTATTTTGTGGTCTAGATACCTGAAGAGATATGATGTGTTTCTTTGTGCACCACTAGGTGACAAAGCACCATATGCCTTTGTATGCTTTCAGAATGGGTTTAGTATTCTCAGTGAAACACATTTTACAGGAAAAATAGGTATTTGGTAATGTTGGCCATACATAATTACAAATGGTCATCATAGGCAGAGGTCTTTGCCAGGTTTGGTTGAAACTGGTCTGCTGCATTTTGAGAAGTTGATAATGGCATTTGTTGACAGATGCCAGATGTTGCATGATGGATGAAAGGCTGTACCATTTAAACTCACTTACTCTAACAGCCAGGTCAACTAATAACCAAACTCTCTTGCCTTAACAGCCAGGTGAACTAAAGACCAAACATGCTTGCACCAACTGTCAGGTGAACTAAAACCCAAACAAATTTGCATTAACAGCCAGGTGAACTAAAAACCAAACTTGTCCAAATAGTTTAGTCAGATGAACGGAAAACCAAACTCACTTGACCTTACAAGCAGATGAACTAAATACCAAACTCATGTGACTTAACAGCCAGGTGAAGTAATTAATATTGGTATTTGCAGCAAGAAACTGACATCTATCAATTCTTAAATGAAAAATATACATCATTTAATGTAGCACAAAGAAGGGATAATTTTTTCCATTTCTCATTTGTATTGTAAAAATATTTAATAAACCCCAATTTCATGGGTATCTTTGGATTGAGTTAACATCACACAAACTACCTTTGCAGAGAATTTGATAGAGTCATGTATTTTAAACAATAAATAAAATGTGTGGTTGGATAATTAATATTCGTTTTCTAGTCATTTTTTACAAACAGAAACAAAATAATCCAGAAGGAAGAAAATTTATATGGGAGATAACTGATGTGAGAGAGAGAAAATATTCAAGTTATATGTTCTGTACATGTACTGGACAAGTTGAAATAGTTATTCATTTATTCTTATCAAGAGTATTGTGTCCTTGAAAGATATCAGGCAAAACTAATATATTTTATATTATATATTTTATATGTATAGATTATTAACTGAGTATTGAAAAATATTTGATCCAAGATCATGTGGTGCATGGTGCTCTAGCATGAAAGTAGCAGTTTGTTTTTGTAATATTCAGTCAATAGGTTTTTTTCATTATATACCTCTAAATGAGCATGTTATTATGTTATAGCATAATTGAAATAAAAATTATTTTAACATTTTTTGAACATTTCACAGATCATTTAGTTAGTAAATGGAACATGAACACCACACAGTAATATGCACAGTAACATGCACAGTATCACACACAGTAACACACACAGTAACACACACAGTAACATGCACAGTAACATACACAGTAACATGCACAGTAACACACACAGTAACACACACAGTAACATGCACAGTAACATGCACAGTAACACACACAGTAACTTGCACAGTAACACACACAGTAACATGCACAGTAACATGCACAGTAACATGCACAGTAACTTGCACAGTAACACACAGTAACATGCACAGTATCATGCACAGTAACATGCACAGTAACATGCACAGTATCACGCACAGTAACATGCACAGTAACATGCACAGTAACATGCACAGTATCATGCACAGTAACATGCACAGTAACATGCACAGTAACATGCACAGTAACACGCAAAGTAACATGCACAGTAACACACACAGTAACACGCACAGTAACATGCACAGTAACATGCACAGTAACATGCACAGTAACACACACAGTATCACGCACAGTAACATGCACAGTATCATGCACAGTAACATGCACAGTAACACGCACAGTATCACACACAGTAACATGCACAGTATCATGCACAGTAACATGCACAGTAACATGCACAGTAACACGCACAGTATCACACACAGTAACATGCACAGTAACATGCACAGTAACATGCACAGTAACTTGCACAGTAACACACAGTAACATGCACAGTAACATGCACAGTATCATGCACAGTATCATGCACAATAACATCCACAGTAACATGCACAGTATCATGCACAGTAACATGCACAGTAACATGCACAGTATCATGCACAGTAACATGCACAGTAACATGCACAGTAACATGCACAGTAACACGCACAGTAACACGCACAGTAACACACACAGTAACATGCACAGTAACACGCACAGTATCACACACAGTAACATGCACAGTAACATGCACCGTAACATGCACTGTAACATGCACCGTAACATGCACCGTAACACACACAGTAACATGCACAGTAATGTGCACTGTATCGTGCACTGTATCATGCACAGTAACGTGCACAGTAACATGCACAGGAACACGCACAGTAACATGCACAGTAACACACAGTAACATGCACAGTAACACACAGTAACATGCACAGTAACATGCACAGTAACATGCACAGTAACACACACAGTAACATGTGCTTTGTTACTGTTCTTGAGGTGGACATATACATTGTGTGATTCTCTTCTCATGCAACACTGACAGGACTTACAATACATGAATAGAATTAAAGCTTATGAAAAGATGAGCCAGAAAAATTCAGTCAAAGGCTATATTATTTGTTGTGGTAACTTAATGTTGCCATCATGGCAGTGTGTAATTTTGAAAGTGCAGAGTGCATCATGATTGTTGCCATGTTGTGGACTATCATTCTTGAATAATACCTCAAATAAAGATACAAATTAATTTTGGAGTCACTTGTTTTTCATTAAATTCCAAATAAAGGATAAATCATTGCCATTCAGAGTGAGTGAAAGTGTTATGTGAAAGGGAAGTTGACTGATATATTGTACTCACTTTGACCATCTCCCACTTTCTCTTTCATGCTAAGATCAACAACTAGCAATTGCTAGCTATCCTTGTTTATATTTTTTGGTGCATTTTCTGCAATTGCAAAAGTCAGATTTATTCAGATTTGATTAATTTAATTGGTATGATATGTAGTTTTATTTGGATGAGAGCTAGATCTATTGATTCTCCAGCATTGGTGTCAGATAGGAATGATTAGTCTTTGTCTGTATCTGGTGGGCATCAGATTTATGATGTGGCTAGTGTTTTGTTTCCATTGCCCATTTTATTTGGTCTTAACCAGACATAGTTCAACAAATGAGGTCAAATACAAGGAAGCATTAAATAATGTTACTTAACTACAGTCAATATCTATGAATATTGATCACTAGCAACAACATTAAACTCGTAGAATTATTTATGAAATACAATAAATAGCACTCTCAGTGCCAACAAGCTCTGACTTAATATCTTGGACCAACATGCTCAATTTCAAATCCATACTTTGATTTTAGAAAGCAAAACCTCATTTGTCAAGCTTTTTGTCAATATTTACAAGTGACCCTCTGATTCCTAACTCCAAACCCCATCTGGGTGCCTCTTTATTTAAAATTGGGCCTACTTCCTCTAGTATATCAGAGGAAATTTATCATGTAATGGGGCTTCCACCTTGCAAACCTGAATGTGTAATATATTCCTCTAGCACTGAAAACTTTTGTTGTAAATGTACCTGCAGAAACATATTTTTGGACTGTATAGTGGATAACTTCATGCTTGTGCAGTTTAAATGCATGTATATCACTATAGTAACAAGTCAGCATGTTAAAATTGTTTTGATGGTTAAAGTTACTAGTCTCCAAAATGTCAGTATACAAAGATTTGAAAGGAACAGGGATTGCCTTGAGGAACTATGATAAATACAGAGTGAACATTTTGCTTTGTATGAACTAGGTTGAGGATGTACCTTCACTCTGACTGACTGTCATGCAAACTTTCCATATCCATATTATTAAACTAAGTAAAATAGTGTATATGATGACTACTTAAGACACAAATGAAATCTCACTCAGAAATATATATATTGCAGGTTGTGAAGGTAAAGCTAAATTAATCTGATTTGATTAAATGAAAGTAAACCAATGAAATCAGAAGCAGTTTACTATGAATTTACTATATTTTGGAGGGTAGCATTATTTTATGGATTGCCGAGTTATTGGATTGCCAAGAAACATATTTAATGACTTTACAAACAATGATTAATTCATATTAAAAGTGTTATACCCACATTCACAAATTTAAGTACAGATTGACAAAAATTGCATTATTTTGAAAACCAAAGAAATAAATTAAAATGACAATAGCTATAGTGCTTTGAAACTATATGCACTATTACCTCGAAACTACACATGTATAAATGAGTGTTACAGTGTTATAAAGGGAGGCACAGATGTTAAAGTAGATGATAATTTAGCTAGTGGATGGCTGATTAAGAAGGTGGGAAATCACAAAACTTAACCTGTCAAAATGGATTAATGGAATCAAAATATCATGAAAAATAAATGATCAGATATTTTAAGATCAGACAATGTTTAAATTATGTGGACATGGACATTTTTAAAAATGTGGTTTTCCATTCTAAGTCACTGTATAAATGTTTAGCTTCTGTTCTTTATCAAATTTATCAGTCAGTTATCAATCATTGCATTTTGTCTTCCTTGGCTAATAGTCTCCAGTTAATCAAGCGGTTAAACTATCTGGTTGCTGGTTAATATTTTTGTAATTTTCACATAGACACAAGAAAACATTTCAAACTGAACCATGGTAATAATACCCCCTTCCCCCAAAAGAAAAACAATCTGCAGGAAGTAACATTTATGTAACATTTAACATTGATCATGGGTAACGAAAGCAGTGAAATATTCCTGTTGCTCAATAGAGTATCAGTTTTGCATGTTTGATGATCATTCACTATTCAATATGGCCATTGTATCTTTTAAGAGAAAACATTTCAATGACTTAACCAAACTAGGTCAACAGAATTTGACAAAATTTTAAAGAAAGTATCTTGACATTAAAGTCTTTAAAGTTTGAACAGTCATTCAAATTTGCCTTCTAGTATGATTGCCATTAATAAAATTAGACACATCTTTAAATGTCAGAGAGCTTATACCAACCTATATTTCTTGACTATGATCCTTTGCATTGCTGTAAATCAGGAGAATATTCTTAGGGCCACATAGGCCTCTTGTGTTTTTGATATTTTACCTTCAGCTCATTGCACATTGAATATAGGATATGCTTAAGTCATAGACAGGCTTGTCCACACTAACAAACAGCTTGTTTTATTATTTGACATTAGATAAAACCTTACTTTGAAAACAACTTTAAAAACAAACATTTAATATCATACAATTTGATTCATATCCTTTTGTTTCAATGTAGGATCGTAGTCATGTATTCTTGCTGAGGCCACGACACCAGAACATTAAAAATGGTCGCCTGTTCAATCTTAATGTACGAGGAAAACGAGGCAACATAGTACAGGTGTACCCGGCTGTGGAGTATGACTTCACTCCCAACAATCTGGAGATAACAGAGAAAGACATGGTGCACATCCAGTGGACAGGTAACCAGTCTACATTGTTGTCATGGTAACTCAGATGTTTTCTGAGTGAGTTGTTTTGGTACATAAGCAATGGTCTTTGTATTTGTTTGCCTAAAATGAGAAGATCATTGTTTGCAAACATTTTTCTGAGACTGAAATCTTACAACACTTTTGTGGGGCATTGAATGAAAACAAAGTTGGGTGTACAAGCAGAACAAAATTTCAAATAACTTATATTTTGTCAATTTTCTGTATTTGGGCAATTTCATACTTTGCAAGGGTAAACAATTTACATTCTTACATGGTAACAAAGGTATTGCCTGAGTGGAAACATATTCCAAATGTAATGGACTGCCATTGCTCCCACCACTTTCTCATATTGAGGGTATTTGTACCCATGGGTCCATATAATCTTAGTAAAAAAAAAAATTAGTTTGCATGTTGTGAAGAAAGTAAATTAGTATTTTTTGCACCCTTACTGCTCACACCATCCAGGTCTTTATAGTATTTTTATTATTCTGTGGTCATAAACTAAGTAACAGAAAAGAGTGAAAACTTACAAGTTTTGTAAAAATCAACATAATTTATATTCCAAGAATACAAAGTGAATATTTAAAATGAACTTAAAGTAGTATGAATTAAATACCAAAATAGTCCAAAATGTACCGTCAAATAAATTCCAGTGGTGTTCAAAATAAGATCCAGCACTATGTTGATGTGCATGTAGTGACCTGTGACATGGTGATGTGCCAGTGGTCTTGTGATGAAATCAAAGTAATAAAATGCAAGATGTCCTGAATTCCTATTATTCCCAGTTAATGTCTGTATCAAAGTATATTGCTTATGAGCATTTCCAGTGAATAAATAATCTGAATAAATAATTTCACCTAGATTATATATTTAGCATAACACTACATGTGATTCTGTTTAAGATCTTAGAGCAAAAATTAATAATTTTTACATGGATTATGAAGCTTTTTACTTGACCTGGGTCACATTGATTAGCATTTTTTTGAAATACTATGGAACTTTCCACTCAGGACCAATCTGTTACTAAAATTATAATAAAGAACATGGTAAACATAATATCCTTGCCACAGACCAAGATAATGATCCTAATATTTAACCAACACTCCTATAAAAATATTAGTGATGTATTAATTGTTAACTTAAATAAAAACATCAGTGTCTCTAGTCGGGGGACAACCTGAACTTGATTTTGAACAAGGTCATGTCCAAAATACACTTATACATTAAATTTAATATTGGAGAATAAACTAACAAATACTACAAAATAAATTTACATAACAAAACACTGAAATCATGTTAATACAGTAGAGGAAAGGAAGAATAAACCCCTTATGACCAATTTGACAACCAGAGCAGACTTAATCATTCATGTGTGTCACAAAAATTACATTTATGAGCTGGGTTTCATTAGGGTTTTGTCGTTATTGAGAAATTGGTAGAAACTGAGTAACTCTAATACAAAGCTACAAATATAGTTTTTCGTACCTTATTTAGTGCATGTACCAAGTTTCTGTGTGAAAACTTCATGCATCAGACTGATGTTTTGTATATACTCAGTATTGTAAATGCATGATTAATGAGCATTTTTATGTGAATGAGATCTCCAAGACAGGTAACCAATCTACCTTGTTACTATGGCAACAAAGATGCTTACTGAGTAAGATATGATATATATACAGTGGACAAGTTGTTGTTGTTGTTGCTGTTGTTGTTATAAGGTTTAGGCCATTTTTTAGTACATGACAGGCTGTACATGACAGCCAGTATAAATGGTGGAGAAGAACCCGGAAAAAATCCCAGAAAGAATCACTGACCCACAAGAAGCTACTGGCAAGCTTTTTCATGTACCCAAACTGGTCAAGCCTGAGACTCAAACCCATGCAGATAGAGGTGAGATGGCAGTTATCTGTAAAAGTGGGCACTTTAGACCACTCATCCACTTGGGGCCCCCAGTGGACAGGTAACCAGTCTACCCAATTACTATGGTAACAGCGCTGATTACTGAGGAAGATGCATAATGACTTGACATGGTTGGAAAGTTCAGTAAACATACTGCACATATAGTGGACAAGTATTGTCTTCCATGTTACCATAGTAACTTATGTAGTTCTTTGAGAGAGTCATGGTGGCTAGTCTGAAGAAACAAAAGGGAGGTTTGCTTTGATGTTTTAAAAACACATTCATTCCATTGTCTAGTTGGTCAGAAATGAAAAACATCTTATCAGGCAGCCATCCCAAAATTCTTGTATTCAGTACCATTACTGAATGAATACTTATATCAACATGTTCTTTTACTGACAGACTTCTTGTGCTATCTAGTTGATCCTAAATGAAAATGGTGCTGATCTGACAGCCGATATTGCATGCGCAGTGGCAATCAGTAGAAACATTTGTTATTGCTACTCCTGTTGAATTGATCACTCTATTGACATAGAGCTTTTCACTAATAGACTTATTATGTTTAGTTGGTCCTAACTATAAGTGATGTCTGTGAGAATGCCTTTGGACATCCAGTATGGCCACCATAGTGGCCATTTTGAAAATATTGTTATCACTACTCATCTTGAATGAATGGTCATATTGATTTGGATTTTCACTGTAAGATTTCATATGATGTCTAGTTGGACCTTGATGAAATTATTTGAATCTGATATCCAGTATAGCTGCTGTAAAACATTTTGTTATTGTCATTCCTTCTCAGTGGATGGTAATGTTCAATTAGACAATGTAGACAAGTAGACAGTTAGACAACAGACAATGGCGTCTGCTTGTTACTAAATAAAAATATGACTTCTAAATCTTTTCACTATTTCTAAATAGACAGTCATAACTAGATGCAGTATCTCTAAAAAGACTTTATTGAGTCTGGTATTTTCTAATTGAAAATTATTCCAATCTGACATGAAATATGTCTGGCATGATTGCCATAGCTACATGTAGTAAAGAGATGGCTGTATTGACATGGGGTTTGTTGATTTGATCTTAAATTAAAAAGGTACTGATTTAACCTTTTGATACGGAAATGAGATTTTTACCCAAAGACTTTTGATATCAAGTTTGACCCAAATAAAAAATAATGTCAACCAGGCAGTTGACTCTAATCTAAAATAATAGTTTTATCAAATTTATTCTTTTGGAGTTTTTCAAGAATATCAGAGATGGGTTCAATATTAAAAAAGTTGAAAAGAAATCATCAACTTATCTGGGATTCCTGGAAATTCCTTGGGTCAGTAGAGAACAAGTTCTGACAAGGGACTATTATTTTGATATGTTATAAAAGGAAATAGATCAGAAAATCATGTAGGTAATATAAAGTGGTGGACAGATACTAGTTTGCCTTGTTAGACTAGTAATTATACGGTTCAGTGAGAGGGAAAGACACTAATGTTCCAAGCAAAATGGACATAGAGCCAGCCAATCTTGGTGAGATGGGGGAATCAAAGAGTGATGGATCATAAATTTTATGCAGAAAAAAGATAATCTACTTTTGTTGTCATTCAAGTAAATACAGATAGCAAAGGGAAATATTGATATAAATAAATCTCTTGTAATTAACATAAACAAATTGAGAGGGAGTGCATATAAAGTTGACAGATGACCAGTCTGTCTCATTACCAAGGTGTCAAGGTAGCAAAGGGGATTTTTATATAATCTGTTTTGTTGTACCAATGTAGACTTGAGCAGTTGTGGTGAATGGGTAACAAATATCTTTTCATTAGGTACCAGCATAATCCTTTACATATGTCATCATGTCCCCATTTTATGTAACAAGCATTGCTCAGCAATCCTTTGATATAATTCATTGCAGTGTGGTATTTGAAATGTGATATAATTCATTGTATTGTGGTAAATGAAATGCATTATATAATTCATTGTATTGTGGTAATTGAAATGCATTATATAATTCATTGCAGTGTGGTAATTGAAATGCATTATATAATTCATTGTATTGTGGTAATTGAAATGCATTATATAATTCATTGTATTGTGGTAATTGAAATGCATTATATAATTCATTGTATTGTGGTAATTGAAAAGCATTATATAATTCATTGCAGTGTGGTAATTGAAATGCATTATATAATTCATTGCAGTGTGGTAATTGAAATGCATTATATAATTCATTGTATTGTGGTAATTGAAATGCATTATATAATTCATTGCAGTGTGGTAATTGAAATGCATTATATAATTCATTACATTGTGGTAATTGAAATGCATTATATAATTCATTGCAGTGTGTTAATTGAAATGCATTATATAATTCATTACATTGTGGTAATTGAAATGCATTATATAATTCATTACATTGTGGTAATTGAAATGTATTATATAAATCATTGCAGTGTGGTAATTTAAATGCATTATATAATTTATTGTATTGTGGTAAATGAAATGCATTATATAATTCATTGTATTGTGGTAAATGAAATGATTTATATAATTCATTACATTGTGGTAATTGAAATGCATTATATAATTCATTACATTGTGGTAATTGAAATGTATTATATAATTCATTGTATTGTGGTAATTGAAATGCATTATATAATTCATTACATTGTGGTAATTGAAATGCATTATATAATTCATTACATTGTGGTAATTGAAATGCATTATATAATTCATTACATTGTGGTAATTGAAATGCATTATATAATTCATTGTATTGTGGTAATTGAAATGCATTATATAATTCATTACATTGTGGTAATTGAAATGCATTATTTAATTCATTGCAGTGTGGTAATTGAAATGCATTATTTAATTCATTGCAGTGTGGTAATTGAAATGCATTATATAATTCATTGCAGTGTGGTTATTGAAATGCATTATATAATTCATTGCAGTGTGGTTATTGAAATGCATTATATAATTCATTGCAGTGTGGTAATTGAAATGCATTATATAATTCATTGCAGTGTGGTAATTGAAATGCATTATATAATTCAGTGCAGTTTTGTAATTGATGTGCATTATAATTCAGTGTGCATATTTAATGAATGAATCTTTCTAGCTAAATTTTTTAGTTGCAGTCCTTTTTTATTAATATGGTTAATTTGGATCTAATTTATAATAACAATTTATTGTAATCAGCATGGTGTTTAATAATTCAGTATATCCTAATGCAAATTGACATATACACTAATATAGATGTGTCATTTAGAGGTTTGACTCATCTCTTCAAATTTTAGCTCAACTGGCCATATGGCCTTTCAAGTTTCAGATAATGCCCAGCATGTTTTATTAGCTGTTTCCCTACATTTGCTTGTTACCATTTTGAAGTCTAATTTTTGATCAATCATTCTTGGTTTACATAATCAAAATCTTGGACAAGTTTGCCAGGTAGCAACATCATGCATATGAATGAGGTGATATTAAATCTTGTTTACACATAAAAATAGGTGATCTTGCTTATGATAGGCTTGTCACATGGTAGACCAGGATGCTTCAGTGGCCTAGTAGTTAGTGTCCATCTCAGATGTGGGAGGTTACGGGTTTGAACCCCAGCTGAGTCATATCTACGACATAAAATGGTACTAACAGCTTCCTCACTAGGTACTCAATATTAAGAGGTTAGTGTTAGGACTGGTCGGCCTGGTGACAGGGTAGTGTGACTGTGTGGGACATGATGCTACATGTCTGCAGCATGATGCCCCAGTGCTAGACATTGCAATAAACTGCCATCCAGTAGACATTGTAGTGATATGACTGAACAATTGTTAAAGCTATGATAAAAAATCAGAATTGCACACACACACACACACACACACACACACACACACACACACACACATGAAAGACTGAATTTCTGATTTTATTTTAATCAACCTATTAACATGGGTACACCAGTTCAGTGTTGGAGCTGCAGAGGGGTTTAGATGGTTCAATTGAATGCTCTTTTTATCCACATCAAATTGTAGGCAGTATGAATGCCTTCTATATGAAACATTTAACATTATGTTTGTGCTTGTATATTACTTCTTACCTTTACTTGTAAAATAACTTATGGCTTAATTAATAATACACCAAAAAAGAAGTCATAAACATGTGTTGTACAAAAATAATAGATCAACAAAATATAATGATTTTTTCACTGAGCATTATGGGTTTTACAAATATCAGAGATGTAGAATCTGTGAAAGAGGGATAAAAATGATTTGCTTGGTGATATGGTTTAAAAAATGGAACTTTAACATACAATACAGTGAATCAAACATTGCCAGAGTTTTATTTCATATCACTTTGTTGAAAATTGATCAATGGACTTCTTCAGCATGAGAAAATAATGACAAGAAGGAATCTAGTCCAAGAACATATGATTATAATGGTAGCCATATGTATTATGTTTTGTCAGGATCCAACACCCACAATAACAATGCCCCAGGAGGCGATGGCGATATTGGGGATGCTGGGGAAGGAGCAGAAGGTAAGATTGGACCAGTCAGATTTGCGTATTGGACCAGTGTGACATATCCTGGACTAATCAAACTTTTGTGTTAAGGAATTTCTCTGAAGGTCTGTTTATTTTTGTCTCACCTAGGAATGGTGAGATATAGGTATAACTATTCTGGTGATAATGGTGATAAGGTATTATAGGTGTGTACATAGCTGAGGTAATGTGTTGTTGGTTTTTGAAATCATTTTTATTTTGCATTAGTTTCTATATTAAACTGATATTTGGGATAATATTGAATGTCTAAAGTTGATACTCGGACAGAGATCTTGGAAATGTTTAATTATGCATATTTGGATGCAAATTTTTGATTTGGGATGCAGAAAATCACCTACACAGGAATCCTCCGTATGCACGTTTTTGTTGCAAGAAGGAAACTTTTGTAGCAAAATAAATATGTTCTAATCACTATGAAAACTGAAGCAATGCTTTTATTTTAGTTTGTTGCTGACTTCTTTGATCAAAGGTCTCTGGCTTGCTTTTGATGAAGGTGCATGTGTTATTGAAGGTGCCGCTAAAGGTTCCCTTTGATGGACAAAACAAACACCTGTTTGTGGCAACCTCAAATGAATTTTTCTGGGTTTTTTATGTTTTTTAAATTGCTGTCATGTGGTTGACTGTAGTCATTTCATGTTTCTGCCCTCAGAGGTGGTCAATTGTAGCTAGTCAGTTGCATGGCTAGTTTGATTATATAACAGCATACAAGTACAGATATCAGCATAAGTGGATTATGACATAACAGTTAACTAACTGTTAGTGTGGTTTGTCAAAATGAAATAAGGATTTGTTTATGTAACAATTGATTCCAGTGCATTTTTATATCCAAATTTGTGGCTTCCTGTCATGGTGCCTTTGAATTTCTCCACTCCAAATTCGAGACTATATATCGTTTTTATCAGCCAAAAATGTTGTAGCCAAAAATATGGCCAGAAGGTATATTTTGTCGCCAATATGTAAAACATAATTGGAATTTGCGACATTGGCGAAGTCCAGCACAATCACTATTATTGATTTCATTTCCAGTTGTCCTATAAATATTGCCTGCGAACTTGAAATCAAGAGACTTGGACAAAATGCTGTTTGCAAATTTTGACGTGTTTTGTAGTTAAATGGAAAAATGATTAAGATTTCAATGAGATTCAGAACAGTCCTGAAGTTAAACTGATAGTTTGTATGCGATCGTAGCTAAGTGTAATAAAGTACATGATTTCTGGCTTAGTTCAGACTGCAACTTTTGCTGGTGGGACTCCTATTTTTACCAAATTAAGAGTCCTGGACTCCTAATTTTAAAATCCTAGTGAGACCTCTGCTCTGGTATACTAGGAGTTCCAGTCTCCAGGCATGCATAAGTTAGTAATACTACTCCAGGGCTGGTGTGCCAAGAGTTCCTCTCTCCAAGCCTGCACAAATTTATAACCAGGTATACCTAGAGCCCATCTCTCCAAGCATGCACAAATTTATACCCTGGTATACCTAGAGATCCCCTCTCCAAGCCTGCACAAATTTATACCCTGGTATACCTAGAGATCCCCTCTCCAAGCCTGCACAAATTTATACCCTGGTATAACTAGTGATCCTCTCTCCAAGCCTGCACAAATTTATACCCTGGTATACCTAGAGATCCCCTCTTCAAGCCTGCACAAATTTATACCCTGGTATACCTAGAGATCCCCTCTCCAAGCATGCACAAATTTATACCCTGGTATACTTAGAGTTCCCCTCTCCAAGCCTTCCCTCTGCTTTTGATGAATCTGGATTGCTTCAGGTTGCTATGTCAGCATCAGGGTTATGGTCATTTTTCTTGGAATGAATATGTTGAGAATTAAGTATGTTTAAGTTATTTTTTTACAAACATTATGCAACTTTAATAATATTTTCAATTTTTTATACAATAATTTAGAAAGGGGTTTTTTATTGATATTATGTTACTATTGTACCTCTGATGTCATGTTTATGTAGGTAGCAATAGTTTCTGTAGTCATTTGACTAGCAACACAAATGGTGAGTACAAGGTCAGAGTTAATCAACACTAGTTTCATCTCCTATGTCAGAAAATTTTAGACAATGAATATCATAGTCACAATTTCTGATATATAATTTTTTTATCAATTTTAAGTGGATATGGCTTATGTAAGTTCATTTAAGTTTGCTAGGTTACTAGTAAGTGGCTGCCCTATGCCACCATTGTGCCAAGGCATCAAATTCCATCTTTTTGACAGGAAGTTGGTTCTGATCCCATACTTCATCATAAATTTAACAGTATCTCAGATGGGTGAGAAGGGTCATTGGAGACTCAGGCTATGTATTACACTATGGTTGTGGTGTTGATATGTGATTTTGTTTAGTATCAGTGAAGCTCCTGTAAAGGTCAGAGTTACATTGACTTCATTTCTTTCTCTGAAGTTTTTTTTTACAACATAATTTTCCCTACTTTGTGAAAACGATAAGTGATGTATTGATATTTGCTGATTGCCATTTGTAAAGGTCTTGTACCAACATTTTTCATCTTTGCAGATATGAAGTACGTACTAGTAATGTTGCAACACTTGCAGAAATCTCTGAGCTTGGTTATCTGAGATATGTGTATCACTGTTCATGCATTTTGCTTACATGGTCTATACAATTTTTTGTGTGCACTTCATATGCAAACTGCAACTATACATTTTGTCTTGATTGGACTATACTGTGCAGTCTATTCTAATGAAATGTTAAACATTTTCTGGTCCAATTTGTTTGTACATGATCCACTGCAGCTTTAAAGCTACCATAGGTATAAGAGCATGAATTCATCCAAAACAAACTTCCTGTTTATGCAGGGCCTAGAAATAGGGACAATTGGTATACAAGGGTATAAACTTAAGTACATGTCAATGTAGCAGGCATGTGATACCAAAAAATATCACAGGCAATTGCTTTATGCTTCATAAATTTGACTTTCTCCAGATAATGGAAAATTCCAGCTTTATGACAGCCAATTGGCTCAGCCTTCACACTCCAAAATAAATATCAAAATATTTAAAATGGGGTTGTAACGGTCAGAGGGAAGTTGGACTCTGTAAATCTCATTCCACAATTGTCATCAAATATATCCACACACACAGACAGAATTACACTGTATGTATATACCATTATGCATAAATCCACACATGCAGACAGAATTACACTGTATGTATATACCATTATGCATAAATCCACACAGAATTACACTGTATGTATATACCATTATGCATAAATCCACACATACAGACAGAATTACACTGTATGTATATACCATTATGCATAAATCCACACATACAGATAGAATTCTACTGTATGTATATACCATTATGCATAAATCCACACATACAGATAGAATTACACTGTATGTATATACCATTATGCATAAATCCACACATACAGACAGAATTACACTGTATGTATATACCATTATGCATAAATCCACACAGAATTCTACTGTATATATATATACACCATTATGCAACCTGAATCCATGAAAGATACAAAGCCTAATCTTCTTCTGGTGCTGTGTTGTTGTTGTTGTCATCAATCACTGATCAAAGCCAGTGGGTTTATGGGATTAGAATTGCATGAAAAGAACAGATCAGCTTCTGACAGACTTTGATGTGGAGAGACTTAATTTTAAAAACTTAAGACAAATTTTTTGTTTTGCTGTTACATGAATACAATGTCATTTTTTCCTGTACAGGGTCAAATATTGGTAAAGATCAGCATATACCAAGGTAACAGAATCTCTGTTAAGCTGTTGTGAATATTCCACAGAATTGTGGAATGATGGATAATTCCTGTCTTGAAAAGCATTCTAAACCTGATCTAGCCCACTTAGATGTAGATTTCACATGATATCCCTTACATTAGTTGAAGATTAAGCCATTATAAATGATTTGTTACAGCAAAAAGATGAGTGTTAGGTTTTACTTTGTGAAATAGAGGATATCTATAAAGTTCCTCTATTCTGTTATGAAAAATGGAATATCTACCAAGCTTTACTCTGATCACCATTTAGAAAATCTAGAGGCATTGGGTAGATATAAGATAATATGCAATTTGAAAATATGTTCTTTTTAGGATTGAAATATTTCCTTGCATCTCTTACTTAAAGAATGCAAATTGTATTTAGTATGCATTTAAAATAAAGAATTGTATGGAACATCAATATATGTAGGTTACATATATTATCATGATATATATTTAGAAGGAAAAAAATTTGAAATCCACTTAGTGAAAAATCATTTCCATTTTAATATATTTTGTAAACCAATAATAAAAGCAAATAATTAATAATAAATAATTTTTCATATTTGTCTGCCTATCTCTTATTTTTCTTTCTCTTGCTATATCCATTTACACTGTAAAGCCCTGTCACATTTAGGTACAGACAGAAGTAACCTGGTCCAGCTGAGAAGACTGAATGATAACTTCCCACTTCCATTTGAGAGCACAACAATGTGGAATAATGCAGAGGCCATGTGGGTCCCCTATTCAGCCCCTGGTATCACAGCTGAGGAAGTGGCCCTTAATATGGCTTCTTCAGGATACTACAGGTTCGTCATGACAGGCTAATAACATGTCACTGACCACTGTGTTAGGGATCTTTTGACTGTTTTTCATTATGCCATAACATGAATCTCATGCAGTAAGTATTTCCCTGAGTAAGAAATGCAGCAGTTGTCTTATTGTCATCATCAAGTTGTGTACTGATCTGTGTTAGACCGAGATAGTTGTTGGTATTTATAACAAAGGTCTATCCAAATTTAGTATTAACTTCAAGAAATGTTGCACCTACCCTAAAGCTTGAATAAAGAGCACTAATTATGTACAACATATATATTATGAGTGTGCCTTAATTTATTACCTAGTAAACTACTGCTGCACATATATACAGTGGTTAAAGTTTACCAGAGACACTTGTTTCTGTGTAGACAAAAGTAATTCCAGCCATATTTTTAAAAATAATTTGCCATTTTGAACCGTTTAACACATATTCACAGCGTAGGAATATATTTATTTACAGTGTAGCTTGTTGAATTTACACATATTTACACCAATACTGTACAATGCACCATATCAATGCTGTACCACACATCATGTCAGTACTGTACAGCACACCATTTTAGTACTGTACAATGTGCCATGTTAGTACTGTACAATGTACCACACTGTACTGTACCACACATGATGTCAGTACTGTACCATACATCATGTTATTACCATGTTGTATACCATATTAGTACAGTACTATATGCCATCTTATTACTGTACCACACATGTTAGTACTGTACAATGGTCCATGTTAGTACTGTACCACATTCCATTTTGGTACTACACTACACACCATTTTTTTTCTATACTATAAACCATCTTTGTAATTTACCACTCAACTTGTTGCTTGATCAATTTAATCTGCATATTCCAGGAGCAATCTGGTATTAATACACCTTTTAAAAGCATGTAGCTGATGATGAAACTCTTAAAATACCTTCTAAAATCAATTCAGTAGAATTTTGTTAATTTGACAGAAAATATCCTGGCATCAAAGATGTTTAAAATTCATATAAATGATAATGTTATGACACTGAATATGGGCTGTTATTTCCAAAGATAGGAAAGACATTTATAGAATTGGCCTAAAAGCAATGAACAGAATTTTATCAATTTTGTTATTAGAAAAGTTCAGCTGTATTTAAATACCATTATATGTTATTGATTGGCTAGAATCATAATTGCAAGGGATGTTATTAGAAGAGTTATGTTATATTAAATACCATCATATTGTTATTAATTGGCTAGAATCAGAATTACAAGGAATGTTATTAGAAGAGTTATGTTATATTAAATACCATCATATTGTTATTGATTGGCTAGAATCAGAATTACAAGGAATGTTATTAGAAGAGTTATGTTATATTAAATACCATCATATTGTTATTGATTGGCTAGAATCAGAATTACAAAGGATGGTATTAGAAAAGTTAGTATTAAATGCCATAATGTTCTAAACTCGTCTAGAATCAGAATTACAAAGAATGGTATTAGAAAAAGTTAGTATTAATATCCATGATATTGTTCTAGACTGGTCTAGAATCAGAATTACAAAGGATGGTATTAGAAAAGTTAGTATTAAATGCCATGATATTGTTCTAGACTGGTCTAGAATCAGAATCACCAGGGACAGTATTGTAGAAATTCTCTTGTATTAAATAACAGCAACATTTGGTAACCTCTGCCTGTGAGAGTAAAGTAGAATGTGCCTTTTTATGTAGGTTTAGTCTACCTTTATTTCAACTCTACATGATAAATATATAAATTGTGTTTTTTACAGAAGTTCTATTGTAGTGGTTATTGTGTTGAAAATATACATAGTTTCATTGTTTCCATTCTTCTTATGGTCATTTCTGTGACACATCATCTTGGTAATTCTCATAGATATGTACACATCCATAAGTAAACATTAACAGTTCATTATAATATCAGTAATATTTTACTTGTTTCTAATACATAGATTACCTTTCTGGGTCAAAAATTACCTTCATCTGTGTAATAAAAATTATCTTGGGTCAGAATCAATTTTTAAAGTTAGCTTTACCCAGATAACATTTTCGTAACAATATCCACACCTTCATTTAACAGCACACTATTTAAAACTAGATCTGTTGCCACAATATCTATAACCAGTTCAGTAAAAACAAACTATTTAGAATCTGTTACAAGATGCCACAATATCTATACCCAGTTCAGTAAAAATAAACTAGATAGAATCTGTTACAAGTTGCCAAAATATCCATACCCAGTTCAGTAAAAACAGACTATATAGAATCTGTTACAAGTTGCCACAATATCTATACCCAGTTCAGAAAAAAAACAAACTATATAGAATCTGTTGCAAGTTGCCACAATATCTATATCCAGTTCAGTAAAAACAAACTATATAGAATCTGTTACAAGTTGCCTCAATATCTATATCCAGTTCAGTAAAAACAAACTATATAGAATTTGTTACAAGTTGCCACAATATCTATATCCAGTTCAGTAAAAACAAAGTATATAGAATCTGTTACAAGTTGCCACAATATCTATACCCAGTTCAGTAAAAACAAACTATTTAGAATCTGTTACAAGATGCCACAATATCTATACCCAGTTCAGTAAACACAAACTATATAAAATCTGTTACAAGTTGCCACAATATCTATATCCAGTTCAGTTAACACAAACTATATAGAATCTGTTACAAGTTGCCACAATATCTATATCCAGTTCAGTAAAAACAAACTATATATAATCTGTTACAAGTTGCCTCAATATCTATATCCAGTTCAGTAAAAACAAACTATATAGAATTTGTTACAAGTTGCCACAATATCTATACCCAGTTCAGTAAACACAAACTATATAGAATCTGTTACAAGTTGCCACAATATCTATACCCAGTTCAGTAAAAACAGACTAGATAGAATCTGTTACTAGTTGCCACAATATCTATACCCAGTTCAGTATAAACAAACTAGATAGAATCTGATACAAGTTGCCACAATATCTATACCCAGTTCAATAAGAAAAAAACTAGATTGAATCTGTTACAAGTTGCCACAATATCTATACCCAGTTCAGTAAAAACAGACTATATAGAATCTGTTACAAGTTGCCACAATATCTATACCCAGTTCAGTAAAAGCAAACTATTTAGAATCTGTTACAAGTTGCCACAATATCTATACCCAGTTCAGTAAAAGCAAACTATATAGAATCTGTTACAAGTTGCCACAATATCTATACCCAGTGCAGTAAAAACAAACTATATAGAATCTGTTACAAGTTGCCACAATATCTATACCCAGTTCAGTAAACACAAACTATATAGAATCTGTTACAAGTTGCCACAATATCTATACCCATTTCAGTAAACACAAACTATGTAGAATAAAAACTGACTGAAATTACCGCAATGTATATGATCTCACTTAGTACTAAATTACAGTCAACCAGTCCAAAATGGTGACTTTTACCCAGTGACTTTTACCTGTTCATTGTGGTTATTAAACTACTACACAATCACCTGTGCAGATTTCTGTATAAATGTAACAGTCATCTGTCCTTTACCAAGTCAGTCCTCATTTTTTGACAGTAACATGTATGCTTTCAGCAAGTAGTGAAATAATTGTTTTGTTCCAGTTAGTGAGTCTAACAATCTTGGATAAATTTATCTTTAATTATAGAAAGACATTAAAATGTTTGGGTTTATATAAATTTTCAAAGACTTTTAAAGAATTGGGTAATCTGCTCGATTTTCCCAAACTTTCAAGGACTTGAAAATATGACCTTATTTTTCGCAAACTGTGAAAGACCTTTAAAGACCTATGAACCCTGTATAAGGTGAATAAAAGTGATACAGTAATTTTGTGTGGAGTATACATGTGGGAGAGAAAAACATTTAATTTTATTTTTGTTTATGTGTTTAACACCATTTATCAGTACAAGATAGGCTATAAATGACAGCCAGTATACCTGGTGGAGGGAGACCCAGGTAAAGCCCAATAAGTACCATTGACCCTTGGGAAGTTACATGCCCAAGTTAGTGGAGCAGAGACTTGAGCCCAATCTGACAGGTGACAGGCAGTAATTGGTAAAGGCAAGCATGTTGGACTACTCTGGCACCCAGGGGCCTCATATTTTTTTTTATGGATAGTGCAAGAAAACAATATTGATAATGATGTAATAATATGATAGTAATAATTATAATATCAACAATAATGATATTTTGGTGCATGGAATTTGTTCAAAAACTAATTTTAAAGGCAAATCTGTGTACATTGGCCAGTTTTCCTTTTCCTATAGGTGACCACTATTAACAGGTTTGACTGTATTTAGAACTAAGGCTGACTAGAATTGTCACAATATATTTGCACTCCCTTTGCAGTTTATCACAAATGTATTTGAACTAAATCTGTCTGCAATTGCTTAAATATTTATGCCCTTAAAAAGCAGAAACTACTTAGAATGAACTTCTACTGGAATTGCCACACCCTCTTTATGCAGTTAAATCTTTTGGAATAAATCAGAATAATATCTAGAAAAACAAATTAGAACTACTATATCTCTGTTAGTCTTCATGCAATGTTGTTTTATAGAAACCATTTTTTTTCTTTATACAAAATTGTATATTTGCAATGTAATGTTTGAACAAAATTTTAAAAGAATTGTAGCTTGACAGTGATAAGGTATCCATTAGAAAACCACTTTCAGAAAGTTAAGGAATAATAGCTTTCTTATAATTGGAAATAACCTTCATGCATGATCCAAACTGACAAAAAATTGAGAAAAATATTTTACACAATTCTCTAGCTTGCTTACACTGATAAAATGTACAGCATCTGTTTTAAATAAAAAAACTCACTTTTATTTAATTATTTCTCATTTCATGTCACCCTTTATTAGAGATAATTGTACTTATTTATCATTTCATGTCACCCTTTATTAGAGATAATTTTACTTATTTGTCATTTCATGTCACCCTTTTTTAGAATATTCCTTGCCATGATAGACTTTATTTAGACTTGTCCACAATGGAAATGTTCACAATATTTTTTTTAAGAATACCACTTTCACTTTAATAATGTCCTTGAAGAAGGCACAGTTATCTTTGTTTTCATCATCATCTTCATCAATCCCTTAACTCAATAGGTCGTTGGGCCATCACAGTTGACTTTACAACCAATTCTCTCCATCTTTCCTGTTCTTTACTGCCCTTTGTGAATCTCCAAATCCCATGCCTATCCATTCCATAATCCTGTCTTCCTACCTCTTTTTCTGTCTGCTTTCTTCCCACCTCTCACTTTGCCTTGCAAGATTGTTTTTTCCAGTCCAGATGATCTTGAGACATCTTTTACTGCCGATAATTTTATTTACAGGTGTGTAATATACTTTTAAACAAATGTTATTCATTGTACAAGTGTCATAAAGTTAATGAATGCAAAACATCTGGTTATTCCAATTTTTAGCAATTTAAATCATACATGTAACTTGTCATTTTTTTGTTTTCAGTCATTAAATATAATACTTTAAGATTGTTTGAACAGAAGAAAGTAATATTTTTGTACATCCAAAGACAAGCAAAAAATGTCATTCTAATTGCCACAGTTACAGCTCCCAGCCATGTAGCAGACTGTTTGGAACTAAATCTGAATGCACTAACCACAACATCTGAACCCTCAATTGCATCAAACCATTGATTACTGAATCTAAATTAAATGCCCATTTTTGTATATTACAGATGTATGACAACATCTCGCTGTACTGAGAAGGACAACCTAGATTACATTGTGGAAACAAGGACAAAACTCCAGAATCAGCTGAACAATGCTCCAGCATCATATGAAGGTGCAGTCCTGAGATTCCGCAAAGGGATATACAATTACATGTGTACTCGTAACAACAACTTTTCTAATAGGTCACAGAAAGGCACAATAACAGTTCAGTAGGAATGATGCATTTAGACTTAACTCAATCTGTGGTGCTAGAAATGCCAGCTGATAAAATGGAGCTTGTATTCAACTTGCCTTACATGTTGTAGAATGCCTCTCTTTTGCATTGATGGCTCACACTGGCAAAGCTACAATACTCACATAATATCATTTTTATTTTATATTATTGATATAGTTTTTGTTTCTTCACTTTTGCAACTTTTAAATGTCTGATAAAAACTTGTTTAATATGTCAGCTGAAAGTTAGCACACTTTAGTTTTCAAAGTAGAATATGTTTGTCTGGGATTTGATTCATAACATTCAAAAATGAGCTTACTAAATCACAATCCAAAGTTGTACAGGAAAATTACATGAAAAACTGACTTTAAAAAATGGTATTGATATGAGAATTGTATGTAATTATCAACTCAGGGATTCAGTATTCTAAACATTCCTAAACATTCTACAACCTTTATGTACTGGAGATTATTGTTCATTGACAGAAATAATGGAATTGTCTGAATAATATTTTCAATATAAGGACAATATTTATATTTCTACATGTTATGTCATCTAATTAAAATGATATGGTTATTGCCAATGTCTAGAAATGAGATATCTTGTATAATGACCTAGAAACTCAATAAATTTAAATAGACACGAATTTCAACTGTCTTGAAATGCTCAATATTTTATATGATAACTTTAAAAGTAAATTTAAATTTTAATTGACATGAAATGCTAACATATATATTGTATGACACCCTTGAGACTCAAAAAATTTAAATAGACACAATTTAACTGTACTTTCATAAAGCATAACCATACCACTCAGTATTGATAATAACCTGTATGATGATCTTGAAACTATAAAATAAATCATAGTTCAGCAGTACATTGCTATCATGAATCTAGCTTGAATAATGATGATATATTAGGAACAGTAGACAATTGCATGTACTGGCGATTATTGATAATGATAGTAAACTCGACAGAAATAATGGAATTGTCTTAATAAATTTTCACTATATGAATAATATCCATATTTCTACTTGTTATGTCATCATCTAATAAAAATATTACTATTACCAGTGTCTTTAAATGTTACAGACATCTTATAGGATGACCCTGAAACTAAAAAAATTAATTTTAATAGACTTGATTTCAACTGTTTTGAAATGCTACAAATATTTTGTATGATAACGTAGAAACTCAATAAATTTAAAAAGACACAATTTTCAACTGTCATGAAATGCTACAAATATCTTGTATAATAACCTTGAAACTCAATAAATTTAAATAGACACAATTTAACTGTATTTTCATAAAGCATATCAATGCCACTCAGTATTGATAATAACCTGTATGATGATCTTGAAACTATAAAATAAATCATAGTTCAGCAGTACATTGCTATCATGAATCTAGCTTGAATAATGTCTTGTTCAATTTATATATGCTGTTAATTTTTTGCTTTTTTGGGGGTTTTTTTGTCAGTGTAGACCTTTTTTAATAATATTGTTTTATGTATGTCACACTTCAAGTGTATATTTTTATGTATATGTTTTTTGTCTCAGTAGAAAGTTACTCTAGGTTGAAATGTAGGGAAACCTTTCCAACTTTCATCTTATTACACACAAATTCACATGTCCATTATATTGTATATATGTTTGGAAACTTGATAGTATTTAAAACATGTATATCAGGACTCTATATATGGTGCTCATTAAGTCTTTTTGTTTCTTATTTAATAAATGGGGGTCTATGGTTATCACCTTTACAGATAAATGACTTCTCACCTCTGTTCATATGTGCATTTTTAGGCCTTGGCTAAGCCACAGTGTGCATGTTAAAAAAAAAGTAGCTTCTCATGGATGGTTGGTTCTACTTGGGGTTTTCCCAGGTTCTTTCTCCACCAGATACTGGTGGCCATGTAGAACATACCATGTGCTGAAAATGGCATTAGACCAACCATAATTGTATCATGATCTGCTGTGGTCATAAGCAAAATGTATGGATAGTTCTGTTGGTACCCATCATTAAATATCCAGTTTATTTGACATGACAGTCTTTACAGCTATTGACATAGATTTAATTCTTGTCTTTTTGGTACAAAAAAAGTTGATAGATAATTGTTACATTCCATTTATGATATTCAGTTAGTTCAAAATTTTCAATTAATGCTATGCAAGATTTTGGAACAGCAGAAGAATGATGATGAAGACTTGTGTACATTTAAAGCTGTGTCAAGTGGGACCAGTTTTCTTTCAGTGTGTACAACTTGAACTGTATCAAAAAAGTTCTTCAGCATTAATGTGTTAGTCATTAGTTGACAATTTCATTATTGTGTTTAGGTCTGTTGTTTTGTGAGGAAGCAAATCTCAGCTGTAAATTACAAGCAGTAAAGCCAGCTGCAGAATTTTTTTTTTATGTCACTCTTGTGTCCCTGTTGCAACTTGCTTTCATAATTATAGTAAACTTGTTAAATTGCATTAACTAGTTTTTTAAAAGGTTACAAATATACAATAAAATATAATGAAAATTATAACAGAAAAAAAACTTAAAAGTAGTAGAGCAGACTTTTTTACATTTATGTTTGACTGTTTTTACTGTACAACATTAATATTAAGTTTAAAGTTTTTCACATGGCTTAAAATATGAAATACAACTTCAGGAGATGAGGTTAAAGATTTCTCACAATAAAACATTTTGTGTCATATACTCTGCTCTACATTACCCACCAAAATATGCATATGTAAAATTTGAAATTCCAAAAATTATTATTTTTTTATACAATAAATCATATGTTTTGTTCTCAAATACAAGCTGCACACAGTTTTAATAGTATATTCAATTTGTCATGCTTTATTTTTGTATTGATGTTTTAAAATATTGACTGCATGTTAGGTGCTATGAAATATCACATATTTTAGCATTAAATGCAGTAGAAAATATTAGATTGTGTAAAGTTTGGTCAAGAGATGGCCAGTAAATTTATTTATTGCATGTTTGTAATGTTATGATCTAGTCAGTATTTGGAGCAGGCTTGCTGTAGTTTGTTTTAAGTGTGTGATCAGCTAATATCGGTCATGCATACAGGTCTAAATATAAAAATATCAGATTTTTTAACATATTTAAACAGTTGATTTGTTATCTTTTTTATCAAATTATAAACTTATTTATTAAAATGTTTTTCATCAAAAATTAGTATTATTGTACATTTATATAATGTACAGTCTAACCTGCATTTATGATAACCTGCAAATAGGGACCATATGTGTATTTTTAGTTAGTTTCTTTGCTCCCATTTATACCTAAACCAATGCATATATATATATATATATATATATATATATATATATATATATATATATATATATATATATATATATATATATATATATATATATATAAAGGCCATCTACTGATAAATGCCACTTCCAGTTGATCCTGTGGGTAGACTTTATGTACAATATTCATAAAAACATTGTCAGATGATCATAACTGTTGTGTAGTCATTTTGCACACTGCTTTTTTAAGACCATTTCCACATGATGCTATGGGTAGGTTTTATGGATACTGTTCATAAAAACCATTTGCAGACATTTATGTGGGTAGATTTTATGCACATTGCTCATGAAAACCACTTCATGATGATCCTGTGGGTATTTATGGAGTTATGACAATATTGCACATATTTTTGCCACAATAAATAACCATGTAATACATGAGCTTGAATTCATGATGACATTGTATGAAGGATGATGTTGTGTAACTTCTTTATCTGACCACAATTCTAACTTTTTTATATACATGTACTATGGTTTGCTCAGTTAGGAATGCCATTTTGGTATATTGTATTTCATGATACTGTCTGATGTCACACTTTGATTCTGTCAATACCTATGATGTAAACTTTTAACAAGAGCATGGTTTTACAGACTTGGTATGGTCTTGTGCTATTTTATTTGATTGGGTCAATAAGAATTTCACATTTTAGTCCAAGTTAGGGTTGTATTCTAATCCTTTCATCTGCAGGTCAGAAACTGCAAATATTAAGAAAGCTAATTTTTATTCTTAATGTTTTTCAATGTTCTTTTGTAGTTAAGAAAAGTATTTTATTTTTCTCTTATTGGCAGCAAAGTATTTTGAGTGATGTAAAATTATGAACATCAAAACCCATAATGTATATGAATAACGTGTGTTTACCTACTGTCAAACACAGAGAATCTATTTGATAGCTATCCAGGTGGCAGTAGGTATCGATGATGTTTTACATTTCAGCTCTACTGATCATTCACCAGAAGAATTCATGGGATGGTTTGTTATCCGTCTTTAAGATAAACGTTTGTTATCACTACTCCTACAGTACATTGAGAATTGCCATGTAACTTTATACACACATTTATCACAAGATCTAGTTTGTCCTAAATGAAAATAATGCTGCTCAGACATCCAAAGTTTCCACCAGGGCAGCCATCTTGAAAATCACATCATGACTCTTCCAGAACGGATGGTCATTTCAGAGTGGGAGTTGACTTCTTATGATGCCTAGTTGGCCCTCAGTGAAAATAGTGCCAATCTGACATTTAATATGGTTAACATGGCAGCCATCTTGAAAATCTTGTTTTTGTCTCTCCTCCAGAAAAGTCATTTTAGGTTGGGGTTTTCACCAGAATGCTTCTCATGATTTGTAGAAGTTCTTTAAATGAAAATGATTCCACCTGAAATCCAATATGGCCACCACAGTGGCCATCTTAGTCCTCCTGAATGGATCGTCATATCAGCTTGGAGATTTCACTAGAAATGCTACTTTTGATGTCTAATTCAAATGAAAATGGTGCTATTCTGACATTCAGTGTGGTTACCATGGCAGCCATCTTGAAAATTTTGTTGTCAGTAAGCCTAATGAGTGGAAAGCTATATGTACATCTGGTTTACATCAGAAGATTTCTTATGACCTCTGGTTGGTTCTATTTAGACATTCAATACAGTCACCACAGTGGCCATCTTGAAACCACTTTTTAATGCTAATTCACCTGATCATATGGTATTGGGTTGGTCCTAAATCAAATTGGTGCTGATTTGATGTCCAAAATGACCATAATGGCAGCCATTTTGAAAATCTTATTGTCACTACTGAAAGGAAAGTCATTATCATCATATTATTTTCACTTCTTGTAGTGTCTAATTATAGTCCGATGCTACATCCCCATTTGTTTGTACACTCCTACCAATTTCAATAACTAAAAGGTTTAATGTCATAAAAAGTGCACAGAACTAAGTCAATTGAATCTAACCAGACTGATCAAAATGGCACTAATACTGGCATCCCCTTGCACCTTTCTATCTTAACAGACTTTCCATACTAACATGATGCCATATTTTGTACACTATGGGCTAGTTTTTTTCCATCGACAACATAATGATGTAATTCATCCTATTCGGTAACAGCTGGATAATTCCGTAAATTACCATAACATTGAATTTGGAATTATATTCCTTTGCACACATTAACATATTATTGAAACCACTTGTTAAATTCACATGAAAGGCATTTTTTTTTTCATTTTCCATTGCTTGATTTGAGACTGTAAATATCGGAAGGAGACGACATATGTATGTAGATCTTTAGTTGTGCATACTCCCCATTGCTGAAACTGGACTTGTCCAGGAACTGGAATGGGTCTTAGGTATGTCTGTCTGAAATATTGAAAACTTCTTTTAAACATAAAACGCGCAGACAATAATGGTGTTATGGCCATTCTATTCACAGTCTGGTTAGAAAATATAAATCAATGAATAAATTTATGAAGTTCTTTGCACTTTTTATCAAATTAAAGATTTCGGTTATTGAAATCGGCAAGATGTACAAACTAACGGGTTCGTAGGCTTGGATATAGTCTTGAATAATTAGGATGATCTTATATCCAACATGGTTACCATGTCAACATTTGGACTACTTATGTCTTATTGGACCTAAACGATCTGTTATCCTGTGCAACAACCATGGTAGCCATTTTGAAAATCTTATTATAATTGCTGCTCCTACTAAATAGAAAGTGTCAACATTAGGTTTTCACCAGAGGGCTAATAATGTTATCTAGTTGGTCATGAATGAAAATAGAGTCAATCCATTAAAAATTTATTTTTCTGAATGAATGACCATATCAACATGGCATTTTCACCATAAAGTTTCACCTGGCATCTAGTTTGTTAACAGTAAAAATGAACCAATCTTACATCAAATATGACTTCCACTGTGGTACTTTGAAAATCTTAATTGCTCAAGACTGTCAGAGATGATTTCAACATTCAGCAGGTTAAAATGAAGAAAAGGTCTTATCTTGAAGTCCTGGAAATTCTTTCCAGACTGTAGGGCACAGGTCCCTTCAGGGGACTTTTTACAATATCTGTTGTTTTGTTTTCACTTTAGTCAGTTACATTGGTTCATGATCATAAATGACTACATGCATGTATTTACAGAACTATGTTTTTAAGTATTATTGGAATGTATTTATCCACACTCCATGAGGTAGTAATTATTTATAATAAAAAATATAACTTTTGAGGCATTTTATTATTGTTTTAACTCTGCTGGTCAGTGATGGCCTGTTCCCATTATTTGTCATCCATCTGTCAAATGTTCATCCATTAGAACAAGTTATTGCTACTCATCATAAACATTTGCCATCAAACCTTTATATACACATTTATCCCATGGTGTAGTTGGTCTTAAATAAAAGCATGCAACTTGGGTATCCAACATGGCCACTAGAGTTACTATCTTGAAAATCTTGTTATTACTACTTAGCTGAATGGATTGTCTTATCAACATGGTTTTTTTATCATAAAACTTCTTATGATGTCTATAGTTGGTCTTAAATGAATATGGTGCCAGGTGTATGTCCAATATTGCTGACCAACGAGAAGCTACTGGCAGGCTTTCTCACTTACCCATGTTAGCCGAATATATGCAATGAAGTATGTTTTGCTGAAGCAAGTACACTTCACTCTGCATGACACATAACTTTTTGACTTTAAGGTATAGGTCACAGACATGCAGTTTTAAAAGACCAATTGCCTAAATTTGTTTTATTGATTTTTGTTTCCATAAGTTAGTGATGAATTAGTGATGAATATCACATCAAGTATACTTGATGTGATACTATTCATGTTAAAATAGTACCATAAATTATCATAAAGTACATGAGAAAAATACCTGAAACCAAAGGGGATGTTATTTTAGGTGTACTTCCAAGAATACATACACTAAATATTTGTGTGCTCATTATCCCAGGGTTGATATAAACTGACTAGAGAAAACTGACACAATGAAGGATATTTTACTGATTTTAAATTGATTAAAATATTTGTCTCATGGTGAAAGTTTCAAAACATTTACTTCAGGTTGAATTTCTACAAATCTGACTTCACATATGAATATAACACAATATTTATGCATACTCCAAAAAGATTTTTCCTATGATTCAGTGTAATGTGCCATTTTGTTCGTGTGAAGACAGAGACCAAAATATACATCCACACTCAGTATGTGTACATGTATAGAAACAGGTGCAAATGACCAAGATTGAGTGAATATATAAGATTCTAATATCATTTGCATACTGGTCTCTTGTGACAACTTTTCACTTCATAGACAATTATAGAGAATTATGATGAACAGAACTATGGAAAATTGCACACATAAAACAAAGTTCTTGAACATCACACTTGATGGCTGGATCCATTGCTATCTGAATGCATGATTTTACATGTAGAAGACAAAATTTCTGTTGCTGTTGAGAAGGATTTAGATGAAGAAATTATTGTAATGAGAAATGTATTTGTGAATATGACGAAACACTGAAAGTTGCATGTAAGGAAAACCAAGAAAGAGCTGAAAGAAATGAATGAGAATGTTAGAGAACTAGAGTAACAAATTTTATAAACAATCCTTTACTGTCATATAAGACAAATTTTGAAAAAAGGACCAAAAGAGATAAGAAATAGGAGTGACAATAGTTGCACTGGAAATGGCATTATTCTAATAGTTTAATAGGAAAGAGTGAGATCTAAAAGAAATGGCATTATTCTAATAGTTTAATAGGAAAGAGTGAGATCTAAAAGAAATGGCATTATTCTAATAGTTTAATAGGAAAGAGTGAGATCTAAAAGAAGAAAATACAGCCTCACAAAACCCCCAATAAGAAATAAGAAACACAAATGAAGTAAAATCTGATTTTTTTTATAGCTCTGCTACACCACATGCTGCTTACTACAGTTACTTGCAGAAGAGCATTTTCTTATTTACAAAACATCATTTTATGGAGTCCCTGTGACTTAAGGTAAAAACATTAGAGAGAGGAGTCCAAGTGATTTCAGGTAAAATATGTTAAAGAGAGAAACAATGAGCATGCTAGTACATTATTTTAAGCATGGCCGTGATTCTATCATTGTGAGATGTTAAACATGGCCCTGACTCTTATCATTGTGAGAGTTCAGACAGTATTAGTCAGACACAGGTGTTTTAAAACACCTTTTCTTCCACAAGGACTGGTGCTTACCCCATAAAGAAAACAGAATGGTTTAGACTTGTAAAAGGGGCATACATTATCAGGCAAACTGAGAATGTCAGTGGTGTAGTCACTTATAATACAGTTTAACTAATAAGGTTACATAACATGATTACATTATTTTGGTTATACTTTGTGAAAATTAAGGGTTTAATTTTTCCACACAGATATTTTTTGACAATATTTATATAAAAGGCAACTTAAAATATTTTTAGAGTTACCTCGTTTTAATTAATGAGTCAATTGCAATTAGAATGTACTTTTTGAAACTATCTGAAAACAATGGCAGAGGTTTGTAAGTTTAATTTGTTTACAATTCTTTTTTCAAAAACAAAAATATGTATACAGTGTATTAATGTTTCAAGGTTTGTAAGTTTTAACAATTGAGTTTTATGGAAATAGTTTTAATTCATGGAAGAAAAATGCTGGTGATTTTTCCTTGTAATTTGATTTGCACAATAATAGTACAAGTTTATTACACTAGACGATTTTGTCATCCAATATTTCAAATGGAATTGTACATCAGTGACTACATAGTAACTTGTTTGTTATGATCATACTTTCCTTGCTAATCATCTTTGTGTATGAATAAATAATGACCATCCATTTAATTTTCTGTGAGGATGGTAATTAAGATACTCTTTTACACCAGGATATTTTTTATTTGTCTTCAACCTTATGATAATTTATCTGTTGAGACTAAGATTATAGATTGAAATAGTTCTTATGTTCTGTGAATTAGAGCATGAATGTTTTACCAAACTGGAGCCAAAGAGTTTTTTCCAAAACTAAATTGTCATTCTCTTGGTATTTAGCTTATCTGGAATAGCAGGAAGGATTAAATATTTATTCATCCTTATGTGTATGTTTGTGTGTATGCTAGTTAAAAGCTATGCTTATTAAATTTCGATTTCTTCATCTGTGTGTTGATATGTATGTCTGTGTACCTGTAATTAAATGTATTTGGTTTTACTAGGTTTATAAGTAATATCCTAGTATGGACCAAGTAATATAAATATAATTTTACTTAATGTCATTAATAGACATTTTGTTTTACTGACAAACTGTCTGCTTGCTAAAAATTAAGAGCATGGATTAGGTAAAGCACTTTACAACTTACCATGTCAGGATAGAACATGCCCATGTTGATTAAGAACTTCCTTGTAACAAATTAAAATTGTGGCATTTCATCTAATCATTTTAAAGTTTCTGCACACTGCACTTTAGTTGCAGAAATGAGAGTTTTGTACATTCTTGACCTCATTCTCTTAAAATTTAATTGACCTTGCTGCTGTTTATAATCTGCCAATGATTTTATGTCAATATGATCAAATCTCAGCATATTAAGAAGACTGAGACTGTTTATTCATTTAAATATGTATAGCTTTATAGTAAATAAAACAATAATATAAATAAATAAATATCATACATATATCAGGAACTAATTCTATGCATAAAATCTGATTCATTTTGGTCTTTATATTGTAGCAAAGCATTGCATGGTATCCTTTATACAATAGTAATTGCTATAGCAATCATCATTAACAACTTGTACACAAATCTTTGCATTCAAAGTACATGTATTATGTAAGTAATGTTTCCAAGTTTATGCAAAATTGTAATGGTTTTCCTTTCCACCCAGTAAATGTTGCTTTGTTAAATGGTTCTATGAGATACTTTTGTATAGAAGGTTAAAGGAATGACTTTTTTAATGGAAATTTGACAATTCTATCAAATACACATTTGAAGTTGATCTCTTTTGATAATATATACAGGTGCACTGGACTATTACAACCATACATAAATCAATGTTAAAAGGTAATAGAAGAGCATTTTCATGTTCAATTCTTCAATTCCACTGTCGCCTATAATTCAGATTCTGTAGAATTGTCACAAAAGTCATTTTGGAGCTAAACATGCAGTTGTACTAGTACGAAAGGCCACAGACGATGATGCAATAGGGAGACCCGCTGGTGATGGTGGTAGAGTAATTCTTATTAAACTTTCATTGTTGATGCTAGTATTAACTCCATCAATATCTGAAGAAAATCTGTTACTATCTTTTATGAGTCAAGGTGGTTGACAATGACCACAGATGCTGTGCAGAGCACAGTTAATGGTTTATTTACTTGGCAAATAGCTTCTCAGCAGGGAATAGCTGCGCTGCAACATATATTTATTGCTTTTCAAAATGTTGCACGAATAAACAGTCAAGAATGTAGCATTATGGTATTTGACAATCTTGGTGTTTCTGAGTTTTCATTAAAGATAAATGGACATCAAGAACCATCTGAGGATATTTTGTTGAATTTTGATCAAAATCATGTAGCATCGTCTTATATTGTTCATTGGGCGTGATCAGAATACTGATACTGGTTTACAAATAGCACATATAGACTTTACATACATTTTCGAGCACGTGTTAACAGAAATATTGTAGATATTCCTAATTACAGAGCAATTGCTGTTATACTCAGCGATAAATCAATACAACTTGAAGGTGCTGTTGGACGAATGAGAGTCGTTGATGCATGGAGCCTTCATAGACTTTCAGACGCAACTGTATTTGCATAAAGGCTTGCGTATCTACAACACGTATCTCAAGCGACCAATCAGAACGCAGATATCACAGCGCATCGGAAACGACCAGAAATGGAATCAGGACACAATTAATAATTCCGGTTTAGTACCCACGAATGTAGTCCGTCTATTTTTAGATAATATTTTCCTGTCTCCGTTTGGTGTTGATACAAGAGTTAAATTTTGGCATTCTTGGTAAGGATTTAAAGGCAATTGTTTATTCTTTAGATTGTTAGAATGTGAGATAATGGTGTTAAATCTGTGTTTTCTTGCATGGTGGTTGTTTTACAATTCAGCCTCTCAAAAAATGCAGGTCAACCCTTGAAAAGAACTTCACCGCAAAGTCATCTTTGAAGGTAGTTTAGATTAACATACGATTTGTATTGATTGTCACACAGTGGAAAGTTCAGTACTGAGAAACAAATGTAGAGACTATATAGCAAAATTGTGTTATATAGCCAGATGCAGAGAACACGGCTAACGTACACCATACAATGAGTACTTCAGATTAACGATAGCATACACATGGACATTACTTGGAGTGGACGCGTAAATTACATTAAAAACATAAGTGTATCTTAATTGCTAAAAACTAATAGCAGAGTCGAAACATAATAATTTAGTCATTCATAATGGAAATGGAAGCGTAACTACAATTGACACATAGCTTTATTATCTTGTTTACTACGGTTATATGAAAAAATACATTAGAGTATTTACATTGTATGAATAAGGGGAGATGCGCATTAGAATCCATGGTGAAATTGAACTATTTGAAGATATCACCAACGTGAAAAAAATGCAAATTAAGAGGGTTTGATCACGTCTCACGCTGATGTGGTCTACCTAAATAAAACTTGTCATGATTCCATAGCATATTAAAATAAAAATATAAAGAAGAAAGATTTGAATATTTCTTGCTTTTTTAATGAATGAAAATGTGCAAAGTATAGAAAAAACATTTGAGAGAGTAAAATATAAAAATATATTTTGTCTAAAGTACATAAAGCTAGCATGAAAACAGAACACACTGGTTTGATTATCCTGTTTCATCAAAGCCATTTGTTTAAACAAACAAAATCATCAGATCAAAAATAGAAATATTAATGCATTAGTTGTAAAGAAGTTGTGTATAGTTGTGCAGTGAACAGTTTGCTTTAGGACTAATTTTTTTTTTAAATTCTATATAAATAGTATTCTTTTTTAAAGAATGATCTAATTTAGAAAACCTTGTTTTCAGAGAAACGGGAGAACTGTTATATTATACCAATGCATGATCTAACTATCCCTTTATTATTTAAAAAAGACAATCTGTAAAATTCGTATCCCGCCGCTAACCTTTTTAATATGAATGTATTTTATAGTTCTTATAATATTAGAAGAATATTTACATCAAGGGAAGTAATACTGTGCTGCTGAGATTCTGAAACGTATTTGAATGTTGTGAGCCATGCAATGGTTGCAGTACATATTGATTTGAGCTTTGAGAAAGTGCTGTAAAAATTAGTCTCAAGCATTAGTTTCTATAGTTGTATTAAAACCTCCAATATTGCTATTTTTTCATATGCTTGCAGATAAAAGTAAATTTGTAAAAAGTCAGTATCTTTCAAGATTTTAATGGAGTTTTCTGAGCAAACTCTAAAGTCAGGCTTGATAAAATGTATTGGGACGTGAAGAGTATATCCATCTCATCGCTTGTAAATGCAAACCGAAAATCGGTCCATTGTTACAAGACTACATTGTCGGTATTGTCAAATTTATATGCTTTACACCCATATATAAAACCTCGATTTGTTTCGATATCGTGTCTCGTCGTGAACTTAAACTGCTTAAATTCAGTAATAAAAAGCTTATTCTAATCAAAATTTTTCTTATTCAATAACTTCAAGGAAATTCCACCACAATTTTATGTACTCCTGGTCATAAAATCAGCGAAGAAAGAAAAGTATGAGCCGATAATTTGGAGAGCTATTATTCTAACATTTTTGGACTTTAAAATTTTAAAAGTTAATAATAGACAGGAACAAAGACAGGCATTATGTATTCATGAAGAAGTTACTACTTTTAAAAAAAAATATAAAATATTTAACAGTAATTGATAAGGTTTAAAATGCTGTAGCAACTATAAACTATGTGAGATGCGGTGGAATCGTAAATTAAAATATTCATCAAGTTCGCAGTATACCTTTGTAAAATTATGATTAATGAGAAATACAAAACATCAAAAACAGGTAACAAATTTCATGAAACTTACAAAACTCTTTTTTTTTATAACAGACTAATGATATCTGACCTTACGAAATACAGGTCTATATTTCCTAAATCCTCTTTCTATTGTACAATTTAATTGTCGACAAGGATTTTTCACAATAATACTTTCAATTTGCACTAAAGATAACTATATGTATTGTAACTTTACTAAGATAACATTGAAATAATCATTTACTTGAGACGTTCATGCAATTTTCAATCAAAGGTGACATATGGTCAGTTAATGGAGGTTTATACTGTATCCCGTGCAGATCGTTTGATCAGATTAGCTTCTTTAAACCATTTCGTGATAAGAACCGTGTAACTGTCTGATTTAGCCACGTACACACCACCTCGTGATGCAGTGAATCTTGCAACTCCATCCTTGCCAATGGCCGACTCAACTTTGTTCCAGCTGGATAAACCGGAATCAGAGGATAGCAGGTATATGTTCACATTCTCTGCACCTGGATCTGTCTGCATGCGGAATTGGAACTTCTTTCCAGGAGCTGTAAGCTCCGTCTGTGGTGATAATACCACAAAGTTGCTACTGTACATCTCTTTAGTCTGAAACAGTTATCTTTCAAATATTAGAATATTTCATATGACGACTTCTTTTCAATAGAAAATTAGAAAATGAAATGCATAAGTATACTCCAATTTTGAAAACGGTCAAATTAATTCGTCATAAATATGTACTATGATGGAATCATTTCGTGTTTGTTTAATTGTCAAGACTTTATAATTGATTATAAAGCATAAAGCTCCAGGAAAGAAATATGCACTCACCTTTAAGCTTATTTTATGATGTAATTTTAAAAAAATACTTAACGTCATGAATGAATATTTAATTGGTTCTACCTGGGCTTTAAACTGGTACTAACATGAATCCTATAACTGTATACCACTGTATATATCAAGCTGTTTTGAGTTGTGTTCTCCTTCTAATTAATAATTTGTTCTTCTTGTTCTCCTCGTATAAGGCTAGGATTCTTTCTACCAAGTTAGATCGCATTTGATCATGTAACACTGAATAAAATTAGTTTTCCCCTAACTTTCACAAAAAACATTTTGTTTGCTTTGTAAGCCGCAATGCCTTGGTGCATTCCTAATTTTAGTAAGCCTGATAAATACTCAATGTTCTGTTATATAAATATTCATATACAAATTGATTAATACTGAACTTGCTTTTCTTAGAATACATTTACAAACTTGATATATACTGAATATGCTGTTCTCTGAACATACATAACAACTTTGATCATTACTAAATATATCGTTTTTACCAAGTTGAACATTCATAGAGAGACTAATCAATGCTTAAAATACAGTTCGTTGAATATTCTTAGATAGTGTGATTAATAATACATATGCTGAGAGGAAATAATTATTTTTTCTGATCAACGGAGAAAGCGTGCTACAGATAATAAAAATTAAGGTCTGCCTGCAGGTTAAACATAAAACATAAGATCGCACATGACTTACTGAGAGATTGACTCCAATTATTTTCATCCTTCTAACCCCCTCCTCTCTGGGCCATACCTCCAGTGTCAGTTTCTGCAGCCTGTCAAACACACCCTGATCTGCTGTCAACTCTACCTGACTGGAATGTGTGATAAAATTAAGATAAATATCACAATAGATGAATTAAGGAGGTATCACTACAAGAACATTTATTGCTTATTTATTTAATGTCAACTTTATGTAGCGCAACTGCAAATTAAAGCTGCTACACATTTGAAGAAATTAATAAAATTTTGAAATACATTTTGAATGATGGAAAAGCGATGACCCATATCTGTGTTTTTACTTCTTTCAGACCATGTTCATTTAAGTCTATTTGTTTCTATCTTGTTTATTTGCAGATTATCAAACAGAATCAGGTAGGAAAATATACTGCTTATGCTACTAAAAAAATAATGGACCTACCCATCCCTAGATGTCATGACTCCACCCATGTATCCCAGAGCTTCATTCTCCATCTGAAACTTGTTAACTGTGATTCGTCCTTTCTGGTCCCTGTTGGAGAAGTTATTGTTCCTAGTACACACATAGTGATATGTACCCACAGTTGTCACTTTCACTGGTTCCAGGTTAAAGTATGGGTCAGCATTATTCAGGTCTTTGTCTGCAGCATCTGGAAATGGACAAAGTGCTTCGTGTGATTATTTTTTTATCCACCAGCATATGGAAATGAAATATTGTCTCCTCTGAGTTTTAAACTACCAGCATAAAGAGTGAAACGTTTGACTTTGAAGGCTGTAGACAACAAATTCTTAATCTGGAAAAGTTCAAAAATGTTGTAAAATATTTGACACAGCTATAATATGAAAACACAGATCTGATTATCTATACTCGTGATAACAACGATATCCACCTCATTTGTTTTGTCTACTTTTAGTTGTATTTGCTTAATCATACAACCAGATTATTAATATATATGCCTGAGTCAAAACGCGTTTTCTAAAAATAAAAAAAAAAATAAATAAATGCTGTAATGACCTGAAGGTCTAATCATTCCATTTACACGAGCCTGCCAAATTGTATTTGTCACTGCTAAGACATATGTGCATAATCTAGCTAATGTGCTTCTCTTGATGAACATAATGGTCTCTGGATGAGCTACCAAATGGATAGAATTCTGGATGAACATACCGATCTCTGCATGAAAGCATATATCTGACAATGATTATTTGATCTATAGATTAAATGATTCATATCAAAATGAAAGGAACTGTATGACAAAAATTAGATGCGCTTGCTACGTATACCTTTTTGTAACTCCTGGTACATGATCTTATCTAATATTTGTAATAATTATTCATGGTTGTAAAGTGTACTGACTACATTTGCCTATGTGACAGGGTCCGTTAAGAACGCAAAATTACATAGGAGCTATAAACAGATGCTTACACGTGTGTTGACATTTACTACTAATAATGTTAATGATAAAACTTAATGTCGACTTTGGGTTAGTTTCTCATTGGCTGATGAGGTTTGAAAGGTTCTAGGAAAATGTTATAACTTCTTATTGGTTGGGCTAGATCACATGACTAGGAAAGTTCGAGATAAATTAGTAGTAAGATCCGTCACGTGGGTTGTGATGTGAAATATAGTAGCAATATAAGGTGAATATAAACGGATAACTGATTAATCAATTTGATATCAGTTTTGGAGTTATCCTTATTTCTTGTTTTTCTATTGTATACTTGCAGACGTGTTTTATGTTTTACGTAAATATTCAACAATAGAACATTTGTTCGAACTGTTCAGTGGAAATAAAAAATTCTTATGGTTTTGGACTATTGTGAATAATTTAAAAGACGTATGGAGAAAGCCATCTTGACAACGCCACGATTCTTGGTGGACCAGTACATTTCCTGTTTTTGAAATTTATAGAACTTTGTCAGGATTATTTGGATTCACTTCGTAATACTGTGTTTTCTCACATTTTCCTTTATAAGTATGATAATTAAATTATTTGTAAAGTTTTACAAAACTTATAGTTTTGCTAATTTCTTTTAGTTTATGAAGATATAATCTTAACACACGAGCTGCTAGCTTTCAAGACAAACTAGAGACTTGAAAAGTGTAGAATGACCAATGTTGATGGAGAAACAGAATGGTGTTTTGAACAGCAGCCCATTCATTATCATCAAAAGTTTTTTTGTAAAGAGTGTGTACACTTTTCCATTTCAGCATGGGCTTGACATGCACGCACTAATTGTCTTTTATGACTCAATGATTGATCCACACAATATACAGTGCTTGAATAGTGCCTTCTAGAGATGTAACATATTTAATGCCACTAATTAAAAAGATTAAACTTATTGTTAATTAACATAACTTATTTTGCATATACTGACTAATAGGAATTTTAACTCTTGTAGACATATTGTTACTTTTCTTACCACATATCATCTGTGGCTCAGTTATGTGAGATACGGCCAAACGCCATCTTGAATGTCACACTCATCGCTTGTTTGAATATATCACATAATAACCTCTACATTAATAGTCATATTTGTTGTTTCAAAATGCAACCAAAGGACGGAAGTCAATGTTTAAATATATACACCTCTGTGCCATTTAGCATTGAAGCTACTGACACTTAATGCACTCCTGATATACACTGATATAATTCATCTCTAACCCAGGAGTCACTGACACTTAATAGACGCCTAAAATGTATTATTATAATGCATCCATATCGCTGGAGCCCCTGACACTTAATGGCTTCCTCTAATACACTGATATAATTTATCTCTAGCCCTGGAGTCCCTGACAATTAATGTACTCCTCGAATACACTGACATAATAAATCTCGGAAAGGTGTTATGTCTTGCCATTCTAAACACATACTGAACACAAAGGGTGTCAGAAAGTAGAGATATGTCTATATCAAAATTAAATACTCTTTGTATTTACCATCTAATGGCAAAAAAGTCCCACATCTACTCACAAAATATGTTAAATTTCGTCGATTTTGAATGCTAGATATTTTCAAACACTTTGCGTGCATTTTTTTTCTTCTCGATAATATTTGTAGAAATGACTAAAAATTAGTCAAGATTGTGGTGAGCCATTTTATTGCATGAAAAATTTAACTTACTTGGCTTGAGGAAAGACAACTGAATTAGATCAGTTTTGCGTAGGTCCAGGAAAAAGGCATTGTTCAGACTGTTGGGGTAATTGTTGCCATAGTGACCAAAAACAGGACCTGGTCCAAAAGGGACATCATTTCCCTCAGGGTACAGTTGAGATGTGAGGAGAAGTGCATTATTACGATCAGTCCCTGCCTTCCCCTGGCCAGCATTATTTGGGGGATTTTTATCTGACCCTGTCCATCTGTAATATACAGGATCCTTTGAGTAAGTCTCTTCCTTGCTTCAGATTAAACGCATTGCATTTTTTAAAACAATTCAGTTCCAGGAAATATACAAGTATTTCCAGCTTAATGACATTTGTTGCGAAGGGAAATATATAAAGTATTATTTAAATGTCACCGGCCACCTATATAGTACAAACGTGTGATATTATTATAGTCATCAAGAAAATGCATTTGTTATGTTTGCCTACCATAAAAATAATCTGTTAGGCTTAAAAATCTACTTCTGTGGATGAAAAAATTATTCGGCAAACTCCGTAAACAATCGGTAGTTTCCGCGTGCCAAACACGGATATGACGTACATTTATCCCTTCTATTCAACCTAGCCATTCAAGTGTTCAATTTCCCAACGTAAATGTCTGTGTGATATATCTTACGATCGTGCTTTTGTAGAGAAAATATGATGCATTGTGTTGCATATAGATGTAACCAAAAGAGTGATGATGGGAAAAAAGATTCTTCTTTTTTTCGGAAGACCCTGTTTACCAGAAGAAAAAATGTGAATTCAAGCTGTGAGATAGAATAGGTGGAGGAGATGGGAAAGTTGTATCATCAATGCCGGATTATAGTCAATTTGGCCCAAGACAATTCGGCTCAACTTAACAATAGTTTGAACAATTTCTTTTTCTTAAAACAACAAGTAGATACTATGTAAGATACGTTTTAGTAATAGGTTTTAGGAAAAAAACTAAATTAAAAAGAAACTGTTATTCTTTCAAAGAAAATAATCATACTTTGCAACGTACACATATATGAAAGAAAACACAAGCAAACATAACTTGCTTATTCTAATTAAAATACTTATATACATTTTATGGTAAAAATATATGCATCTGCACAACGGCATTCTCAATTTAAGTCTTTCGGTCAAGTTATCAATATTCATTTATTAAACAATGCAACTTAACAGATAATATTCTACAGAATATGTATACATTTTTCTAAGGGTGGTGTACATGAGATATTAAAACAAATATGTTTAATTTTAGGCTTCACGTTGTAACACTACTGCATATGATACACACTCAGTTACACGAGAGAGAGAGAGAGAGAGAGAGAGAGAGAGAGAGAGAGAGAGAGAGAGAGAGAGAGAGAGAGAGAGAGAGAGAGAGAGAGAGAGAGAGAGAGAGAGAGAGAGAGAGAGAGAGAATAATGTTGAGCATTTTGTCAATGTTAATGCAATATGAAGCTTTTATCAGTTAATTTTATTGTTTGTTTTTATTTTTCATGTTGTCTTAGTGTGTGCGCGCGTAAATTAAAAGCTTGGCATTACTAGTAAATATTGTCAATCATATTTGCTTCATTATTCCATACAAATAAAAAAAGAATTAATTTTGTGTTGAATTTGTCCCCTCCTGCACAAAGTAAACATGATAAACATTCACTATCTTGACAAAAAATGAAAGTAATTTGTTGAAGAAAAAATATACCCATGAAAAATATACCCATGTTGTAGATGCCGGTTTGCGTATGCGTCCTTTTTGTAGAGTATATCCTTTATGTCAAATAACAAAATCACAAAAGAGACGAAAATATCACCAGATTGCTTGTAAGTATATCCAATGCACGCATGACGTTACAAGGTGAAAAGTGACTAAGATTGTAGTGTATCCAGGTTAATTATACGACGGTACGACGGTATCTTGCAAATAAAAATCATTATTCTGAAATACATCCACTGTGAGTGTACAAATGATAACCTTTTCGCTAGCACGGGTTAGAAAAGTGTTATTAAAGCCCGTTATTGTTGTGTATACTATTTTCCCTGCAAACTATAAATTATGATCACATATGGGAAACAAATAGAAGCCCGGTTGATGGATAAACACAACTTGTAGCGAGAAGTAAACTCTTTTCTTAAACTTTCCGACAGGATATCAGATGCAAAGGTTATTTTATTACAAAGCAAACAACTCCGAAAACTGACTTTGGTATCTTTTAAGTGTGCCGATTTTTATTATGAAGTCGGCCCACATGAAGAAGTCAAGTTTTTTTTTTTGATTCTTTTAAGTGTGCCGATTTTCTTTTCTTTACGCATAAAGTCGGTAGACATAGAGAAGCAAACATTGATTCATTTTTACCTGTATTTACGGGAATTTTTCAAAATAAATTGAAACTATAGAACAGTTTTGAAAGCGACACAATCTAGTGCGTCGCTCATGCATATTGATTTAAGGCTGAAAAGTAAATTAGTTTTCAGTAGTTTTATCTAAATGTTACCTATCCATGGTGTATAATGTTTTATTTTTCTACAGCAAGAAGCACATCCTGTGGGGATAAATGTACGTCATTTCCGACTGGCGGCCTCTGTAGGTGGGAAATCGTAGCTAAGGGGTATTAACTGCGTTGTATACTTCATTCTCGAGTAATTAAATTATTATTTCTTCTTTTCACTTGATAATGTTTTTGTTCTTTTTGTGCGAGTATAACCACTTTTATTCATATAATGTAAATATGATGTAAACAGAAAAAAATGTTGGAGTGTGGCCGGTGACTTTTAAGTGATTATGGTGTTTTCAATATGATAGTGACCATTGTATTTTCAGAATGTAAGTGAAAACGGTGTTTACAGTATGGTAGTGAATTGGATATTTTCAGCATGAAAGTGAAAATGGTATTTGCAGTATGAAAGCGAACGTGGTATTTGCAGTATGAAAGCGAACGTGGTATTTTCAGTCTGGAAGTGAATATGTTCAATATGAAAGTGAACATCGTGTTTTCAGTAAGGTAGTGAACGTCATATTTTCATCATAATGTCAGCCATGCTTACAGAAACAGATTACAGTATTTTTGATTTGTTAGCAGCAATTACTTTCTGGAAGTGTGCACATTATTTTCAGTCCGGTGTTAAACACTGCCTAAAGAAAAACTGGACAATATTTTCAGTTTGTTAGCACCAATTACTTACTGGAAGTGTACATAGTCTCCTGTCATGATGTTCAGAGTGTTCGGGACAAAGTCGTACTCCACTGCCGGATAAACCTGCACAATGTTGCCACGTTTTCCACGAACATTCAGATTGTGGATCACTGCTCCTTTTAAACTGTTTGGCCTTTCCTTGATGGAGAAAACATGGGTCCTGCAATATCGGCATAGGTACAGAGAAATCAGTAAAATATATATAACAGTAAAATGGATACAACAATACTCATGATCATTTGTGCTCAAATGAGTAATGATATATTGACACAAATGGGAACTGATCTATGGACAAAAATTATTAACTGACGCTAATGAGAAATAATATATTGACACTAATGAAACTGATATAAAATATGCTAATCAAATTTTCTTTTTTACCCGTTTGTCAGAAACGTCACTTGTTCAACGTTCCTTTTCACTTGTCCAAAAATTGTTGAATCCAGAATGTATCGGTTGCATTGACATATACACTTATGTAATTAACCTGCGTTAATTTGGGACACTGTCTACAACAGCAAGCATCCTTCCCTCTAAGTCAATAAATTCAAACAAGGGAAAACAATTAATCTAATGCGACTGAAACTTTCTGTCTCTTAAAATTATGTTATATTTGCTATTTTCTGATAGAGATTCTGGCTTATATCTACTGGGAGAAATAATTACGTCCAACACAGTAGAGATCTTGGGTGTTATTCCTTCATATTCACATGAATTTTTCTTGTCCGAATCTTATTAATGTCCTTATGAAAATAATTTAACAGGCTCATTTTATCCAAAAAGTCGTTGTCAGCTTACTTGATAGTTACTTCTAAATTATTACATACATTTTGTCGTTTAAATGCTAACAGAGACATCCCATTTAATAGCTTATTTTTTTAACTTCATACTAAAAATAGCACATGAATTAATTGTCAGTAAAATTAATTAAAAATTAAGAATCACCATTGTCATTTAATTAGTTCATAAAGGAAACCAAACTTCACGTCGATAAAGTTCCTTTCTCTAATTTAATTACACTAACTCGCTGGATTAAAATCAGAATTAACCATTCGTGAGGATCTGTTATGAGCAAACAATACAACAATGCCACTTACATCAATGATAAGTTTTCAAATTGGTGTTTTGTTTGGCGTGATTTGATTTGTCGATGATTTGGTTGCTTATCCGAAACGGCAGTCAAGCGGCAATATAATGTGCAGACCTGAAACACTTATCAATGACCAATAGTACAGAAGATAGATCTATGCATGGAAAGGGTACCATCAAGCAGTCAGTAAGTCCCGCTGGCATGAATGGCCAGATGAAATTAGATAAAGTATTTGAAGTAAGAAAATACGAACTTGCTTTTAAAATAGGATAAAAGCACCTTTCCTAGATTAGTAACTTTGAAAAATGCTACTTGCCTGACCTAAGAAAGGAATAGCTTGAAATATTTTTAAATAAGAATGTCAATGACCTTTGCGTTTTGCTAAGAAAGAGAGTGTACTTGCTTAGAAGTCGAATAGCCTGTCGCAATAGTAAAATTTTGAAACAAGAGTTTCACTTTAGTAGATGTCGTATTTCATAATTGACCTTTTGGAGCAAATTGTGGTAATAATATTGGTGTTGTTACTTATGTGGCATATCTTATACTAACAAACTGGTCTGTAAGAAAATTATTATTATTATTATTATTATTATTATTATTATTATTATTATTATTATTATTATTATTATTATTATTATTATTATTATTATTATTATTGATGAGACTAGTAAAAAATTTAGATCCAATGCAAAAGATTTAGTATTTCACAAAAATTAGATGTGACGTATAGGCAGCTTTGTTACCTTTTCCTTTTCACAAACTGAACTAGATCTGTCTTGTTCTATAAAACTCTCACCTCCTTCTTACAATATGACAATGGGTAAGCTAATAATGAACTAGAAGTAATAATAACTTGCACTGGCTATGATGAGAAAGATGATGATGATGATTTGGATGATGTTAATGATATTTAAAATTCAACCTAAGTTTGTTTTTCTTCCCTTGCACGCTTTTGAAAAAAGTCCTCGTAAAGAGCATTAGATGTTTCCCGATACTAAGCATTGTTTTCTTAGTGCCCTGAAGTTTAGTGACAATAGCTTGTACATGTTATAATGATCATTTTGATGACATTAATAGGGATGATCATTTTGATATTGTTAGTGAAAGTAGGCATAGTGAATTAATTAATGATGTAAGTGATAGTATGGACGATGATTTTGATGACATTAACAGGGATGATAATTTTGATGTTAATGATAGTAGGGATGATGATTTTGATGACATTAATAGGGATGATGATTTTGATGATGACAGTGTCAGTAGGGATGATGACATTGATATGTTAGTGATAGTAAAATGATTTTGATGATGTTTGTGATCGTATGGACGATAATTTTGATGACATTAATAGGGATGACGATTTTGATGTGAATGATAGTAGGGATTATGATTTATACCAAACAAGGTTAAAATGACAGTTTTCACACAGTAATAAATTCAGTGTTGTAAACCTGTCCTGAAATGTGCGGCCATATTGCGAAGTATCCACAGCAAGCTGAAGCTCAAAGTTGGCATCAGCAAAGAGCTTGACATTTGGATTCCCTTTGAAGACAAAGCCTCTATTTTTGGCTACCTCTGCACTTGACAAGACATACTTGTCTGACAAATCGAGCTTAGTTGGATTTCCATTGTAATCAGCAGTGGTACTCCAGCTGTCATAATCCCCAGTGGATATGTTGTACCTGTAAAATGATATTAGTATTCTTTACATGTTAAGCGATATCTCAAAACCAAATATTATAACAGCCCTAAAATAAACATATTACGTACTTGTTCTAGTGACCCATATTTTTGTATTCAGAAACATGCAGGTAGGTCGTACTGTATACACTAAGTAACTACATGAATAAATTTGCAGGTAAATCGATAGGTCTTCAGTAACATGCAGGCAGACCTGGTGTATACACCCAATAATTGTATCAGGAAATTTTCATGCACATTTACAAGTATTATGAAACACACGGGCATGCTTAATGTATAAATCGAATATTTGTTTTAGTAAATTTTCGTTGGGAAGTAAAGAGATCAGATCATTCTGTTTTATGTTCGATGCATTTTATTTTGTCATCAATCACTAGACCACATCTGGAAATGAATGTTAACGGTCAGATAGACTAGAATTTACAAACGGCTGATACGTTACCTGATTCTAAAGACACATTTGGTTTCATCAATATTAGGTAGGGTCCAGTTGTAGAGATTGGGGCTACCGTCCAGTCCATTACCAAGGTGATTATCGCGAGAAAACTCTGTCTCTCGACAGTCAGGTTGTGGCAATCCATGTGTTGGAAACTCTATCCACACGCCTCTAATACTATTAACCGTTGTTTTCTGAAAGGAAGAACATATAGTGTCGTCTTGCTAATCTACACAAAACTAGATACGTTTTCTTGTTTTAAGTTGGTAGGAAGTAAAAGATTGAATATGGCGTATAAATGCCAAGAAGCCATCACACTTAAATGTCTTCCCATGTCAAGTCAAACATGTTCCATCTCCCTGTAATTGAACACAACAAAAATGCCATTTTGACTTATTCCATATCCTATGTTGTCTTTTGATTTTTCTTCTTTTTCCACATATTTTGGATGCATCTCGAATAGGAATAAAAGCAAAATGTGAGTTGCAGAAGTTTGACTTAGTGCATTTAAAAATATCCAGCAGATGTCAGAGAGGACACGTTCTATGTTCTGTACGTCTAAGGAGACATTTACATTGCATTTCCCAATATAATTTATTTTTTATATTATAATCAATTTTAAATCAAATTTATTATTCAAGTGGTAAATAATTCATACGTTGGTATGCAGATATAGAAGTGACAAGTTAGTACCATACCAAAATGCTGACTGAACGTCGTTATCAAGTACTTATCACAGATGAAAGAATAACTATGTATGAAATAAACTAATTACCAACCATTAAACAAATAACACTGGAAATAATAATTGAAAATAATTACTAGACATTAATGCAGTGATTATTCTTTCTAATCCAATAAAGCCAAGAAATATTTGCATGACAATAGGGTTTACAAGAAAACAATAAATCTGTCAGATATACAATATAGGTAATGAAAATAATAACATTTGTACTGAAAAATTTCACATCTGTACCTCACAATCTTCTTTGTTGTTGGGAAGACTTTTCTTTGGGAAGGTGTAGATTTGATACTTGGCTTTCTTTAGATCCTCAAACGAGAAATAACATCCCCAGCGTGATTTGACATTCTGACTCTCAGACTGGTAGTAAGGACATTTCTTTGCATTATTCGTCAGTATAGCTATGTCCTAAATTCAGAATAATGTCATTTAAAAAGTTGCTAGTAAACTGTCACCAAAATGACATAAATTAGAGTTTCTTGTATGTTTTAGAACTGTTATATTAAATGTGACACAGAAAGAAATTTTACATTAAGTCAGGATTTTTCTTTTCCAATATTATATACTTTGGGTTAAATGCTATTATTTTATTACAAGATTACGAATATCTTGTATTTATGCTTAAAATGCTCATTTTATTTTATACTAAACTGAGTTTAAGCTTGGAAGACTTATCTCACACAAATTTTCATACCATCTCTTCATTAGTTGTTTGAATTGTAATCATAAACCGATTATAAAAAAAATGTACGTAATGTAAAATAAGAATAATTTTGGAAAAACTTGACACTGTAATGATAACATGAAGCTGTTCGCATTTCCAATAATGATCTATAATGAAAAAATAACAAAGGCATTACAATAAATGCATCCAAAATAATTAGAAGCTGACAATGCAGATTAGCAAACAACATATGACACATTCAATTGCAAACTATGTAAATGCATATTCAATATATTGTTTTAAAAAAGTTCTTTATTATCACACAATAGCTGCCTTTCTCCCTTAGTTTTCAAATGTAAAAGAAGTATGGGAGAACACCCTACTCTGACCACCTCTGAAATGGTATCATTTCTTAATATTAATGACATAATCAAAACCATTCATGTTGTCAATTACGTAGCATCCTGTGAAATAATACCAACTGGAAAATAGGTTAACCAATTTTTAAGTTCGATTGGTTGTCTTACTCTGGACATTATGATGTCATATGCTTAAACTTTCAACGGAAGTACATGAAAATTTGATTAGTGTAAGCTTGAATGTAATGAAGATTCATTCTGATTTTCATTTTGTCATTAGAACGACCACAAAACAGTTATGATCATTTAATATGAATACAAGGAATTACTTGTGCAGATGATAATTTAAGTATTGTGTCTCGGCATTTTAAATGGTAATATTCTGAAGACTTTCATTGTCCTTATAGTTCACTGTGAAATCGTAACGTCGTGGCAATTACTAATTTGATTTCATGAGAATAAACCCGGGTTTTATACCACAGTAACCCATGGAGTACATGTTTAGACTATACTAAGAAACAACAAATTTCATGCAATACCTCTAATCCCTTTTAAACAATGGCTCGTGAAGTAATTAGAATCCCAAACATTAAAATGTATATTTAAGTGGAAATATGTAAAGAGGAATTTCTGAGAAATTTTTGTTAGTAATATGAGCATACAGACATGGAGATAAAATCTAATTTATTAATCAGCCCCAGCCCCGAGAAAAACCTCAATGAGGGTAAAAACAAAGAATATTTGAAGCCATATAATTTCTTATTGATATAGTTTTTTTTTATGATTTGATCATTACAATTGGACTCATTGCTTCATGAGGAGTAAAACCCAGCCTATAATACCTACTCTTTTTAGACATTAATGTGATGACCAGACATCCTATTACATTTTTAATCTCTGTTAATATTAACCAATGAAACAAAGTGTCAGTCCTGTAGGCTATAAATTTGTCTTTTATCTTTTATCAAGTAATTTGTATTTATTCTTTTCATTTGAGTTAATATCTGGAGAATCCGTCATTCTTTTTCTTCCCAACTTTTATGCATGTGTTCAAGTAAACTTCTTGGTGTTATAGAGATGTTTTTCTGGATTATGAATGATGGTGATATTTAAGAAAAAAGGGAAACTATAAAAGATTCTGCAGAGCTAGTAAATTTCTCATTCCCAAGTCTTTCCTGCTACGAATAGATTTGTGTTATATTCTCAACATGTAACTGAGTTAATGTATAAAACAAATATGATGGAATAATGGATGTAAAGATAAAACGACGAGAAACACAATTTAATACTTTTCAATTTAGAATTAAAAGTTGACAAAATAAGAATTATATTACAAATTGTGCAATAAGAAGTCCAGTTAGATAAATAACACTTACTTTCCAGGGTGAGGGTTGCCAGTAGGGATAATAGTCTCTTTCCTCTGCACACTCATAACCATATCGAGTGCCTTGATTATCTTGACGTGTATATTTGGCTGTGTGTTTGTTGTCAAAGTTCTGCCAGAGCGATGAAACAAAAAAGTATTAGAGGATTATATTTGGATGTGTTTGTTGTCCATGTTCTGCACAGATTAAGAAGATAAATTAAATATCTCTTATCATCAGTTGCATGGTATTATATATGAACTAAATTACCTCGAAACAATGGCGTAATTATTAGAATTGATCTGTAACACAAACATTTTTTACTACTAAAATAAATGTATCTTTTTATGTTCAAATCAGCCATTGACATGGAATGTAATCCCTGTCCGATTAAAGTGCATGTAGGACGAGGCCAAGTAAATGTAGAAATAAATATTTTGACAATATACCTATGGACATCTAGACATGTTGTTTCACTCGTGATAATAGCTAGTAAATATACAATTATGACAGGAATGATTGTTCTGACAATATTCATATAAACTTCTCGACATGTTGTTTTGTTCTCAGAAGGTGACAATTTCCAGTAAATATACAAGTAGGACAGGAATAATTATTATGATAATATACATATGGACTAATGGTCATGTTGATTCAGCAGGTGACAATATCCAGAAAATATAACTAGCATGACAGGAATACTAATTTTAACAATATCCAGAAAATATAACCAGCATGACAGGAATACCAATGTTGACAATATCCAGAAAATATAACTAGCATGATAGCTATACTAATGTTGACAATATCCAGAACATATAACCAGCATGACAGGAATACTAATGTTGACAATATCCAGAAAATATAACCAGCATGATAGCTATACTAATGTTGACAATATCCAGAAAATATAACTAGCATGACAGGAATACTAATGTTGACAATATCCAGAAAATATAACTAGCATGATTGGAATACTAATGTTGGCAATATTCTTTTAGACAAATACGGTATGTTGTTTGACTAAATAAAACATTTTCCAACTTCACTTTTGTGATCAAAGAGCTGCATATAGGTTATTGAAAACACAAACCCCATAATAATTGGTTTAAGCTACACGTGATAGGCCAGTGTCGAAAAGTATAACAATATATTCAAGGGCACAATATTAAAACCCCCCAGCCCCCACCGAAGAGCACGAACCAGGAAGAAAATGTTATGTTGCATTCCAATATGAAGTAAAGTTGATATGCTTTATTCAAATTTAAGTGATGGGGAAAAAAGTTAACAAGCAAACCGGTCTTATTTGGGCTGAGATTGCTCAAACTAGCTGACATCTACTTATGAACAAAGAGTCTTAAATTGAGAAGTGTCCATCAAACTGCTCAACTTCAATGGTCACTTTCAATGGCCGCAGCGGTAGAGGTAGAAAGATAAGGACGTAATTTTATTATCCCAGAACATACTTGAACCATGTAAGATGTTATTTATGAAGTATATAAGTAAGAAATGTTGAAGTCAACTCTGTCCACAGACGCGACCATCCAACTACCGTCTAATTCACCAATAATATAAATACGAATAATAAATTATGCACGCACTGTGTTTAATAGTCCTCACTTGTAGGCATTCGTAGGGAATTGCTGACTCTGTTCTCAATAACTTCAAACGTTAGTTAAGGTATATAGTATTAAACTATATGTGCAAAACCAAGATTTTCGTATTATACATGCCATGGCTAGGACATATCAGTTTGGATACAAGAACCTATAAATGTCTTAATTACTCAAACATAAAGCCATCCACAAAGTTTGATTAAAATAAATGTTTACTGTGGAAGAAAAGAAAGGTTTTTCTGTAAAACCCATATTTGTTGCAGACAAGGTGGCCCTGACTTTTGAACTTTAGACCAAAACATTTATCAGTTTCTTTTCTATCTAACATGTAAGTCATCCACAAACTTTGATTAAAGTACATGGTAAATAACTGCAAGTTTTGTACAGAAACAAGGGTTTCTTCTTTAGTTACACAGACATTGAAATCTGATGCCAAAATCAACACGCTTCTTCCATACCACACGTGAAGGTATCCACAAAGTTTCGTCCAGGTATATGATGCAAAAATAATTATACTGTATGGAAAACATTTTTTTTTAGTCACAGTGGCATTTCAATACAAAATCAAACCATTCACCCCTTACGTTAAAGTTTGATAACTGCAGATGGTGGGTAAGTTGAGTAATTGTGTGGAGACAATTTTTCTTCTTTTAGCCACAGTGACTTTGACACACTGTCCATTAGAGTCTAAAATGAAAAGGTTACTTTCTTACCAAAATGTGCAAGCCATGCACAAAGTTTAGTAACTACTGATGGCGGAGAACTTACGTTATTATGCAAACACATTATCTTCTTTCGGACGTAGTCACCTTTGACCGTTGACCTTTTGACCACCAAACCGGTAGGTACTTCCCTTGCCGAAGTGGGAGTCGTCGATACAACGTTGGCTGACTATACATGGTGTAGAGGAGTAGTCATTGCCCTAAAAACTGTTTCTTCATTCACTGAATTACCTTGATCTTGGATCACAAAATCTTTAGGATTCTTCTTTACCCAAGAATAAGCCATCCACAATGGACTATGGACTTTAGAACTCTGTAATATCATCAGATTTTATTTCCTTTACTTTTGGCTTTTTATGTAGCTTATACAGATATACCTTTTCATTTGTTTCCATATTAATTTGCATGCGAGACCTCATTGGCAGTCGCGCGTGAGGTGCAAATGCAAAAATGCTGCTGCTTGCAATTTATTTATTCAAATAGAAATATCTCTTCAGTCAAGAAATATCATGAAACTTTTAAGAAGTTTTTCTTGTTTAGATAGGTTTAAACTGAAAATTTTATGTTGTTTCACAGTGGCCGGATACGTTCATTTAAAATAAAAATGGTTAGATTTTAATGCCTAGATCACTGATAAAAGGATGTTGATACCATGGTTTTTTATATAAAAGATCGCTATTTGTTATTGTCTAATATGGGCAACTTACAGCTCCTAAAAGAAACTAAATGTATTATAAACGTGAGCAATAAATATAAATAAAACCGATTTTGTGACGTTATAAGTTATGTTATTCACCAAATCAGTTGCATGCCGTCAGAACAACATACACTACATATCAACAGTGACGTTACTATCTCAGAAACACTTTGCAAGATAACTAATTTTAATATTACAATTGTAACGTCTTAAACAATGAGAAAAGTGTAAAATTAAATACCATTCTACTTTATCGGACATATATATTCTTTATAATTATGGAAACTGCTCCCGCTTGAAATAATCTGGTAGGTATTGATTTGTAGTCGATTGGTTGTATGACGACACAGTCAAGTTCGGTTATCAGATATATGTATCCAACAAATATACCTCATTAAAAGCATTATTTACAGTGGTCTGCAATGTTCTGGAACTGTTATATAATTTATTTGGAGTTTTGTTGGCAAAAACTTAATCATATTAAGCGATTGACGTACACGTGATTGTAAACGGTACTGTATAAAGGGTACGAAATAGTTACCGAACGTAACCAGTTGGGCTACCGTAGTTTATTAAAGTATCTTTGCAGTGCATTCATAATCAACATTCAATGCAAAGTATATTTTGTATTTGCAATAAACAAAATTTCCGCACGAGGATTTAAGATGGTGCGGCAACTTGTAATTTTATTCTTTAGGGGCTAGATAAAGATCGTTATGTTTATAACTGGAACGGTTAGTGAGAAAACGATATTGGTAAAACTTATTTATGTTGATTTTCAAACAAATACAAATTCATAACTATGATAACTATATAAGCATTATAAATATTTAACAATAAGCTCCCTACAGGTCATATCAAGCTGTCAAAGTGTAAAGTCTAGAGCGAATTGTTGGACTGGAGCGTTGAGTGGAGCCTGGAGTCTGGAATGTATTAATCTAGATGAAATTACAGTGCTTGTTTCTTATCATTTTCATAAGGTTATGAGCAGGTGAACGTAGCGCGATCAAGGTAGTCCAAAATCGCAATAAAACATCAAAAGGAAAGAAAGAAATACACATCACAGGTTGAGTTTTATCAAGAATTCTTCATAGCATTTGTTGTCAATGCATATCTAAAACTTCAGTCACGAATCTCTTCATGGTCATCTTTGCCGTATTCCACCAGCATCAAGTGACAAATCAATGACAAGAAGAAAAGTTGAGTAAGGTGTACAATATTACCAAAACACTAAGATAGATTCCATGATTATTTTGAATAACCTAATGAATTCTGAATGAAATATAACATTAACGCCAGTGCAATATTGCACTAAGATGTATGTACTGTCGCATAAAGTCTTGATTATTACACCACAAACTCACACTCTTGACTCTACTCCAGATGTCACTTCAGACTCCAATCCAATACTCCACTCTAGATTTGACACTATGCCTTTTTAGCACAGTGGCATCGTACATGAAGCATCATGTCATACTATAATGGCACCAAGGCGACTAGTCTTATCTTTAACTTCTTATTGTTGAAAGACAAAAACTGGCAGCTGCTATTACCATTTTTCTAAGTCTCAGGTATGACTAGACGGGGTTCCGACCCGTGACCTCCCGTATACTAGGCGGAGGTTAAAAACATTTAGGCCACCTTAGCTGCCTATTTCCACTTGCTAAAGATTCTAGCACGTAAAACTTTCATTTTCCATTTTGATATGAAAACAGTCTTGTGTATTTTGTTATAAATAATTTTGCCACTAAGTAAATATATAAACATGTAATATTTGTGTTTTCAGAAGGATATAAACATTGTTAATAGTCATCACTAACATAAGCTTTTAATCAGCAGGCATTTATGTCTTCCTTTATAATTAAATCTACATAGTATAATACCTATGGCCGACTCTAAAAGCAGGTGCTTGAACAAGATTTTTTAACGTCAGAACTGAATTTCTTATAGAAGAATATTACAGTTAAGTGCAAGTTTTACAAGTATATGTGCTGGACAAACGTATATAGACTTCAATAAGTCGCGAAATGCATTTCCTATCACTACGTGGCAATAACCTATTGAATTGAACATTCACATTACTATATAATATCTGGGAAAACAATATGGATTGAAGAAGAAATAAAATAACTAATTTTAGAAAACTCCATTAATGCATTTTAACCTTAAACACATCATGGTGACAATCATACTACAAGTCATAAATAGCATAATTAGATTTCAAATTGAGGCTGAGATTTGCCGAATATGTGTCTATTATTTCTGTGACCCGTAAACATTAAGATTGAAGCATTTTATAACACATTTACTATAGGACATCGTGTGTTGTAAAGTGCCTTATACACCACTAATTTCCAGTCTAGCATATTCTATATCAGGATTATCCATAAGAAATACAGTCGTTGAGGTCAGATTGATGTGGTAGTAGTCGTGGAGAATTATTTTTTAAAAAAGAACTCTCCCTTACCCGAAAATACATAATTAAAAATTAAGATAGAGATATTTTGTTTAAAAATGCAATTTCACTCCACTTGACACCCACTTGACAGGGGCACGAGGGCAACTGTCTATTTGCTTCTTTTTTTGTCCGGCCTTGACGAGTATCTCTTACAAAACCTGTAGTACTAACAACCTTTCGTAATTTGCTTTCAGATTATATGAACCCAGAAGTTACCTGTGTAATGTCTCATCAAAACAAACTGCACGCAAAGATCATCTGATACGATTTGTGAATATAATATCTTGCATTGGCAACTCGACACATCATTTTTTTAATTTATATATTCAGTGACATCTCAAGATTGCAAGGATTATTTTCCTCATTGGCATACCGATCTAAAAATCTTTGTGGATTATATTCTTGAATCATATTAGAAAATGATATTTCTTCGGATAAAACCGAGTCTGCTAAACCTACCCATTCTTCAAGCTGACCACTTTTAGCAATATTTATATTATGTCTGCGTTCTATTGTCTTTTCATGCCGAATAACACACACACACACACATACATCCACACATACACACACGAACAGGTTTGGTCTAACTACTTTAGTTATAAATTACAACTGACTCAGAGCAAACATACGCACACTACTTTGTCACACTAATATTATCATCAGGCATATATGGTCACAACTGAGTGTAGAGCCAGCAGCTGACCTTGTGTGACCTTATCTGTCAGATCATCTATACCAACATATTGCTATATTACCATAAAACAGGGCCGTAGAGAGCGATCATAGGGTAAGAAACACCCGGTCCTCAACTAGTTCTTTTTCAAGCAACTTTTTCTTTTATATTCTTTCATAATGTCTATATCCCAGGTCGCCCCTTCCCTTTTCTTGCCGGCCTGACCACAACTCCCAATGAAAATGAACATCATGTTGTTGTATGTTTTTCTTCAATAATTATTTACATAGTCATTTCTCCTTTTCCTTTTAAATAATTTTGTAAACATATACCAGCTAGACAAAATTCTACTTTATTCATGATGGTTCACGTCGATGACGCGAAATACGCCTCTACCATGGTGTGTGTGTGTGCGTACGTGTGTGTATATTTTATTCAAGTTTTTCCATTTAGTTTATCAAGATCAAGACCATAATGATTTTTCTTTTAAAAACATTCAGGACTCAATTTTCTTCCTTCCATTCACCATCCCTTCCTGAGAATGAACAATCAGGACTTAATTTTCTTCCTTCCATTCACCATCCCTTCCTGAGAATGGTCCCTTACTTCTTACATTGCAAGGACTGTTAAGTGCTATGTGTGATATCATATAAATTCTTTTTATCTAAAACATCATTATTGTCTAGATCTTGAGCATCAAAATTAATAAACTAACGTGTCCTAGAAATTCTAAAAACTAAATAAACAATTAAATAAATTTATACACAGCTAAGAAAATCGTGAAATTAAAAGTATCAAAGACAGTGGTAATTTCTCCAAAAACCAAAATCGCCCAAATTTTGATGATTATACTGACCAATATACATACATAACACATTTTCACCAAATCAGATATATTGAGAACACGTTAAAATTGAATAGACAGTTTTGCAAATGACTTACATTTTCAAATAAAAATATAAAATTTATGCAGGTAATCTTCAGAAACATTACGAATAGCAAGATACTCTAGTTACCCAGTTTTACTTGTACAGTTTTCTTTTAGCTACATCTGAGCCATTTATTTGTATTTCGGAACTAAATACATTAGTGAATATGAACTTCTGATATCTAGATTATAATATCACAGATTGTTGTTGTCTTTTGAAAACATATGTGCTATGAATAAGATTTTCGTTAATGTATTCTAACAAGGGAAACATGGCGTTTGGGCATAAAGTAAGTATACTACTACTACTACTACTTCTACTACTACAAATCATCATCACCACCACCACCACCATCACTACTACCACCGTCACCATCATTAATGCAAAGGTTCCTACAAATTAATTTTCTACATAGGAATCAAATAAATACTAATATTAACCATTCATAGCCTCCAATTTACAGGATTAAAATGAAATCGGACAAAATCATCGTAAGCCATTAGAAAAAATAGATTTTTGTTAAAATTGTACATGGTGCCGATCTCGACATAAAAGATAAAACAATTTCTTTAGGTATATGTTAAATGAGCGTCGGTAAAAAATAGTGTCAAAAGAAAAACAGTTATTGCTGACACAAAGCTGAATTGTCAAAAAGATATTTCTTTACTTTTCTTACTTCCTCTTTTTATTTTCTCTCTTTCCTACTTTATGCTGCTTATTTAGTACTTTTAATATTCTTGACATGTACTTTAATTTACGTCTTTCTTTCTTTTCAAGTTTACTTCTTTTTATTCTTTGTAAGAAATCCAGAGATAATGGCTGAAGTGTCTGGGAAATTTGAACACGATTTAAATATTTTTCCTTGGAATAGTTAATCATTCCGGATCCAAAAGAGGATAGGTTTATTCAGATACGCATTAGTAGTTCAAACTTGCGCTCCAGATCTCCAAATAGAACCATTTTTCGGGTCAGTGCAAAAGGTATTGAATTTACCTTTGAATTTATTTTGGCGTGGGAAGTGATTACGTTGATAATATGAGCACGTGGTCTGGACTGCAATACAAATAGAGTCAGGATATAGAACGATATCCATCTAGATTTTCCACTTTACAAAGTCTGTGTAAAGAAAATGATGTGGTACGCTCAAAAATTCTTTCATAAACTTATTTAATACACTCTGCAGACGTACAGCCTGAATACAATAGAATTCAATCGTCATTGCTCGTATAGTGCAAAATCGTAGGTTAAACCCACTAGGCCATATCGGGTAATCCGTCTCCGCGTGTCCTTGAGAAATGCACTTACTTCTTATTTTCGCTGCATGATATAGCAAAATGTTTGCTTTCTTACTGTTGTTGTGTGGCTTAAAAGCATTTTTTCCCCAGCAAAATATTAGCGTTACATGGCTCTATGTGTGTATGTGTGTGTGATATGCATGTAAATACTATGTTATTTTGCATTTTGCTGATTAGTGAATCATTTCAGAAGAATGTCACATTCGTTTCAAATGTATGTATTATTTCTTATTATTTAAATTTGATTTGTATATCACCAAAGTTACCAATACCTTCCACATCACATGTTTGCAACACTTGTTTAGGTAAGCATTTGATGCTGAGGAGAAACATAAGAATTAGATTAAACTTAAATTAATGAATTTTAGAAAATTAGACGTGATGGCCTTTATGTTACATACCGACACCAAAATTATCTGGTCCCTGCACCGTGTAGTCAGTGAGTATGCGAAATTTTAAAATAGACTAAGAGTAATTATGAGATGTTTCATATATCAAATTGACTTATACTTATGTCCATACAAATAATATCGTGATTCCATTTGTTCTACTGTGTACTCATAATACTATTTACACTGCAATTATGGAATTTTCAATTAATTTACATATGTATACTGAAGTGCAAACATACATAATGGTAATTATCCTCCTCCAACGAAATGTCTTGACATATAATTATCCCTCTATCCCCCCAAACGCCTACAAGTCCCTGACCATTTTTCTAAGTGATTCTCTTACTAGTACTACTACTAATGTTGCTGCTGCTACTACTACAAATTCTGCTAGTACTATTAGTACTTCTAACTAAAGACTGAATACAAGCCACATATTAATATCCAGTCTGAAAGAAAGAGAGATTAGTTATATCCAACAAAATCGCACGAAAAACATTGTTAGAAAGATTATTAAAGCTAATATTCTTATTCATTCCATCATGCAGTATTCATATATTTTAGATCGCGTGCATAAATACAATGAATGAGGTAAATTTCGTTCAAATAACCTTCATGAAAGAAATGTATACTAGGACATGCAACTTAAATTACAACTATATATTTATTTCAAGTCTCAAACTCATGGTCCCTTCCACTTAAAAAAAATCATTTTGCTAGCACATTTGATTTCCAGATTATAACTTTGTTCTACTACCCGATTTCATCGACACTTCGAAATAAACCTATTGAATGACGATCAGTGATTCCAATGTCAATGTCACTGTTACATTGTGTTGTACTTCTAGACTAGAACATAATTTTTAACTATTTTTATAACATTAACATTTTCAGCGATAGAGTTTTTCTAAATTTAAACTTTCCATAATGAAGTTCAAGGTCAAAGTTTATGCAGTGATTTTTGTGTTGTTTTATTACTTTTAACGGCACTTGAAACAAATTAGAGGCTATATCGCGCCGTGGAAATTGGAGCTATGTGGCTCTTCCAAGAATATACAGAACAACTGGCCTAGGCGGGTATCGAACTTGCGACCTCTTATTGAATGGTCCGATGGTCTATCAACTCAACTAATGCGGCTCTCTCGCTGTGGACCACAAGGAGGATGAGGAACCGCATAATGAATATCTAAGCATATGTTCATCTAAAATCAATAAGTTTTTCATTCATTTCTAAGTAATTATTTTGATTAGTTTGTATACTACGTACTACTAACAAATATGCCAGATGATAAAAACACATAGTGGGAACAGCGAGTAACCTACTATTGGAAAACTGAATAAAGAACTCAGAGTAAAATAATAAATCCTTTGAGAAATTCAACTTTATATATATATATATATATATATATATATATATATATATATATATATATATATATATATATATATATATATATATATATATATATATATATATATATTACTGGCAAAATAAACATGTAAGTTTTTCTGTATCATAACTTCATTACAAAATTATTCATTACTAACAACAGGAATTACATACAGTTGTAATAATAATAGAATGCTTTCTTGACAAGAGTATTCTAATACGTTATAGTATAAATTAAATGATAATGGCGTTGACAGAAAATGCAGAACATTTGCTGCAAGATGACTGTTAATATCTTGTGTTATATTATTGAAAAAAGTCATGATATACTACAGCAGTCATCTTCAATCAGATTTATTTTCATATTTGTTAAGATACATAATTATATTTCCATAATTTATTCATTGTACTTATCAAGAAGGTGTAGGGTAAAAACAAAAAAACATTACCATGTTACAGTCAAGTACATATTTGTTTGAATCGAATTTAATTTTAAAAATGGTAAGAAATGACGGTGACAGCTGCTTTACCATATTAATTTATTTACTAGTAGACATGGCATTTTTATTCTCACCCAATATTATAAGTCATTTTTTTACATTATTAGAGTTCGAATTTTTCAAATAAGGCGTGATAATAAAAGACTGATATTTAAATTTTTATCCGTAGGTATGAATACAAGAAAATTGGTTTTCTCCTGTTTTGAACTGGTATGTCAAATTGAACACAAGTTCTGTGTTTATTATAAAGCGGAGAAAATATTCTCTCTAAAGTTTCGATTTGTTTTCACCTTTCTTTTTAACATTATCATTCACATAAGCAGTCTAATTTAGACCAGACAGACTTTTACACATTTTCACTTACACATCAACACATACTCGTGGTAGTTATTACAAAACCAATAGACACATTAGTGTGTATATTTAATTTAATTTTTTGTTTGCTGGTTTTAAATTCTTGTTGTCTTCATTATTTTCTTGTTACTTTCTTGCGAGCCTATAGACGTAACAATATTTGATACATACCAACTTAAGGTGGTAAGTACAAAACTAATAGAAATATTGATACAAACAAACTCGACGTGGCGCATACAAAACCGAGATAAATGCACACCAACTCAACGGAGAGACATATTTTGTGTATGAAATGGTCATGTTCTGTATGTAACACCTCTTGTTTGTGTACATGCACCAGATGGCCATTTGTATGCACACAGCCATTACCGTTTCATACTAAGTTAAGGCTTTTCAAACACAACATTTAAAGCTCAACGTACCAAACTGGATCATTTCCATGGGCATCAGTCTTGACTTGATAAATATAACGTGTACTCATTTTCATACTAACAATAAATTATGCACTAAATTATAATATTTTGTTATACACACACTCGTAATACGGTATATACTAAACAGGGGCATTTTCATAAACCCAGCCTTGCAATGGAACATACAAAACTTTGACTTTTTCATACATGCAATTATGATATGGTAATTAAATACGTGGGCAATTCAATAAACACCACGATAACTTAGCGCATACAAAACAAGGATATTTTCATGTAATCAATCTTGATAAAGTACATACAAAATGGGAACATTTTCATGCAAACAGGTATGACATGGTACTTGAATAACTTTGTCAAACACATAGACAGCCATAACATTGAGCTCACACAACAGACAGGAAAAGTTTTATAAATACTGTAATAATTCCAATATATGTCCTATTTGTATTTACATTTCCATTTATAGCTTTGTTAGATTTTAGCGATCATTTGCTGATTATCAGAGTCGGTGTTTGGAAGATATTTCTGAAACAAGGTAATTAGTCAAAGGCGAGGGACAGAGATCACAATGTACACGATAGTTTATAGTAGTATGAATTTGTTTCCCAAAATGGACAATCCATAAGAAACTTCAGAGATATTATATTGTACAAGTGAATGTCTGTTTGATAGAGCAATAATTCTTTGCATTATATATTTAGGTCATGCTTGTTTTGGGTGAGTGGCGTAAAGTACTGTTCTTCGATTTGGAAAGTTTTACTAAGGTGTAATATAAACGTGATGCAAGGAAACATTGGCAAGTATGAAATTAAAGTGTCCTTATGTATGCTTGCTAGGTACTTGCTAACATTTGTGCGTTTAAGAAGATTGCAGTTGCCAACGACCGTTGTCTTCAGGTCCTTAGAAATATCGTCCTAAAGCCATGCAGTGACTGTTTGAATCTCTAGGTAGTGAGACCATCTTGTGTCTTACAGTACAATCTTGGCAAGGCAGGTATGAATCGGAGATATTTTCATGTACTCAGTCATGATATAGTACTTGCAAAATGAAAATACTTTATACACATCAGTGATATCATACGTATAAAAACTAAATAAAACAAAAAGAAAAAAGTACATTTTCCTGCTGAAATGAGACATTTTATCAAATATCATTGGTGTATTTAATATTGAGAAGACATTATCGTGATTTTAATTAATTAATTTAAAATCCATTGTTTGAACGATCAAAGCGATAAATATTTTTTTTTAATGACACTTTAAGTTCAAAGATGCATATATGTCATTAAAACTATTTGGACGCAACATCCGGCATGCATATCTTTGATAATTGCTTTTAATGTAAACATTCTTTCTGTGTTTTTGCGCACTTCTGACGAATAACCTTATTCAAAATCGGCCATACACATTTCTACCTATGCATAAATTAAACGTAACCAAACTTTCAAAATAAATTTCAGTTTAGTGTGTTGATATGAAGGGCAATTATTTACATGAGTTGACATATTTAGAATCATACTATATAATTATGGCGTCTCTTCGATTTAATTGCATAATTTACCATCCTTTGTATATATTTGTGTCCCTATTCTTATAGCATTTTATTTTTTGGGGTGTGTGAGTGAGTGGAAATCGGTAACAAGTCAAATACAAACTGTATGTATCCAAAATATATTTGTTGAGATATTGACGTCTCAATTTTGACGATAAGGCTTTTAGGTTTACCAATAATAATAATAAATAGAGGGGTATAAGGGCTCTAGATAGAAGTAGCGCCTTTGTTGTCTGACAGATACACTCTCCGAGTGGACGGAGGCACTTGCTCTCATCCCGAATCTCTCACGTCTGTCTCCAAGAAGAGAATTTTTCCGATACACCTCGGTAAACAGTTTCAGCTGGCCGACCAAACGTCGTTGAGGGGGTGATGTTAACATTGCATCACTAAGCGTATGAGCTTCTACAGTGAAGTCGCCGGCTATGACGGAAGATCTCTACAAATCAACGGCTATGTGTTCCGTAACAGGGCGAACCATATATATTAGTTGAGTTTGGCTATAGCCGACCAACTATGGTTCCAAACAGCAGGGAAGGCAGATCTCTTCAATCATGGTTGGCCATGTGCCTAGGAGAGGAAAACTCTGATATTAAACCTACGGCCTGTGGCTTGCTGGGCCGTTGAAGATGGACACCAGATTTAATGGGTGTGGGGCAGTTTGCAGTTAGACTCCACTCCGCCTAAAAGTTCCATTGCGCAGTGATGAAGGAACTGTCTACTGTTTAGTCTACTGTTTACATTTACCCCTACATCTGTGCGACTCTATCAAGCCATGCAGCAATGGGAAAGGGGCAAGAACGTTAAGTGAAAGATGTTACTAAAAGCCGCTGACACAATTCTACACGTAGGCGATTCAGGCTTTTGGCCGTCTGATGTTGACCTGGAGACGACACCATCACCCGGTAACATCTTGAGTTTTCAAGCAGCCTTTCCTACGGACAGCACTGCTTGCTCCGCATGGAGAGGGCTTAGAAAAAGTGGCCTAACCAAAGCTCGTCTCCTACCCCCTCTCAGTTGACCTGTCGCAGCCAACGACCGTCTTCCAACGCGTCGAATAACAGAAAAGACAAGGCATGCCCCACCTGCTCCACCTGCCTCACCTCGCGAGAAAAAACTAAAACTGGGTTGTTGAAACATCAACCGACAGACAGACCAGAACATCGCTCTGCCATAATAGCACATGAACTCTCTGGCCTTGATGTTGATATTGCTGCACCTAGCGAAGTCAGCCTTTATGAGGAAGGAAGTCTGAGAGAACTCAGAGCTGGATACATTCTGTATTTGTCAGGTAAACGAAAGACAAAAAATGACTTTCATAATTCGGTTTCATGGTCAAGGACTTAAACGCCACCAAGCTAACGAACCTTTCCACTGGTTACACTGACCACATCATGTACACGCATCTCCCGTTAGAGAACCAATAACACGCCACAATCTTTAGTATATATGCTCCAACACTCTAGACATATCTTTCTGAAAAGGATAAATTATACTCAGACTTCTCAAAAGCGTTCCAGAGAGCGAAAAAAATAATCATCCTCAGTTCAATGCCAGAGTGTGCTGAGACTCAACAGCATGGAAAATAATTATTGGGGAACATCCAAAATGCGATTTGTTTGTGCTATTTCACCCTAGATAGATTTCTGTGATTGTGTGCGGATGCTTGTTATTCTGTTGAGCTCCGATGAGTTTCATTTTTATGTATTATATACATACATACTACAGTATACACAATGTTAGCATAATGAATAAATTTATCTTCTTCCGAATGCGATCTACTTTGAATAATATAATGAAGGTCCATCAGTCTTTAATTATTAATTTATATTGGGACAAAAATGTGCTCAATAACTTAATGATTAATTAATTCCTTACGCACATATAATTAAAATACACGCGTTCAGGCAATAACACGAATACTTAACACAAATTTATCTGATTCCCCTTTGTTAAAAAATTCTGCATCATTATTACATAATATGCACAGACGCAAAACTTTCCACAAATAAAAAAAAGTTGATTTTAGTGACATTTTTCCCGTAGATATTTTATGATAAAGTTTCTAGTCTGGTTAAATTAACATTTTTCCCCTCTTTTCCTGCTTACAAAAATCACACATTATTTTCATGATGGGTGCAACATATAATACCAGGATGTGAGTAACAGACATTTAGATAGAAATCAGATACTTTTGATAAGTTAAAAACTTCTCACTCTAATGACATTAATGAATTGATAAACTGGTATCACAGACTTTGTTGCAAATTATTAATCATTGTTTTGTGTTACATATAAAAGCAAAAATTAATTAGCAAATATTTTTTCTAATATGCGTGTTCTTATAAATGTATTTTGTTAAGAATCAGTCAGGTTCTATGAGTAAATCTATGAAATGTAAACAAATACGATGCTCTGCAAAAGCTAGCATAAATCATTGCCATTTTCCTGCATGAAATGCGAGTCATAGGTTCTGTGGTTTTGCCATGTGAAATGTGATATTCCAGTCTTTAGACGCCTACAATAGTGACAGGTGTCAATCGGTAGCAGGTTCTTAAAGCAATTAAATATTAGTTACCAGTATGATTTGTGTCAATTAAATAGTATCATCATGAATTTCCTAATTCGAAACCAATACGGTGGTTCAACATACAATCTATGGTCGAAACTAAAAGGTGGAACCAATGCTCATATGTGGACCATATTTTCGTTCAGATCATCTAAATATCATACGATGTTTGATTTTTTTTTAAACCTCATGTTGACATAACCATCTGTTCCCTTCTACTACCGATTATAAGATTTATACATTGTTGCTGTGGTGGAGATATTGGATGTAAAGCGACTCTCTTTTCATTTATGTCTAGCTAAGATATCATAATAAATTTTCCGGTGAAATGCCCATGTCTATGTCTTTCCGTGCTGGAAGATAAGCAGTAATACAATTTTCATAATGGTCTTTGTGGCTGTTATTTTGGAAGTTTAAATCGGACACCAGTTTGGACGAGTTAGACCTTATGATGTATTTGTGCGTTAAGTTTCATGGAATTGATCCACGTAGTGTAGGATGAGTTGCGTCAACAAACTTATGCCAGAGAACGTTTGGACAAAAGATCATACTTTATGCCATTCACAGCCATATGAAAACAAATGGGTCTGGATGCCATTTAAATTTGCTCCATACGAACGTAACACCAGCCTAATGAATGTTATTAATATGACTATCAACATATTTATAATGTCACTTTACATTTATATTGAATATTTCGATATAAAGTACATATAATGAGAGCGTGACTAATAAACTAGTTCATAATAAATATTTTAACTTTTAAAGTTTTTTTTTGTGTTACCAAATACATTGTACAAGTAACTAAGAGGATGTTTACATATTAATAAGATAAAAGAATTAATGTTAATGAATATTATAAACAATTAATGTAATAAAATATAATGGACGCACTAATAATAATAAAATATAACCACATCGAAATATCACGATGGTTTCATATTTTGTAGAACAGGTTAATAGTGTAAATTTAAACACACCCGAAATATCACAAAAGACGTTTTGATACACAGTTATTTACACACTCCATGATATGTTAAAGTATGGAATCACAACACAAACACCCTGTTGAATAAAAACGCAATTAGGAAGTAATGTATTACCTATATATCGGATAATCATAATGCGATCGTCATTTGATTCTGGAAAATGACAAGTATCAGTGTAATATTGAAAAGCAAACCATAACTGACCTAGATATCATAGAACATTTTCTATTGATGGTTACCTAGGGTAAATAAGTATTATAGTTTAATATCTACTGAAAATTTCATGAAAAAAGTGTCAAATATTTAGGCTACGCCGATTTTAATTTTGTAGATAATACATGATGGAAGTCGGATAGTGAAGCAGATTGGGCCTAATTGTCCATTAAATCACGTGATGCTTGTATTTTTGTTTTAATTTTGATTCGAGTCCACATTGTCAAAACCGCTCCGGTGGCCTAGTGGTGAGAGCGTCCGCCTCGGATGCGGGAGGTCGTGGGTTTGATCCCCGGTCGAGTCATACCAAAGACTTACAAGAATAGTACTAACAGCTGCCGCGCTTGACGCTCAGCATTAAGAAGTTAGTGTTAGGACTGGTCTGTCTGGTGTCAGGATAACGTCACTGGGTGGGACATCATGCTACATGTCTGCGGCATGATGCCCCAGTGCTAGACATCACTATGAACTGCCACACTGCAAACATCTTAGCTATATGACTGAAAAATTGTTAAAGCTACGTTAAAAATTATAAGAACCACCACAACATTGTCCATCACATATAACTGTTCGTATCGTGTCGTGCATGCTTTGGTCAATAATTACATGTGTCGTCTGTTTAAATTGACAGTGCATACTATAAATTTCATATACCTTTAAATTAATACTCTCCTAGATATGTCATCATTAGCTACAAGTTTTCTGCAAATATCCGTATCTTCTAATTTCTGGATACCTGAAAGAAATGCCCTCTATATGTGGTTTCCTACCTGAGTCACGGATATGCATGCAATTCAAGAACGTGTGTGTATGTATGTGTGTGTGTATGTATGTATGTATGTATGTATGTATGTATGTATGTATGTATGTATGTATGTATGTATGTATGTATGTATGTATGTATGTATGTATGTATGTATGTATGTATGTATGTATGTATGTATGTATGTATGTGTGCGTGTGTGTATGTGTGTGAGTTAGGAGGGGTAAAAAATAATATATATATATATATATATATATATATATATATATATATATATATATATATATATATATATATATATATATATACACGAACTCCATTTTACGTGTGATCGTTTGAAGAGTAACAAAATAACTCTTATTCGGACACATTTGCAACTAAAAATTTACTGAACAGGTTATTTTCAAAATAGAAACTTCGCACACACATTTCATTAAGATGAATGCGGAATCATGGATTCCATTCCATTAAGGTGTGGTCATGGATCCCATCTTATTCAAATGAGGATAACTGTGGATACCATTTTACTAAGGTGAGTGCGGTCATGGATCTCATTAATCAAGGTGAGAATGGTATGACCATATATTTCATTCATGGATTTCATTTCATATAAGAGTATAGTAAAAGTGAGTATCGTCATGGATTCTATTTTATTAACTTGAGTATGGTCATGGATCCGAGTTCATTAAAATAAGCATGGTATTGGTCATGGATCCGAGTTCATTAAAATAAGCATGGTATTGATCATGGATCCTAGTTAATTAAAATGAGCATGGTATTGGTCATGGATCCGAGTTCATTAAAATGAGCATGGTATTGGTTATGGATCCTAGTTCATTAAAATAAGCATGGTATTGGTCATGGATCCGAGTTCATTAAAATAAGCATGGTATTGGTCATGGATCCTAGTTCATTAAAATAAGCATGGTATTGGTCATGGATCCTAGTTCATTAAAATAAGCATGGTATTGGTCATGGATCCGAGTTCATTAAACTAAGCATGGTATTGGTCATGGATCCTAGTTCATTAAAATGATTATGGTATTGGTCATGGATCCTAGTTCATTAAAATGAGCATGGTATTGGTCATGGATTCAAGTTCATTAAAATGAGCATGGTATTGGTCATGAATCCAAGTTCATTAAAATGAGCATGGTATTGGTCATGGGTCCGAGTTCATTAAAATGATTATGGTATTGGTCATGGATCCGAGTTCATTAAAATGAGCATGGTATTGGTCATGGAACCGAGATCATTAAAATGAGTATGGTTATGATCATGGATCCGATTTCCTTAATGTGAGTATTGTTATGAATCCCATTCCATTCAGGTGAGCATGACCATAGATCACAACTCACCAAGTTTTAGTGAATTTATACGTATTGTTTGTCATTGTAAGTCAGAAACATTATAAATAGAATTCTCAATGTCTTATGTCTTTATTTGACTTCCAATACATGAAAAATATATTATTGAATTTGCACTGCTTTGGCAGGCAAACTATCAACTCCAAATAACCAATGCCAAAACAATACATGCATACAATCGTTTTATAAGTACAAACTCAATAATACTTTTTGACATAGCACAAAGATCTTTGACAATGGTTAAAGTAGTAAATTTCTTCAAAGAAAAGGAGAAAGTATTTACTTTGTGTTTGATCCAATGATTTATATCAGAAAACTGACCATTAATAGTTATCGTGTTGTTTACCTGGTCAGCTGTGAAGAGTCCTTTGTTTCGCTCCCTCAGGCTGCACCACAGATAATACTCGTAATCCTCATGCATCCCAAACGTCTGGTCCTTGCTGATAGCTTCATGTTCGAGGATAGTACTGGAAACAATCATATGTAAGTTTGTAAACTAAGAATAATTTCTCCATTCATTCTCAGAGATGATAGTGGAAATAATCACATATAAGACTGTACCATTTTAAACAATGTATCCAATATTATTAATGGTAGACAATTAGATCAAATTTCATATAGTCTTAAAGTTCAGAATCTTGGATATACAGTGTTGCCATATATATCTTTTATTTACAGAACTATATTATCAGGTGATATTGATTCTATCAAGGGGGTTTTGAGTTTTGGCTTTTCCATTTATTTCTTGATCTCTCTGCCTTTGTATTTATCAGTTTGTCTGTTCATTTGAAATTTTTTTCATTGTCCATCAATTTATTAAATTGATTTTTGTTGTCTCATCATTTGTCTAATTGTTGTTTTTTTGTAAAGATATAATTGGTATCTATTTTTAATTGTTATGTCTCTATTTATTGGTCTCTCTTATTGTCTTTTGTTTAGTTAGTCATTTCATATGTCGACATTTTTGCTTGTATCCCTGCTCATCTATTTATGTTTGTCTCTATGTCTTTTTATCAGTTTCGCTGTTTGTACCTTTTGAACTCTCCAGTTGTCAAATTATTAGTTGGTCGTACCATTCATCAAGCTATTTTATTGACAGTTTCTCAGACTGTTAATACATTCGTAGGTCTCTACATCACACTAACTACATTACAAATACACCATATCATGACCGGATTGCTATTAGACTAATATGCGATACAATATTCAGCTTCGAAGTTTCGGATGGGGATAATGGGTGGGTCTAGATACAAAACCCGATGGACAGTAGACATATCTTGATTTCATTAACAATTCCGTTATTAGTTTATAGTTCTCACCTCCAAAAGCTTTGTTTTCTCATTGATGCTACGAGTGAAGGTGACGCAAGACTAAAAGAAGGTATGCTGCTGTGTGGAGACGCCTTCCTGATTGTAAGTTTATGCAAAATAAAATCTAATGATTTTCTTTTCTCCGAGAAAGGTAATGAAACTTTGTGAATAGAATACACATTCTATGTCACAACTAAAACAATACATCATATTGATGTCCTGGATCTCAAGGGCGTGCAAAGATCATCCTGACTTAATCCATCACTTATGTTCAAATGTTGGGGTCAAAATTTCAAATAAATCAAATGCAGCCATAATTAATATTTTCTTTATTATATGTAATTGTGTAAAACACCATATATTTGATGATACAGACAATTCATATGAATAGTTAAGATTGAAAAATGTATGTTTGAAAATACCATCAAAAGTGTGATTTTTAGCTTATCAACTAAAGACCATAAAAGGTAAAATATATGTCCGTCAGATGTACTGGTATTGTAGCTGAGATTGAAGGAAAACCTCATGAGGAATATTTAGCAATGTTGACATGGATAAGGTTACGTGAAAGGGCATCGAAAACGGAGAGTTACTGTTTGCCCTACTGAATAAACAATCAGTGAGTAAGACTGACTTCATTGGATGTCTGTTGGTGGAGGTCTTATCTAAGCATTCTCATCTTGCTGAAAGACAGTAAGCTGAATATGTAGTTAAGTGCTAAGATGCCGTAATGAGCTACTGCATATCAAGGAAATATTTCTAGTGCATATGTTCCAGGAACTGTTTCTTTATTCACACATTTGAAATATTATGTGCTAATGATGCTAAATGGTAGGCATTTTTGGAAAAGAAAGATCTATTGACACCAGGATCTTGAAGATGTATTTCAAAGCAGTGCAAAAAATCAGCAACTCAACCAGACTGCATTAGCTATCTGGTACATCCTGGTTAAAAGATTTACCAATACATAAATTCTGCAAGAGGCGGCTAATGCAGCTGGTGAAGATTGACAGGATTCTGTGACAGCATTTTCAGTGTTCCATTATGAGCTATGGTGTTTGTATATTTCTATGCGTTTGTGTATATCTGTCTTTTTTGGCTTTGCGCCCTTGGGAAAGGAATTGGTAGATTTCGAAAAAGCTTGTCTGGTTTCGAATTAAGTTTGTACTGTTGTTTGACAGTGCTTTTAGAAAGATTGCTATTGACTGTGTGGTTTGTAACTTGTATACAAACATATACACCGATAAAGTAATTAAAATATCTCATATGTTTTGGAGTCGGAAAATTCCATTAAAGGGTTAGAAAAATTTCATCAGACACGAGACTTTTATATCATGAACTTTATTTCCGCCATTCGGAAAAGAGAAAACAAATATCCCATAGCTATCAAGATATAAAGCAACTGCAGTAGTCCACAATATACACTTTATCATCCGAGCCACAACAAAACAATTAGTCGGAGAGGTCTTAAGACCCTGTTTTATAGCAATGTGAAAAAAAAAATGTGACAAGGGTATATGCATTGTTGAACCAAAATTAGTATAAACAGGAAAGAAAACAGACACCACATGTTAAATCAATTCCCATCTATAAGCTCCCGACAGTCTGATGGGTTTAAAAAAGATAACAAAAACTTGCTGAATAGTACCGAATTAGACAGTAGCTGGGGAAAGTAAGCAAACTAATTATTACTATTCACAAACAACGTGTTTTAAGAAGAATCCACAACACACCAGATCTCTCTCATGGACAATCCAACTGACGGAAATGCCTTAGACCTAACACTGGCTGAGAATATTCAGTCAACCCCAATGTAGCAGTCAATAATGCCCATTTCATTTCCCGAGACACAGCAAAAGAATTAGTTGGAGAGGTCGTATAATCCTATTTTATAACTACGACAACAAATAAGCATGTGACGAGGGGATATAAATTATTAAACCAAAATCTCGTATAAACAGGAAAATCAAGACGTCAAATCACTCCTCTTCTACAAGCTTGTGGCAGTCGGAGATGTTTTAAATAAAAAACTTTGGAACTTTGGTGTTTTACACGTACCTGGAGAAATTTAGCAATCTAATAAATACACATCGCAAGCAACGTGCATTACAAATACCCCACCCCACGAATAACAGTACAGACTGGCAGAAGCGCCTTAAACCTAACACTGACTTAGGATATCAGTCAATCCAAATGCAAACTACAACATCAACCAGACGATCCTACTCAAACTCAGAACTAACATTCCATTAACATCTTGCTCTTCGTCCTTCACCATCACAGGACAAAAACATATACGAACAAATATCCTAACCTTGAGTAAGCTTGGATATTATGAGGTGGTCCTAAGCCCAGACCATTAGGCCCCCACACAAGGTAACAATGTTTGTTACACCTAAAGTTACTAACAAGAGGACTCGAACCAGCTGACTGATCCAGTAACTTAAGTGTATAGGGTAGTCATAATCCCAAACCATTAGGGCACACTGCACAAGGCGGCAACCAATTTGACTTGAAATATCGTTCACAATAACTGGAAGGAAACTAACAATAATCCTTCAAGAAACTAGGCACTATGAGGTGGTTAAAACCGAAAACCAGCAGAACCGGTCTCACATGGTGACAATCATTATAATCCTAAAACTAGTAAAGTCTTCATGTACTTATCAATGGCACATAACTTTGTTTTACATCAGTTACAAATTATTAAGAGCAAATTTATAACTTGGATCTCTGGATTATTTTACCGCCTTTGCAATAATCAGACTTGTAACCCAAGCAGATGGTGCATGCAGAAAAGCATCGAGTGATTAGACTAGCACTTTCAAATACACCAAATGAATACTTAAATACTCAGATTAAGGGTAAAATCTTGTTGGATGGTGGCTCCTTTCCAATCCCTCAAGTGGAATTACCTGGTCTAATGGTCGCAAATGTAAAAACTTTAAGATCATCAAGGCTGTTTACTTAAAGACCATTGTCTACTGATTGGCTTAGGAAGATTTTATCAAGTAATTGTACGAGTCATATAATGATGTGGTAAAGACCAATTTGCAATTTAACATTGGAGAGAGACAGTGAATGTCCATTATACTGGATTTAACCAATGGCATTTTTGTGATATATTGCATAAAGCTAACGATGGTTGTCATCTGTAAAACACATGATCCAGATGTCAAGAGATATACTCACTCTGTCCTTGTGCCATCCCGGAGGTCACTGTTACACATGTACTGCAGTATCAGCTCACAATTACTGTTTTCATTGTTACAGGAGTGCTGGTTGGTCCTGCCAATTACAAAATCATTATGAGAATTCTAATAAGTAGACTGTTCTTTTTCACATTTCTGACAAGTACATGTAATCAATTGCTATCATTAAAACATTAGCACTTTTACAGAGAAGAAGGCAATATGTCTAGTCCACCCCAGTGTTGTATCCAAATGTTAAGGAACATAATTATATGACTAACTGTTCTTGGGAAATTGACCACATACAAACTTTAACAGCGAGGTTAATCTATGGTGTAGTTATACATACATAGATGCACATGGATCAAAAATATTATATAGAGTGCCATTTTCTTAAAAAAATAAAATTATTTAATCTTGATGTGTGTGTGTGTGTGCGCTGCATGTCTTAAATTAGTAACTAAGGACTGTTTTCTAACCTGCCTAGGTAGATTAATGTATCGACAGTATGTCATATTTAAAAACGATAGGGGTGTGGTCTGACCTGCTAAATAACTTTATTTTGGAGCTATAATTGTAGAAGAATTCATTTTGATAAAACTGGAAAAGAAGTTGTCACGAATGCCATCTAAAAGGTCCAGCAATTTCTTAAATCTTAACTAATGAGGTAAGCATGACATGATTATGTACGGACGTAACACAGGGTCACATGTATCAAAATGCTAATTTAAACATGATGGATGTTCCATGTTGATGTATAAATTGATGAAATGTGATTATTCAATAACTATTATACAGTTAACACGGGTTATATTTATCAAAACATCATAAGATATGTAAACTACTACTGATTTTTGTCTAGCCAGCTAGTAATAAACAAAAGAGTAAACATAGCTTATTAATTTGATTGCAAAATACCATTGCAAAATGGCATATTATCGATGTCTTTGGACACATTTTAAGGACACCAATATGGTTTGGTCAAAATAATGTTTCATGTCTTGTAATTTATGAACATAATTTTAAAATATTTTTTGTATGCACTGCAGCTGTATAATGATATGACAGGAGAGACAGACTAATATCACGTTTGGAAAATTATGGAATGGCTAGCTTCTCATTAGTAAATAGTTTTGACACGTTACATTTTAAATTGTCAGAAATTGAGAGATATACGTGTTATTATTCACAGGATTGTTGAAACTAATATCACAAGTTACCATTCATTTAAAACCATATTACTCACCTGCAGCGAACATAATTCAAATCGTGCAAAATAATATGATAACCGTATTAAAAATGAAACCCATATAAAACTGTTCTTTAACACATCTAAAATGGGCAATGCAAAGATATGCTTTCAGCAGACCTGAGATCCCGAACTAATACCTTTGCAGTAAGGCACTTAACAATGCTCTGTAAATTTGACTAATTCTCAGTTAACGCGTTGCGAAATGGCTTGTACCTGTATTGTCGACTTGGAAAAACAGGAATTTGAAAATTTTAGATGTGGTATGCGGTAAATGCAATAATATGTTGAACTAAAGTTTTGTTATAGTAATCACAACCTGTAATAAAAATTTTAACTCTCATGGAGTCCAATGGATTCGTATGAAATCTCAGCTCAAATCTTTGTTTTTTCTTTGCCATGTGATGTCAACAATCATTACCACGAGAAATAATTAAATCAAGTCAGCATAATATCCAACAATTGCAATTATTGACTTCCTCTTCCTTCCAAAAACAGCCAAGCATCTGAATTTTTTGTACACTTTGGTGCCAATTTGGCCACAACGTGTTTGGATTAGTTGGACATTTCAAGAAAATGCTAAAATATTATATCAAACGATGATTTCAGCTTAAATGTTTATTTTTTGTTTGCCATATGGCGACATCAATCAATACCAAGAGAAATAATTAAATCAAGTCAGCATAATATCAAACTAATGAGTGACCTCTTCTTGCTTCCAAAACTGTCAAACGTATGAAAAAACTTTTCTTTACACTTTGATGCCAATTTTGACCACAAGTTGACGATTTGTATTAAAAATGACAGAGTGAAGCATTTGATGTAGTCATATAAAGCTAATCTGATTCCCTGACCATACATACTGAATCTAATATGAAATTCAAGATTCGGACCACACTAAGACAAGCCCATTTTTGCATTGAACCGCAATGATCTTATTTTCATATCAGTTTCTATTATTCCACACGTTTGTATTTCAATGTGCCTTCTCTACCCTAAGGGACACACAAGATGATACATAGGCCATGTGACTGATCGGACCGCACGTTAAAAATATTTAAGGGTATATTTCATTACGACTTATGTTTAAAACGTAAGGGCTAGCAGATCTGACCTGGTCAAATAATGGCTGTGTTTAGGAGAGATAGTTTCAATCGATAATGTTTGTGTTTCTTCAATAAATGTACAAGAACATATTCTTGTGTCATATGTTTACTTGATGGTATGAATTTGAAAGCATTGGACCATATTTTAGTTTCCTACAAAAAATGTACAAATTGTGATATTAAATCACAAAATTCTGGATCGGTTCATTAGTTCTCTTAATAATATTTAGGACTGACGATCTACTCTCGTTCTAGCTTCAAAGACAGAATACTGCTTTGTCTACGTGGAAAACTAAAGCTGTTTGTAATATTCTTTATATTATATCTCTTTTGTTTTATTTAATAACAAAAGATAGCAAGGTAATTAAAGAAACAAACCGTACAATTATATTACATCTTCCTATGAGTCTGTATAAACTTTATACAGAAATAATGAAGTGTCAATGAAAATAAATGGTAACTAAAGGCCTCCAATTCCAGAAACTGATGTCTCTACAAAATATTAGCCAAAACAATAACCACAGAATTTAAACACAACAAAGTATCAGCATCATCTTCTTAACCTACGTGTATCTCATATGCCATTTTTCAAAATGTAGTACAGATTGACTAGTTTCTGATAATGTTTGATTTGCAGCGAAAGTCCTTATATGTACAAGTCTATTATACTGGCACATTAATTCCTGTTTCCACACAAAACTGCCATTCAAAATTGAATCCCTTAAATTCTGATTGTCTGTAATTTTGTAAATATAATACGGAATGCATAATTGTCAGTAGTAAACAATTACTTCCCCAAAATTTGGAGTGAGTGGCATTTTTGAATATTATTTTTTTTTACCAAAACTCCCACTCTAACTGGGAGGAAATATTCTGGCAAATATCATAAGAAACTGATCATAATAACTGACAAAATTCCAGATACTTTAAAGATGGTATTCAGTACATTTGTTGAAAACTTACCATTCTATCTGCAAGTTGGAGCCAGCATAATATTTCATTGGTGTACCCACATTGTACCCTCCACGGTTATTATTCTGGGAGTCAAACAACCTCCAATACAGAAAACAAATCAGTCAGAAGAGGACACGCTCTTATAGTTAAATATGCTGTTAAATGACACACACACACACACACAGACACATACATGATTACAGAAATGCATCAAATGTTTTTAATGAATAATTCAATCAATTACGTAATCTCCGGACACAGAATGCAGCGAAATCCATATTTGCATAGTGGGGCTTTCTGTGTAAGTTTTACTGGTTCATATGCTTATCCTTTTTATGGGTGGTTTTTGCACATTGCCCTTGTGTCACCCGCCTATGTGCAGCTGCCCATAGATTTTTCTAAGGATGTACACTGCTAGTGGAACATATGTGTGGGGTGGGAGGAGGCAATCTGGTAATAACAAGAGGTAAGTATTACATCATTAAAATCAATTTACAAGCCATATCGAAAACTAAACTTTAATATGAGCAATATATTACCTATTTCTATTACTTTTGGGCTGATGCTTCTTCTTTGGAAGGCTGATAACCCCCAAAACTGACAAAACCCAAGGACATTTTCACCCTTTTGATACAAGTGTCCACCACTGGAAGATGGTCACTACTCGGGTCTCTCTTTTTGCCATGAGATACACTATGTCTACGCGCTTGTGCGCATATGAACAAAGGAAGGCGAACATAAATGAGTCTGAGAGGTCCTTGAGGTAACAATGGCATAATATGAGTATACAATAGGATCACCCAAACTTGTGGTAGTGCGTGACATTGCAATGCACTGATGATTAATCAAAACAATAAATCCCATTCCGTTTAATGAGAGCTAATCCGAATCAATCTATATATGATGGATTAAGAGTATATTACTCTACAAATTCCAGAAAACATGTTTAGATACCCCATTTGCATTCTAGAGACCAGTTGAAGGCAAACAAATATGCAGATCATTTTTATTAGATCCATTACATTAGTGTATTTGAAATGAAATAAGAGGAATATGCATGTAACAGCGACACAATGTTTCATTTCTATGAATTTATAAAAGTCACGCTTTAGAGGGATGAATTATTGTAACCTAGATGAGGGTAGTAATTTCTGACCCTAAAAAGAGGAAGCTATGCAATAGCAATAGGTAATATATTCCTGATTTCAAAACAAAATTAGACACAGTTAGGGATCCATCAACATAAGATTTGATCAGAAATGCCGTCATAATGTAGTCTTTATTTTCATTATATAAACAATCACATATTAATTGAATAAAGAAAAAATATATAAAAGAAACAAGTGCTAAAATGGAAAAGAAGCATAAACAATAGATCCGTAAACAACACATTCTATGCCCATCCACTCCCTAATAGTTCTGTTTAGTCTGCTGAAACTTTTTGCACAAAGCCATCATTACCTCACAGTAAATGCCTAACGTCTAGAAAGTTAGTCATGGTATGTAATGCCAAACTAATATCAGTGAAGGAAACCTTTTCTGTTCTTTTAGTCTATGACCTTTATCTATAACTGTTTGACCTCAAAATGGACCTTCCTCTTTCTAACAAAAAATACAAATTTTACACAAAGAATTTTGTCATTAGATGACGTAGAACCTGAGTCATTTTGAACAAATCGCTTTGCTTGTTGCAGTACGTGACCTTGACCTTTGACCATAAAATCAGATGGGTTATTACTTGCCTGAAGTTTAAGGCATTCACAAAATTTCATAACCACAGATAGCAAAGGAGTCGATTTTTTCTTCTCAGAAACATATAATTTTCTTTCAACCATCTTGACCATGACCTTTGAACATTTGTCAAGAAAACTGATTGGGTTTCTCCGTACACTTATTTGCAAGCTACTTAAAATGTGTAGTAATTAAAGAGAACGGATGACTGAATTTATTGTAGAAAAACAAAGTCGTTAACAGACTGAATTATGCACAAAAGGACATCACAACAAAATAGGATTTGTATTATAACATGTATAGAAAATAAATTTGCCATATAATTTCTCAAAAATAAGATCTCCATGATGTTAATAAAACAAAAGAAAGCAAAACACAAAAAACAAACAAAAAATTTGAAAAGAAAACATATGAAATATCTGTAAACTTCTAAACAATATTAAGTTTTAAGCATATTTACACTTTTAAATAGTTTACCTGTTTCCATTTGTCCGTTCTCTCGTGTTTTCATCATGTCTGTTATTTGATCCGCTGCAGATAAAAACAAATTCTTTTAGAAATGATGAATGATAGTCCCCTTGAGTAAGAAACCCTGCTTTCATAATCTCCAGTTTCATGTAATGGACCCTCAGTTTTGATAATTTCGTCAACTGCTTCCTATCTCCAACTCTCCCCCTCTCTGCTTCTCTGTATCTACTACCCCACTTTGGAGAAATATGGCAATGACAATCCATTTTCAAAATGTTACTGAGACCTAGTGCATGATTGGTGGATATAAGACCTGTCTGAGCAAAATTCAGGAAACTGGCCTTTCAAATATCCCTGAAAAACTCACATTTCCAAATATTTTAACAAAATTGATACCAAATAACATTGACTCACTGAGGAACTTTGTTGGCAAAATAAGATTGATTCTATATAACACTGACTCACCGTGTTGCCAAATCAAGCTCCAAAGTGTTATACTCTCACTATTGACGAATTCCTGAATCCCTGCTGGTTGAGTTAATCAAACATGTTAAGAAAAAGACACACACACATACATATATATATATATATATATATATATATATATATATATATATATATATATATATATATATATATATATATATATATATATAATATTTTTGCAAAAATCATTGAAAAAATTGATGAAAATACTCTGTAGTTATTAACATCCTCTCAGGGTTCCATTTGGCATGATTTAGACATAATAGGTTCGTTTACTTAGACCATGAAACGTTTAATACTTGATTCCACCTTATGCCCTTAAAGACAAATACAGACAGATATATGAAAATAGTGTTAATTGGTAGATCTGATAGTGTACAAACTAATATCTTACCGTGGACTGTGAAGGTAAATATCTGCATTAACCGCTACAAACAGAACGGAGCATACCACTGATACAATCGGATACTTCATTCCTTTGTAGCGCTCTCCACAAGAAAGAATAATATAACAGTTCGATTTATGACAAAAACACAATCTTTCAGTAAAAGTTTTGTTATAGTCTCAGCTGGTACAAGTTTGTCTTCATATATCAATGTATTTCTGCAAAAGAACTACAGTGTCAATAAAAAAGAAAATAATTTACTTAAATATGCTGGAAATAATTATCATGTGACTACTTTGATATGATTTGCTCTTAATCACTACTTTTTGAACCTATCGCAAACGAGGTTCTTCTCTTCATGATTTCCAGTTAGGCTACACCTCCGCGTCTCAATGATTTGCAAATAGGCTAATCCTCTGCGTTTACGTGATTGGTGGTTAGGTTAATTGTCAGTTTATCATAACAATGTAGCTCACGTGTTTACCTATGTTTCTCAGTTTACGCCTCAAGTTTCCCACGCTATAAAATACAATGTATTTTGTGTGTTGTGTAGTTTGAAATGATTTATATTGTAAAAATATAAAAGAGTTGATAGACTACGTGGGAAGGACTATCGGCAGGTCTATAATGACAAGGGTCTAAAGTCAGTATTAATATTCACGATTTTGGGCTGAGCGATCTGGACTGGTACACAAATGTTTCATTTTCTCAATACATAAACGTGTTGGAAGGCTTATGAACAGTTTGTCTCACCTTAGAGTGGCACATAAAGAGCAAGGACTGGCTGTAGCTCTACAAGAAAAAAGTCCAATAACCGGTGTAGAAGAAGTTGTGTGAAGGTAGGTAATATGTTAAAGTTTGTTCAAGATTTTCTTTATATTTTACAGATAAAGTTAACAAACATGATAATCTCACTTGTATAAATTTAATTAGCAAGAAACCTATAACTTTTGGTGTACAAATTTGATTGGTAATGACCAAAAACATCTTACATAGACATTTTATTAGCCACAATCAACTCATAATTCTTGTTTTGGAATTTCATTAGCCATGAGATGTTTCTGTGGTTAACATGATGCGTTTTTTTTTGTAATTTCTTCATTAAATATATGATAGTTGGAGAATTGTCACTTATTACTTTCCCAGAATTCTCCATCAAATACAAAAACTTTGTTTATTTTGATAAAGATATATAAATATATAGACATATAGATAGATAGAGATATGTAAAGATCAGGACAGAAACAAGATTAATATATATATATATATATATATATATATATATATATATATATATATATATATATATATATATATATATATATATATATATATACAGAGAGAGAGAGAGAGAGAGAGAGAGAGAGAGAGAGAGAGAGAGAGAGAGAGAGAGAGAGAGAGAGAGAGAGAGAGAATTACTAATATGCACGAAAACAGAACGAAAAGTGCTATCCGTGCATTCTACTTGAGAATGATTGATAGTATTAGTTATAATTAATATTCAGTGCAAAAACACAAATATCCTGTATGAGACATTTTTAAATTAAATCGCTTATTTTCTCTTGTTTTCTCATTATTATCATTTTATTAGAATTTTACCGTCATGTGTAAAAGTAAAATTAGAGACCGCAGTCTCCTGCTTCTCTTCCTTCTACCACTTGTGACCTCGGACATCTACCTGCATAATCCACGTGGCAGCAACAATAGACTTAATGAGATCACCGCTACTCGGTCAAATGCCAACAGAATGTTTGATTCACAGGTAATATATATATATATATATATATATATATATATATATATATATATATATATATATATATATATATATATATATATATATATATATATATATATATACATACAAACACGGCTATTGTATTGTCTTTTTAGCTAATTGGGCAAATTGAACAGGCAACAAATTAAACATAGCTCATGAGTTGGCATGGTCATAAGCTTTAGTTTGTCTAAATTAGCTTAAAGAAATGCAATGAAGTCGATTGTATTATTTTCTTAATAGAATCGTATTTGGCCTAAAATTTTAAGGTCACAGAGAAGAACTGGATATTCACATACATGTTGATCCATCTCCACATCCTGGATACACTCCAGATTTTATGTGCGTATAAACAATGACTAATATTACACTACGTCCACATTTATCTATTTATTTTCAAGATTAAAAATCATATTTGAGATTTCCCGCAGAAGGAAATATTCTGTGGGCTTTTTTTTTCTTTCTAGGAATATACATTTTTCTGTACTAAGATAAATAATATTATAACCTTAAATCATGCCAATATCCGTGTGTTTTTAAAGTCAACTTTATATTTTCAAAGCCACAAACAGGTTGTAAATTACGCAATTAGAAAAGAAATTATTTCAGAAGTAAATATATTATGCGTGTATTTATGTACGTACGGCATATCTTCTGTTCAATATTTAAATACAAGTAAAAAAATACTGGACTATTGTACATATCAGGCTTACTTTGGGTACCATGCTTTCTTGGGTACCTTGGTTACGTTGAGTACCATGCTTACTTTGGGTATCATTAGCATTCATCTTTCAGAAGGAATAAAGAATAGATGATGATTATGCACTTAATGATGAAAAAATATTTGTTTCTATTCTTCTAAGAACAATGATCGTGGTGGTTACAATGTTGGGGATGCAACGGATACAGCAGCTTGGATTGATGCCAAGAAACAATACCAGATGGTAAGTCTAGAATGAACATCTTAGAACTGATAAGACATCAGATCTTATTGACAGAGATGCATTCCTGTTACGCGTTTGTTATACGCTGTATGGTTATGGTTGTAAGAAATTGGGGGAGTGGTGCTTCCCATATTTATTAAGATATGGCACCCACCCAGGCTCTATTATGGTTCAGAAGTTGGGTTAGTGAATGTTGGTGTATAGCTCGGGGCAACCAGTCAGCAATGCCAACGGTTAAATAATAAAAGGGACAAAAGGTGAAATCCAATAACAACAATTTAATTAACAATTAATAGTCAATCACTCGAATTTTTCAAATGCTTTCGATCAACCCTTTGAGCCTATCTCATCATATGATTCGAGTGTGAGAATTATTACCCTGTCCATGGTTTTTACTCGTCTCCTGATTCCTCTAGGTCTTTCTTAATTTCCTCTAGGTACCTTCCTCTTCTTCTCTTTCCGCTCCTCCCAGACTACTTCTCCTCTATTTCTTTAGTCTATCCGTTGACTCCAACTTGTCGACTCTGACCGTACCGACCTCCTCTATTTCTTTAGTCTATCCGTTGACTCCAACTTGTCGACTCTGACCGTACCGACAGTCGCAATACTCTCCCTCCCTCCCTCCCTCCCTCCCTCCCCCTCTCTCTCTCTCTCTCTCTCTCTCTCTCTCTCTCTCTCTCTCTCAGAGACACGGGACTTTTACCTCACACTGGAAGTTGTCACCCAAACTTCCTGTAAAACACAAGGATGGTACACTATTTTTTCTAGGCGCTCACACCACACACTACACATATAGCTTATCATCAGATAAGGCTAGCAAATTTCATCGGTCACGAATCCATTCACAACGAAATATGCAAACATTCTTGTATTGTAAAATACAATATAATAACACAACATAATAAACAACATCATAAAAGCACGATATCATTCACAGCAGTACCTATCCATAGTGCATTTACACTGACAATTACAATAATCAGACACAAATTTTTGCATCATAACTCATACCAAATATACAAATATTCAATGTTTATGCTCTGATATATTAAATTATATATTTTAACTAGTGAACGCTAACATTCATATTACTAAAGGTACAGGTTACTTCGGAATAACCCATCACGACTTATAACATAAATGCTGCAGAACTAATAATCTTCATAATTCTAACTCATATTGATGACTCAAATAAGCTCGTAAATGAAATACTACAAAGTAATTATACATACTCCACAATTTGAGTAATTGGGTAAACATAATGTCAATACTTACAGTTACGTTCCTGCAATGTTTTGCAATAATCGAGCAATTATCTACATTTCGAAGTTCTTCTTTGTTCACAATTCTTTGTCCTACATCTCCCGCCAATTCACGATTGGCATCACGGAGTATAATTCTTACAGCGATGTCTCTTCACAGCTGCCAAGGCATATACTGACTAATTATTGGACAGAAATCAATTAATATTTTGAATCTGGGATTTAGGTCCATCCCTTGGCTCAATTCCAATTGGATATGGTGGGATTGACCCAATCAACTGAACTATCAGGGTTCTTGTTTGTCTTTCTATGTGGCGGGTAGAACACGCCCCGTTTACCCTGCGGGCTTCCTTTTGATCTCCGACCAATGTTTAAAACATGGATGAAAGTTACAAGGTTGGAGTTGAAAACTGAGATTCTGCCGACTTACATAATCGCTTGACACTGGCCGGCGGCGATTGTTCTCACATCAGACGCGTTGAAAATAGCCCCATGTTTATACATCCGGTTACCTAGCTTGAAGAACCTGACAATACCAATGCTCTTTAGACCAAATGTACCTCCAGTAAATGGGCCCAGTACATAGAAAAATCGTGTAATAGTAAAACAGTTAAGGTTCAAATGAAAAGCAATCACATGAGAACTTATTCAAACCAGGGATTTTTTGTAGAGTCCTTTGTTTGATTGTTCAGTTTCTTCAAAAGATTATATAAATATGAAAAACTTAGTACGCAAAAATTCAGGTATAGTTTATTATTGCATTCAATTTATAGTAACTAGTATTCTGAATAAATAGGTGGACTAGAATTTTATACAATTAACATGATATCCAACAATCCAAATTGATCGCATGCATTATAACAAAATTAGTGGCAAATTCAATGCAATGATCAAAACCTGACTAAATTAATTTTATCTTTTAATCAAATATTAATTGTTTTATATATTGTTATAAGTTCAAAGCCTTTCAGTTGAACATTTTTATCAACTACATGTATTCTTCTGTCTATATCTAATTTTCTCAACGTCTTTTTCAACGTTTTTCAACGTCTTAATTCATGTAAATAATCTGCAAATGGGATTTGTAACTGAAAATCACGTGAAAGGTTCATAATCAAGAGGATCGTTAGTACTGACTTTGCAATTCGGCAGGAAAGGATTCTTTGAAAACAATCCTAGTTTGAAACATTATTGAGTCTGCAAAAGTACTTCAGTTGTCCAAAAAATGTAGTATGTACTTTATTCCACTTGATGAACAAGTAGTCACTACTAGACAGATTGATGATTTTTGAAGGTTAACACTACCAGTCAAGTTGCTAATGGTCAAGGTCAACATTTAACAGTCAAGTTGCTCATTGTCAATGTTAGCACTTCAAGTCAAATTGCTCTTTGTCAAAGCTAACACTATGAGTCCGGTTGCTTATTTTCAAATTAACACTACCAGTCATGTTGCTCATTGTCAATGCCTACACTACCAGTCTAGTTGTTCATTGTCATGGTTAGCGCTACCAACCATAATACCTTAGGAGAAATGCTACTTTCTTGCAAATCCATCGTTCCGAGGTACAAACCATTTAGTTAAGAATTTTAAGGTTACCTACCCACCTAGGTGGCGTACGGGCAGAGTTATTTCCCCTTCGAATTTGAAATGACTCTAAATCCTATGAATAATATCGCGTTACTACTTCCTCTCTTGCCAAGTTGCATGGTCTCACCAGATGGGACCTCACAAAGAGTATTTACTAAGTTTCTGGAAGTTGTACATTTGCAAGCGGTCGAGTGGTCTAAAGCGCTGTCCGTTACGGATCACTGCCATCTCACCTCTGTCTGCGTGGGTTCGAGTCTAGGATTCGGCGAATGTGAATATGTGAGAAAGCTTGCCAGTAGCTTCTCGTGGGTCGGTGGTTCTTTCCGGTGATTTCCCGGTTTCTTCCTCCACCATTAATACTGGCCGCCATGAATAGCCTATCATGTGCTGAAAATTGGCGTTAAGCCCAACAACAACAACAACATTTGCAAGTTGGATGAGTCTTTTCATTAAAGATACCTATATTCTTTCTATATTTCAAACTTTTCTTTTTTATGATGAAAAATAGTTCTGCCCTTTTAATTATATCTCTTTTCCGACACTTCTAATTCATTTACCATTTGGGAACTAATCTTTTGTTAATTTTCCTGTAGAGACTGTCATTAAGAGCTTTCATACAGGCAGTATTGTGAATTCAGATTGATTATCAGGTTAGCAGAATTCGTTTAAATCACATTCCTTCTCAAACTCAGCTATAACGGATTGATTTACAAGGTAAAAAACAAGGCTACAGGGACGTCCCTAGTTCGCCTGTCACAGGAAGACTGTCACACAGCTCCTGAACAGAGTGGAAGAGTCAGAGAGAAGTCTAGAGTTTCAATGAGACTATCCCTATTTGGATAACATATATAGAGGACCCACGTGGTATCTTTATCTCAGATCCAGGTAGGAAGAAAACTCCAATCCTGCGTGACTGAAAGGAGAATATATGCGATGACGACATGGAGATCCAACAATAGTTCATGGAAAATGCAGGTCTTATCAGTTAATCATCAAGCTTAACGCATTCACAAATGAAGTTATAGAAATATAGAAGGCATATCATTCGTGTCTCACGAATATACACTAACAGTTTCAAATCTACTCGATAACTTCAATCTGGTGACTGATCTTGTTTTTGAGTTTCTAAAGTGTTGTTCTTTTAGAAAATCCAGGTATCAGTTCCATATATCCTAGGCTGGCTAATGTTGTAACAGATTAGTTTTTCTGCAGACAAGAACTGGTACAAATTAATGGTCTTTTCATGTTCTAGTTTCATGCGATACATACTCGTACAATTTAATGGTCTTTTCATGTCTTAGTTTCATACGATACATACTCGTACAAATTAATGGTCTTTTCATGTCTTAGTTTCATACGATACATACTCGTACAAATTAATGGTCTTTTCATGTCTTAGTTTCATACGATACATACTCGTACAAATTAATGGTCTTTTCTTGTCTTAGTTTCATACGATACATATTCGATGGGATCGACTGGTGATGGAGGTTAGTAATAGGGTAGAATGCCAAAATTACCAACCATTGTTAAACCAATCCTAAACCTAAAGGCCTCGTTAATTGCTCCTTCCTTTAGATTGGAATAGCCGAATGTATACACAAAAAAAACCACACTGGATTCTGAACGTGACTGAACGAAAAGTATCTGAATGTCTCTTCCATGAGAGCTCGTTATAGAAGAGAGGATATAGCACGAATCAAAGATCAGTCTGATCGTCTATTTCCTTGCATTTCAAATTGCACCAAACCTTTGCTAAAGTTTTATGGGGATTAACCTGGCCGAACAAGACACCAACTGGACTGCTTGCAATATCTTAATTGGTTCAATTATCATACAAGGCATGCCTTGCTACTACTTTTGTCGTCACCAGACAAAATCAAGAAAGCTTTTATTGGTGGAAACTTAAAGTTTCAACGTGGTGGATAAATATTATTCATGAAGTAGCCAAATTACAATGAAAGCATTGACTCGCCTTGTAGTCGCCTCGCCTTCCTCATTTGCCTTAGCGACAGCAGGAAGAATGAGCGAAATACATTATACATCAGTTTCAGCGATGACGGTACCCGTTTTCATTGCCAATAAGAGGTTCTCGTCCATGGGTAACCGGCTTTTGTAATGAAATCAATGTCTACTCCAGATACTTCTGTTCAAGAGTACCTATATGATTAAGTACAAAATTTGAAATGGAATCTTATAATGAAGCAGCCCTTGCGTTATGTTATGGAAGATCACACATATGTTGTCTTCCACTCCATACAGGAACAGGAAGATATATAATCAAGGACAATTTTATCCTGGATTAAGTGGGATATTTATTCTGCATATTGGGAAATAACCCCAGATCAAAGGAGTTGTTACACATGTTGGCCCCTGAGGTCAACGTAGTTGCCAAAAGCAGATCTTGTGGCAGAACAGTTTTCCAATTAATACTATCAATGCTGTCGGATGGAGATCGAAGCTGACATTCTCCATTTCTTATATGAGTTCTTTCATCCCAAATGGCTCTACTCCGTCTGGTAGAACCTATAGCCATGGCAATTTTAGTCATCTTACTCCGTCTGGTAGAACCTATAGCCATGGAAATACTAGTCATATAATCACGCCGTTCTACAGCTTCAAATGACGCGGAATAACGACCTCGATGGATTTGTGGGAGGGATTTTTTTTTTCTTTTGAAACCGTTCCCTGTCAGTTAAAGTCTTCTCTAATGGAGTTATCTCACATACCTTTGGGGAAAGGTTATAACATATCCTGGGTAAGAGCATGACCTCTTACCGCGTACCTGTTCACTTAAGGTATCACTATTGACTAACATATTGAAAAAATAACCTACTCTTGTCTAAAACAAATAAATTGTCATCCCGAATAATTACGGAATCGTCACACATACATCCTGCCAACCTCTCTGCAGTTACATTCATATAGAAAGCTTGGCTTCTGCTCCAAGTAGAATTGCGATATTCATGGGATTTTGCGCCAATCGCTGTACCAAGCGGAGATCACTCCTCTCGACTGCTACCTAGGTGGGCAGATAACTGTAAATAATATTGCGGAAAGTTTTTAGCCTGGAAAGGCTGTATTTGCCATGTAGTAGTTCTCCTTCGATATTATGATTGTGTAAGTATTTGTGAAGAGACATTACAGGAGAAATTAGTTTATCATTACAAACTAGATGATATTTCTACGAAGGCCTTTCTTTTGGTAAAAATGGTATATTACCACTAAATTTAACATAACTAAATGATGAACACCGTTAATATGCTTCTTCTTGAAAAACTCTCAACAGCATTCAGCTAAATTTGACAGAACACGTCCTAGCATAAAGGCTTTTCAGTTCTTTTAGCACTACTGGTGATGTACCAGAAGATTATGTGATAGATTGTTTTCTTTTGTCTGATGTCCAATACTACAGTCAACAGCTTCTTATTGTAGCTTTTTAAGGTGACCCTAAATTTAATCACTCTCAGTAGATATTATCCCATGATTTCCAGTCCAATTGTTTCATCAAGTGAGGGAGAAGACATACTAGATCAACGGCCTCTTCAACCTTTTTGCTAATATCAACATGCCTCAAATATAGACTTAAACCCTATGTCCAAACTGGATCCCGCCTTGCATTTTCAGTTGGTTAAACAAGTCACTCTGTGAACGACTTTCTATAAACTTATTAAGTTACCTCTTGGGCAAGACCTACTTTATGATTATTGTAAAATTAACAGGCAAAATCTTTCTGCAGTTAGAGGCTATCTATTTATTAACCAAAGATTGACTTGTCCCTACCATAATTGGTCACTAGAACATATTTACAGTGATTGCTCCGTCAATACAAACTAAGCTTTTGCTTTATGATGTAGGCATTACTGAGATAAACAAAAAAAAATGAAGTAATGCGAAAACATTTCTTATATATCTTTTACTCACTGTACCCCTGTACCCCCTGTACCCGAGTTACATTGTTAATGTAACTCAAAATAGTCAATGGCTCAAATTCAAAAGCAATGCAGGTTTTATCATTAGGGTAGATGGTCGAATCATATTTTCTGGATGAGGGATAAAGTACTGTTATCGATGCAGAAGTGGAAGGCGTCATTTGTGCTAGTGTAACAGGCATAGTTCAGTATCATCTATTTACATGTGAATGAAAGCTATATGCGGAGAACGTTCATCGTGGAGGAGAGCTATGGATTTCATCCCTTTTTGGGTCGCGGTTACTCAATATGTTATACTTGTCTGTAAAAGCAGGCGCAATATCAGTTTTTGGCAAGCCTTATATAGCTACTTTTCATTCCATATTTATGAAAATCTTCTCACATAGGACGATTGCCTTTTGTTCTCAGTCTGTTTGCCAACTAGCTATACAAAACATTATTCTTGAAATGAGAGAAGCAATCGCCCAAACCTAATATATAAAAGATGGTCGGTCAAAGTCCTCTGTTTTACAGTCACTTATTAGCTGTCACTCAGTAGTGTTATTGATTTTAGATCGTGCACAAAACAAATATCAATGATTATTTTTTAGGCAGTTTTGATTCAATTTATAAGATGAATTAAACTGAACAGGAAACAGTTATTTTGTGTCTAAAAAAGTTGAGAGAGAACAACATTAATGTGTATTTTATGATTTACTTGAACAGATAACGTACCAAATCTTGATTATGCATGCAATAATAATAATAATAATAATAATAATAATAATAATAATAATAATAATAATAATAATAATAATAATAATAATAATAATAATAATAATAATAAAAACAGCAACAATCCATGCATGACATTTGATCAAAAGCAAATTTTGATTGGTGCATCAGTGTACATAGGTTAGTTTTGACTTTTCCATAGCAAGTAGTCACTTACAGGTTTGACTGTACATATACTTACATGTTTTTCTCACAATACTATTTGACTCTATTACCAACATATTTCTGTTTATAAGAAATTAGTTTTGAACTGCTGTCTTCATTGGAGCCTTCCTTTCAAATGAATCTTCAGGGCCTGTCAAGGACATTTTTAAGTGGTACTTAAATGTACAAATCAGAAGATGGAGATTTTACTTCTGTTTGCCTCTTAAATAAAGAAATAATACTTTTTCTGCTTAGGGTTTTTTTGTCCTTGTTCAAAGGGTTATCAACTCAGCCGTCAAAGAATTAATACAAGACCAAATGAGAAACTTATATACTTCAGCTTTTGAATTTCTGACAACCACTATAAGCATACCATTTGAAATAACCCACTAACTGTCATTGTCGAAGCTATGGACTGGAGCTCTTTTATGACATTTACCAGCTTCTGAGAGATTTTCTTCTCAAATGGATATGAGAAGAAAAACAGGTTGATTTTCCGTGTCCCTTAGCAGATTCATAATGACACAGGTTATTCTACATAGGCATATGTTATAAATAATGAATGTTTATGTTTACCCTCTGAATTAGTAGCTGTAAATAGTTTATTGACGACCACGTCTTTTCTTCTACCTGTACTCCTTTTGTTATATATTACGTTGGCTTAAACCTGTTTCATATGTCTGGATAACATTATCAGGGCCAGCTTCCTCCTTTCTTAACCGATATACTAAACATCTTTTTTTCAAGTAATATATCTGAATTTAGTAGAAACCAAAATTATGTAGTGATCTGTTGATTATTATATTGTAATATAGGAACTTCCTCCGAAACAATTCTTGCATTTGCATACCTGGAAGAACATGCACCTTTGTTTAAGTAATAACTGGTGAAAGATCAGTTTTGGTACAAATCCCTCTATGCAGGTCGAAACCATTCGAGACTCTCTCAATATGCAGATAAGTGTTTAGAACGTTTGATCATAGAACAAGCCAAAATCTCCATTCACTTGCTATGGCTTAATTCGAGTTAATGCAAGAACTCCTACTGTATAACTGCGTAATCACTATTTTAGAAACCTGTTTGACTTCATAACCTGGTTTTACGCAGTTTGATATAAAGCATAATGACATAAAGGCATTTCAGTTCTGTACAGTGTGTACAGATGGTAGAAAGCGTAATGACATAAAGGCATTTCAGTTCTGTACAGTGTGTACAGATGGTTCGGATCTATTGTCCGATATGGATGAATATTCGACAATGCACAAACCTTCATCCAACAAGGATTTGTATAATGATTCAAAGAAATTTGAGTAGATATTTACAGTAGGTATCCTATTTATCCAGATTGTAAGGCAAACATATTTTGCGCTTGAATATTAGGCATATCTCAAAATCTTTTTTTAAATTTTGTTTCTTGCTGCAATGAAAATGACATTTTACTATGTTGTTCTTGTTAGAAATATTTCCAAAGTGGATCGGCGTTGCCTGGGGATGAGTCGTATCTCGACATCGAGTGGACAAACCAGCATGGATGTGGTGGTAATGAAGATACAAGTCCACAGAAACAGAATTGCATTATGATCCTTCAGTACATGTGTCAGGATGCACAGGACGATGTGCCAGGTAATGATGCTTTTGTTATATAAACATGGTGGATAAACAGCTATTTATCTTCAAAGGTTCCAATACTGCTAGAGCGTATCCATTTTATACCTGAGAATTCTGCTTTGGTAGAATTAAAGTCCTTCTTGAGTTCAAAATCAAGAAATCATTAAACATTGGCACATCCCTTTTGGTATAATATAAATAATGGCGACATTTAACTAATTACTTTATAATGTTTTTCTTTGAGGACAATAAGTTAGCCAGTATTACAATCAACGAATACGATTCCGTTATTTTAGAAATCATGAGAGGGACTATATTGCATACATCATGTATATTTCCAATTTGCTGCCCAATTTTGTCATATACAGATCATGATACTTCCTTACTACTAATGTGCACCATTGCATCGGTCTTAAGATCGCTCAACACGTTAAAGTTTGTCAAGCAGCTATAACATAAGACGTGCTTTCTGATTGCACAAGCTTCAGTATGCGGCATGAGCGTGTACCATGCCCGGTCTGTGGATCCAGACAACATGCATTGGTATAGTAATTTAAATGAGGCAACTTGTTTAATCTTTAAGACCATGTTTATGTCATTAAGCAATCAACAGTAAAGTATTCAAAACTTCTTCTCAATTTGTACATCAATGGAATGGAAGCTGCAGAATACCGAATATGCTCTCAGATGCTGTCTAACGTGGAATGGAAAGCATAACAATGACCTTTAATGACTATCCATAATGTGAAGGCAGGAAAAAAGACTAAGCTCCATAAGGACTAACGGCTTGGTTAGATTGTGTTATCAACTCAGCATACTCTAACCTCTATCACCATCGTGTAAAACTGATTTAGGTTTAGCTTCTAAAATAGGTCTTTCGGATAAATTGGACTATGAATATTATGTACAATTTGAAACATAATGGGGTCAATCAGTTCGCAAGCCCTTACTACTCTCTCCAGCTTCTTTTTGGAGGATCTGTCCTTTGAAGGAAGAGAACTTGTAAATTTGGCACTTATGGAATTTACTTGCATACCTTTTTGATTGTAATCAATATTCAAGCACAGATCACAAAATGATCGCTCTTATACGTATTAAACATATTATTGTGGTTGTGCTAAACGAACGATAGCAGAAGTTCATCCTGTTTTTAGAGGTGGCATGCCTAGATCTTATGAAACAGTGGTATGACATCCATTATTTCCGTTTCATACCAGTTTATCATACTGGCTGGTGGCTTGATAAGGTTATGTTTTTGATGGAGAAATAAATTGTTGTAGCAAATTATATTTCTCAAATAATGCACAACAGTGTATTTTGACAATCATAAAAAGGTATAGTAATTTTGCCAAGCACTAATTGTGCACTAACAGAGAGCCAGTAAAATAACAATGGAGACTATTTTGAAGGTTTATATTATTGCTACTTCTTGATCGATTGTCGTATCAACATCAAGTTTTGAGGAAAAGACTTCGTTGTTATCTAGTTGGTCCTGAATGAAAATATTTACCCTAGTGCAACCAATTAAGCTTGAAGGTACTATTACTGCTATTTTGCCTGAATGACATATGCTTTTCAGTAAAAGGCTTCCCATGATGTCATATTGGTCCTGTATGAAAATAATGTCTTTGGCACATCTGATATTGTCACTGTATTCACCATCTTGGTTGATAATCTTGTTGAGAAACTTTTCTTGACTGTACGGTAATATGATTTCTTTCCTGACAGACTTCTTGTGATGTTTAGTTTTTCCTAAATATAAATAGCACTACCACGACAGCAATACATAGTATGATGCCACTGAAATAACTGATCTGCTTCACTGAAAATACAAAAATATTTACGCATGGTTGTTAATGAATGTATTGCTTATAATTAAACAGTTTCCACCTCAGATGCTGACATGCTGAGGGACGGAGTTGAAACAATCACGCAAGACTATAGCAAGCCTTACAGCCTGGTAGAGAGTGAAGTCCAGAAAAACATCAGGAAGATTTATTCCGTGAAGTTATCCAGAGGGCTGCAGGAAAAATGGGAGTGGTATGACAACTGCAACCTAAGGGAGAGAAATAAAGGCAAGTTGATTCTAATTTGTTCTTACAAGAGATTAATACTGAAATCAAAATTTCCCTTCACGCTACAAGTTTTCTACAAGGTTTCAATCGTGTCCTATCAGATACATGTCTAAACTAGGAATCAAAGTAGAAATAGATCCCACGTATAGTCAATATATTTATAGAAATATATCACTGAGGTATAGACAATCAATTGACAACAAATATGCAAATAATAGAAAAATATATACAATTAAGTGGAGTTCATGATGTGTTGTGACCAAGGAGATTTTCAAAAAAACTATATTCATTTACTAACAATATTTTATTTCAATCACATCCAGTATTTAAATAGAGAGGAGTTTCAAAATCATCAGAATGTTTGATATATATACTCCAGCACTTAGCTTACATAAAATACATTATTTGTTTTATGTGATACAATTAAATGTTTATAGCGATATTTCAGCATTTGGTATTTGCTGATATTTTATTAGTTGTTATTGATTAAGAATATTTGTGTTTGCTAGTACAAGTGAAAATTTAATTATTCAAATATTAAACAGATTATTTGTCGGTGGCTGTGGTATGAATCACAAAAAATTCAGGCTCACCCTAATAGCATGTACTTTAGTCTGAAAGCAGTTATGATGTGATGAATAAGTTGTTATCTTTCAGGCTGACCCTCATTCAAGATAGATCGTAGAAATACTGTATAAATTACGACTGTAATATATGAGTGAATAAAATGCAGTTAAGCTCACATTATCACTGCCTTCCTACACTACACTACACGACACGACACGACACGACACGACACGACACGACACGACACGACACGACACGACACGACACGACACTACACTACACTACACTACACTACACTACACTACACTACACTACACTACAAGTCGGATTGCCATGAAACATTATTCTTTATCATTGAGTCTACCTATTCCTAAAATAAGATCTAACATGGCTGGCTCATTTATAATCTTTAAAAACTTGTTGCTAGTAGTTTTTAAAAGATAATCGAATACTACTACTACTACTACTACTACTACTACTACTACTACTTTTACTACTACTACTACTACTACTACTAGATAAACAATAATAATGTCGAGTTATCTTTAAAAGTTCTTTGATCTTTACATTGTTAGATAACACATAAAACATACACAACGACAAGATTAAAAAACAAACACCATGAAACAAAAACTTGTTTAGAATAATTAGGGAAGTAAAAATATTTTAAGTCTTTAAGCAAACTCAGGCATTGCTTGGAACCAGTCAAGGATTTATTTTCAATGAACATCTACCCAAATATTGAACTGTATGTATTGAAGAGTATCTAATTGAAAATGTTGATAAAGTAAAAACATTTGTGAGTTCATACGGATAAGAATCTAGATTCGTGGAAACCAAACCTTTACTTATAGAAAGCGAAATAATTTATCATTCACATAAAATAAAAGGTATCATATCATTCAACCATTGGAAATTATTATACAATGCATTTATTGTTCCAACTGTTTACGGCAGTACATAACTGCTAATGCCAATATTAAAACAATCCGTAAACATAAAATTTTGGGTTCAAAAAATTATTTTAAATTTGGTACTCTATTACAAATTGCATTCTTGGAATTTAAATGTTTGAAATATGAAAACACATGTAATTATTGGTTTATGTCTTTTCACAGAATGCATGTTTGTATTTGGTTAGCATAACAATGGCTAACAAAGTTAAATTCCAAAATTGTAAATTTTGAAAAGAAAATGGTATTTTGAAAAACCCAATAATTATTTGTACAGGTGACTTCACTATGAATTTATTTTCTGCTTCAATAATGTTGGAATTGATTACACTCATCTTTATTAGGCCTTTTCACCGCAGATCAGCAGTTAAATGCAAATAATGGTTTGGGTTATAGCAGTGCAATATACACTCGTCAGAATCCACAGGGTACTATGCGGGGCTACGAATGTCCAGAAGAAAGAGATTACCACCCATACTGGCATCCCAGTCCTTGGAGGGACATTTCCATTCTGGCAGAAAATCAAACCATGTGCAGGTAAACGTTTGTTAACAATTCGGGTCCTATATTTAATTTGGGATGGGGCAAATTTAACTTCTGTAGACAATAGGCAGCAAATGAAACACATTTTTGTTCTATAGGCAAAATACAAGAATAGCATATAGGTTGGGTTATTTTCCATTTTGCTACTGCAGGTTCCATCTTTGCCCGTTCGTTCATTACTAAGACCAAATTTAGTACTGCTACTCCTTCAAATATTTGTCGAGGATTGGCATTAAAAGTTAAAAACATTCATCCTGTGGTCTAGATGATTCCATTATGGCCACTACAGCAGCCATTTTGAAAATCCTTTTATTGCTATTCCTCCTGATTGTGAAATAAAATGTGGGTTTAATCAAACAACCTATTGCGTTGTTATATTAATGTTTCTAAATTATGATAATTATATATCAAATTTGTCCACTACCTTGAAATCTTGTTATATTAATACTAATCACGAATGGAAAGTCATGCTGATATATGACTTATTGTGATATCCGTTTGTCTCAATTGAAACTTTGGCCTATCTTATCTGTAATGTATGGATGGATGATCGTATCGAAATTGTGCTTTCCCAAAAATATTTATTGTGTTGTCGAGTTGATCCTAAATGAAAATGGTGCCTATGGTTTAAAATGGTGATACAATATAGACACTATAATGCTGTCTTGAAAATCTCGTTATTGATATTCCTACTAAAGAGAACGTCATATTGATATTGAGGTTAATGAGAAGACCTGCTAAGATGCCTACTTGGTCCTAAATGAAACTAGTGTCAATCTGACATCCAATAAAATCACCCATCTAATCATCATGAAAATTGTCCAATTCGGCTATCACAGCATGCCATTTGAAAATATTGTTATTAATAAAATATCTCAGATTGTCTAAACACTCAGTAGCTGTCGAATCTTGAATTCTTGGTAATTATTTGTAACATATAGATCATCATCCTATTGCAGTGAATCTTATCTCATTTAATCTCAAGTTCTAATCATCCGATTATTGTGTTTTCTAAAACACAAATTCATTCTTTATTGTCACCAGAAACATAAAAAACCTAAGTCCAGAAAACATACATTTAGTGTTTTTGAATTCATGTAAACAAATGATCATCTAATGCTTCTGTACAGCTTTATGACGAAGAGTAATTTTTCAGGGCAGGAATGGATGGGTGATAGAGATATTAACTTGAATTAATCTTGTATCTGTTGAAAGTGCCATCCAAATCAACGAAAGCTTAAAACAAGTCATTTGTTTAGAGCTAATACATGCAATAACAGTTTCGTATAATATTTGAAGGAAAAGGATCAGTTATTACTTTTTACTAATTGTAACTGAAAATTAACTGATTTTAGTTGAAAGAAGTTTGTTGCAGGTTTGTGATATGAAAATCTCCCTAACCAGGACCTGGATATCAGTAGTATTCATATATCCAAGTAAAATTCAAATCCATCTGAGAATTTTAAAATATCTTAAAAATCTTATTCAATATGCAGAAATCTATTATTTATGACTCGCAGTACAGTATCATTTTCATGATGTGTTTGGTTTATGGGTATGGATATGAAAGGGGATTATGAATTGCTTTTCATTTGTGAGTATGGCTGGGAATCAATCAGTAGTTTTAAAAAGGTTCAAAGTTTATAATCGCTTTACATTTGTGAGTATGTCTGGGAATCAGTCAGTAGTTTTACAAAGGTTCAAAGCTTATAATGGCTTTCCATTTGTGAGTATGTCTGGGAATCAATCAGTAGTTTGACAAAGGTTCAAAGTTTATAATCGCTTTACATTTGTGAGTATGTCTGGGAATCAGTAAGTAGTTTTACAAAGGTTCAAAGCTTATAATGGCTTTTCATTTGTGAGTATGTCTGGGAATCAATCAGTAGTTTTGCAAAGGTTCAAAGTTTATAATGGCTTTTCATTTGTGAGTATGTCTGGGAATCAATCAGTAGTTTTACAAAGGTTCAAAGCTTATAATGGCTTTCCATTTTTGAGTATGGCTGGGAATCAATCAGTAGTTTTACAAAGGTTCAAAGCTTATAATTTTGTTGCATTTATTTTTATCTTTATTCCACAGCTCCCACCAGTCCAAGAGTTTCAACACCCAGCCTTATCACGAGTGTGTCGAGATGTATAATCCAGGTGGAAAGCGCAAGCATTGGTCTCGCTGGAATAATCAGAAGGACTGCATAAATAATGGTGGAAAATGGATTCAGTTCAGCAACTACCTGGAAAAAGCTCATAGTGCGTTATACTTGACAATATAGCATACTTTTTCAGTCAAAATGTATTCATTTTAACATCCTCTCATATCAAGATTTGCTGCTGTCAAAACACTAACCGTTTATAAGGTCTATATCGAGGTCTTTATTTGTAAATAATTATCTTATGGTGGTGTAGGTGACATATATTGTTAGGGGTCCACTCTGCATGATGCATGACATGTATCGATTTATCGAGGCTCCTTGTGGACAAGTGGTGTAAGGCATACGTCTTTACAGATCATTGACATTTCACCTCTCTCTTCCTCCACCAATTTTACTGGCCGCCATGTATAACGTATCGTGTGCTCAAAGATGGCTTTAATCCAAACAATCAAAATCCACAAATCAGGGTTCTAGTTTGTCTGAACTCAGTACAGTTGTATTAGCTGCGACTCCAACGGTGTATCATTTAATCAAGAACTCTCGCATGTAAACTGTTAAACATCAATTAGTCAGATGTCAGTTGGATCTAAGAATGTTTAGACAATTGACAACCAATAGTATATAGATTGTTCTATATTGAAAAAATTAACATGCAAGTCAAACTTTATTGATGTTCTTAAAATACATCAAAATATATTCTTCGATATGATATTCTTTTCCCTGATCTATCTCACTAACTTTAAAACATACATTTCGCTTTTTACCTATTCAAACTTAAATAGCTTAGTGTAAAAAAATTTCACATAATTTGTATTACCTGTTTAATGTTTTAGGTTATCTCTCTGAGGCACGCTGTGTTGGAACAAGGAATGGCATGAGATACATCTGGGCCGTACCTTACGATGCCGAGGATGTAGAGCAGAAGGAATGTCTAGTGGCTCTGGAGCAGCCAGATTGTCAGGAAGCACCATGGTCCCGGTAAGAAAGCATAACATACCGTGCCCACTAAACACACCCTAGTTCTTTCCTTGACCTGCGCAATGCCAAGGCTGGAGAATGGGAAACCAGACTATTGACATATGATCGTTCGTTATAAAAATAATGTATTGAATTCCCCTGTCCATCTTATATTTGAGATCAGAACATGAAATGGAGAAAAATTAATAATACGGAGAAGATATGAAATAACAGTCACTGTATTACAGTCACCAACAATCCTTTTGAGATCCAGTGCTACCCGCCATTTCTATCCTGTGTGTTGAAAATACTGTTTCACCGTTAGAGTCACATACCATTTATTGTAGATCCCTACTCCCTTACAATTCAATTGCTTTTGTTGAACATATTAGTCTGGAAGACAGTATAAAATCATGTATTGTTAGAAGCAAGTGCAAGTGTTCGTATTATATCATCATTACCTAAGAGAAGTGCGTCACACGCTTTTCTTACATTTTAATAAGAAAATTACAACTAATTCATTGACAAGAACTTTAGTAAGAGTGTGAGAAAATATGTCTTTTATATTTAATACAGGTGTACGTGCATCCTTAGTTTAAAAACTATATATATATATATATATATATATATATATATATATATATATATATATATATATATATATATATATATGTGTGTGTGTGTGTGTGTGTGTGTGTGTGCCAGTTGGAACAATGCCTCTTCATATTGCAATAAATGAACAATATAACTACATCTGTGATTAGGCTATATCATTCAAACAAGTGTACAGTTTTTCAAAATTTAAAATCTAGCTCTATAGAAAATTACACAATCGTGCCCTTGCAGATGAATATTATGGTGTTAGTTCTCTTCATTTAGATAAACGTATAAGAATTTACATGTTACCATCCCTGAATGAATTTATTACTTGTTGCATGTCTTATTTTTCCTGTTGTATAGATCTAATCACCTTGGTGATGGGAATGATGGAAAGAACCTGAACTACAGATGGCGCTTGCCTTATTTCCCATCAGCCCATGAGCACAGATGTGTCTTCAGAATGAGGTAAGCCACACAGGTTTCTGCCAAAAAGGTTTATTAAATGAATTTACATACATCATTCTATTAGTATTAGTAAAAAACTATTTTTATCTCTGCCACACACCCTGAATCTGGAAAGGTTTCATTTTTTATTTGCAAAACTTTTAGAAATGTAGTGATGTTTGGAGAGACCACACCTTTTGTCAGCAAAATGTCCGTTTTCATGTTAGGCTTTTTCTAATTAATAGTTCTTATATACAATAGTTGATCTGTGAATCAATAATGTGATCATTAACGACAAGCTGTAAAAACGGTGGTCATTTAGGCTAGTTTTTATTAATGCTGTAAAAGTATGATAACTATAATGTATAATGAATTTCAAAGGAAATTCAGAAAGCACTTGCCCCTTAATCACTTATTTCATATGTGAATATCGCTTAATATCAAAGATTATTCCATACCTTTTTGTATGCAGTAAATGTTTTTAGCAGTTATTTGATAATAAATGCTACATGTGCATGAAAATAAAATTCAAGTACAAATCATTTGTAATCGCATTGTTTGCTAATATTAACAATTAGCTAATAAATGTTTAAAAGGAATATTGGATAAAATACGTTTACTATGCAATGTTTTGGATCATAAGCACTGCTTTGTCTAACGTCTCTAAAATAATTTGATTATGAGCTTAACATTTAACACTCAGACTCTAGAACTAAAGCCATAATTTTCCATTTTTTAATCCTTTATTCTTAATTCCTCTATAAATACGGTATTGCATGACAGGTGAAGTTTATATTTATCTCTTTAAGAATGAATTACATAATTGAAATCTCTTGTTTTTCTAGGTACAACATATCCACAGATGATTATGACCCCTATCGCACAGACAGCTCGTACAACACGGCTGGGTAAGGTTTGAGTTTCACGACGAATTTTGGTATACGATTGCACAGATTCTAATCACAACCAGACCAGATAAGGTTTAAAATCACAAAACTCTGTTTACAACCAGACTAGGTAAGGTTAGAGATCACACCTCTGTTTACAGATCTCACCAGCTCAGGTTACAACTGGACTAGGTAAGGTTTTAGATCACATCTACACTAATCAAAATCAGAGTAGATAAGTCACATTCAGGCTAGGTAAGTTTCGAGATCACTCCAACTCAAGTCACAAATTCGATGAAAAAGATTTGAGTAGTTTTAATTTCACAGTGAATATATTTATGTGAAGAGTTCCATATTATTTACTAACTTGGGATAAATTGTTGGCAGTCATTAACATTACTCTCGGTTTCCATAGATACCACATGTTTCCAAACATACCTGTACAAATATAAGCAAACCTTAATGATGAATAGCCTATATATTTGTTTAGATCTCAACAATTTGAAACCAATTTCAATCTTCATAAAGATGTTCTTCGTTTAAAAGATACTGTTATAAAACAATTTTATTAAATCCACATTAAGCAATTACAATGTTATATTTTAGGTTGCTGTCAATGAGATGAAAAGACTGACGAAGTCTAATGGAATGTTTTTTTATATCACCATTTGCACATTGAATTAGGAATAAGTAAAATCTTTACCAAAGAATATTCTTAATTGCATGTCTTGCAAAGCAAGAGAAGGTGGCGTTACGGTTTACTTTCATGCATTTGGTTCAATTAAATTGATAAAGTATCCTTTATTCTGTGTATTACAGAAATGTTAAATCTCCTGTTCAGAATAACCCTGAAATAGATGTCGGAGGCCCAAGCAAGCTACAACTGGCTTTGAATACCGCGCAGACTGGCAGAGTCTTCCAGGTAATGAAATACAATCATTGTACATTATACTGGACTCGATGACATTTACGAATTTATTTTCTGATACACAAACTAATTAAATATATAGAACACATTAGAGATAAATTATAATATTTACTACATTTTTAGCTTTACTGGTTATAGAAGAGCTTATAGCATGGTCCGCCTTCTAGTTTGCTCAAGTTTTTTTTTTCCTGACACCAAGTGAATTACATGGTGGATTTGTATAAAACTTTATATTCTCATTTATCTTAAAGAATGTTTTTGGTTTTAAGTCTACATGGTGACAACCTGACGTCCAATCTAGCTACTTAGGTAACCAACTAGAACATCTTGTTATGACTAATAAATATTATCAGTACTTCCAACACTCTGCAAATTAAAGAAGAATATGCATATTGCAACCAACTTTAAAATCTTGTTATCACTATTTCTCCCATAGTGAGATGGTGTTTTCGCAAGAAGATATCTTGTAACGTTTTACAATGGTGCCAACGTGATATTTTATAATGGCTGCCACAGTGGCTATCTTGAAAATCTTATCATTATTTCTCTTGAGTGTACGGTCATATCATCATGCCGTTTTCACTTAAAGTCATTATATTATAGAGCTGGTATTCAATGAGAACTGTTTCTAACCCACAATATTGCCATCAAAATGGCAATTGTAACAATAAATTGCTATAAATAGTCCCCCTGCATACCGAGTCATATTTACATAAATAGTCCCCCTGCATACCGAGATATATAGACATTTAGCCTGCACCAAAAGACTTCTTATAAAGTTTAATTGCAGCTCAATGGAAATGTATGGAATCTGGTACCCGGTATGGCCACTATGGCAGTTCCTTCAAATGGAAAGTCACCTCTACATATCAGGCATTCTCTTGTATCAATATTGGTCAAGTGAAGATTCAAACTCACACAGAAGTTTGATTTGGGAGTGATCTTTGATGGTTATTACTTGAGACAACTGAATGGTCAGTGGAATTCATATTGACATCAAGTACAAGTAACCTTACAGTCACCTTTATTATTGTTTTGAATTTATCCTCTGGCTTATTGAGGTTTGGAAGCCTATAGCAACATATGCTGCCTTGTCCCTAATTTTCGTCCCGACTATAGTTAACAATGCTGCAATACTTAAACCATTGGGGGGCTGATTGCAACTACTCAGAACCTCCTTGATTATCAGAACTCATATTATGCATTGATTGGTCCTGTCCATGGGAGTCCGTGTGCATTAGCCATCTACATATTTTCGTTTGTTTTACAATGTCTGGAACCAGAATGTATCCCTCTCTTTGAGAAAGCTTTCAAGAATCTGGTTAATATTTGCAGGACTTCTTTATTGTTGTAGACAGTAGAAAAATAGATTCGCCTTACCTTATGCTTTTCAAACTTATGAACCCCTTTTGCAGTTACATTATATCTTTATCTTCCTTGCTTACATTCCTAGATACAACTTCCTTTACTATATATATATATATATATATATATATATATATATATATATATATATATATATATATATATATATATATATATATATATATATATATATACCTAGCCAAGGACATCAGCCCAATCACTACCACACTACCAGCACTTTCTCATGCACAAAACTCCCACAACTTCCATCACCTCCTCTTGCACAGTTTTTACAGCACCTCCCCATGCACAACACTCCTACCACCTCTCAATGTACAGCCATCCTAGCACCATGAATATCGCGCCATGCAGCAATCACAGCACTTTCAACACCTCCATATGCACAGGACTCCGAGCACTCCAATACATCGTTAGACACATCACACTCAGCACTGATAACGCCTCCGCATCCACAAAATTCGAAGAACGCCGAACACCTCTACATGCACTGCTAACATAGAAGCTGCAATACCTCCCATGCACAGCACATCCAGCAGTCCCAACATCTCCTGATGCATAGTACTCACAATACCTACCCATGCAGAGCAGTCATATCACCATCAGCACCTGCCCATGAACAAAACTCTAAGGACTACGATTACACCACCATGCACAACTCCCAAATCCTCAACATGCACGGCACGAACAGTACTCTTAACACCTTCACAAGAACAGGACTCCTAGTAATATCAACACCTCCCAATTAATAACATTTGCAGCACTTCCAACACCTCCCCAGCTCCTAAAAATACACTGCAATCCTATCACCATAAACCCCTTCTCATACACAGAACTCGCAGTAATCGCAACACCTTCCCTTGCACGTCAATCCTAGCAGCATTCCTAGCACCAATAATATGCCACCATGTACAACACTGCCAACACCTCTGAATGCATAGCACTCCTCCTCCAATCAACACATCCCCATGAACATCACTCTCAGTAGTCCCAATATCTTCCCATGCACAGCATGCCAGCACTATCTACATTGTAAACCTGAATGTGTGAGTGTTTCTCCAGAACTGGAACTTTGGTTGTAGCTTTATTTATGCAAGACATCTTTTTCAACTGTCCATTGGATAACTTCATGCTTGTTTTGGAAGATGTTTTCACCTGCTTAAGGGGCACACAATTGCATGTTCAATGACAAGAAAAAAGGAAGTATAAAGATAATGAAGTAATATTGTTTGAACGGAAAAGTGATTCCAGCGTGAAACAGTGAGGAATACATAACAGTCATGAGTGGATAATATTTGGTATGGAGTAGGTTTAAGGCTCTACCATCCCTCCGACTATCAGTCACAACACCTTTCCATATACATATTAACAAACAAAGTAAAATATTGTACATACTAAGTACTTACTGCTTACTTAAATCAAATCTAACTAAAAAAAAAACAATTAATATATAACTATATAATACAATACCTTTAGCTGTTTGGGAGCGGGAGACCAAATCGCGGACGAATACAGTCTAGCCAAACTTTGTCCGAAATTCAAACGTATATATTCTCAAATGGAAGTCAACTTCTGATAAAGCCAGATTAGCCCACAAAACTGAAAGGAAATAAAACAACAGTTCACTGTGAGTTCACCATTTTGCAGTGCCATTACTTTGTGGATTGCGTAGATGCAGGACATCCACATATTTAAAGACACTGCAAACAACAATTAATTCACAATAAGATCTCAAAGACATTTTGCGACAGCTAAAGGATACTGCCATTATATAAATAGTTAAGCAACTAATTGCTGACAAAAAATATTTTCATATTGTCGCAAAAAAGCTATTACTACTTAGTAATAAGGTTGTTGTTGTTGTTGTTGGGCTTAATGTCATTTTTCAGCACACAATAGGCTATTCATGGCGGCCAGTATTAATGGTGGAGGAAGAAACCGGGAAATCACCGGAAAGAACCACCGACCCACGAGAAGCTACTGGCAGGCTTTCTCACATATCCACATTCGCCGAATCTTAGACTCGAACCCACGCAGACAGAGGTGAGATGGCAGTGATCCGTAACGGACAGCGCTTTAGACCACTCGGCCACTCGGGGTAATAAGGTAAAACTCACTGTAATACTACCACCATGAAAATAAAGAGAACACACCTCTTATACGTTTGATATTGATGTTGGGTACGAAATCAATCAAATATTTATACCGAGCATTTTTTTTTTGCACAGCTTATGCTAATTTACTTGTCAATATCATTATTGTTACTTTGAATAGGAAAACATAAAATGACGTCTCTAAAATATGTCAACAGAATTTGATGATATTCTGTAGAATGATGAATGAATTAATGCATAGTTCAAGGAAATGATTTGGATATCCTATGGTTGCCAGTAATACAAATTAGAATAACCTTTAAATGCCAGAAAACATTTAATATTTGTTTTGTTTTCTTTTCTATGGGACTTTGCATTGCAATTAGTTGGTTGTCAACCAGGTAAATATTTCCAGGCCTCATGTTGCTCCTATAGTTTTACTCAGCTCCTAGGTGTGATTTGAAGATCTACATTTGCATATTGCAAGGATTTTACTTTCAGACCATTGCGTATCAAATACACTATATTCGCAAGTCACAGGGAGACTTGAACACAGCAATTAATTTATTAATCATTTGAAATTGTATGTAACTCTTTAAAACAAACTTTTATGTCATACACTTTAATTGTATTGTGAATGTAATGCTTTATAAATATAGGATCGGAGTCATGTTTTCTTGCTGAGACCAAGACCCATGAGCATTCAAAATGGCCGCCTTTTCAATCTAAATGTACGAGGAAAACGAGGAAACATTGTACAGGTGTACCCAGCTGTGGAATATGACTTCACTCCTAACAACCTCGAGATGACAGAGAGAGACATGGTGCACATACAGTGGACAGGTAACCAGTTTACATTTTTGTCATATCAACTTTGATGATTTTTGATGAGGACCTAAGCTGGTAAATCATCTCCACGCCTATATTGATACTGACTAGCGGTTTAGGGACTCAAATCACCTATTCATGCAAAATGTAAAATTATTCATACAATTATATCCGAACGCACCTATTTATGCAAAAGGTAAAAATATTATGTATACAATTTTATCTGAACGCACCTATTCATGCAAAAGGTAAAAATATGTATACAATTTTATCTGAACGCACTAATTTATGAAAAAGGTACATATTATGCATCCAGTTTTATTTGAACACACCTATTCATGAGAAAGGTAAAAATAGTGCAATTGTGCTATCAATAAGTTTAGTATACAGTACAGTGAATCTTCATCGCTAGAATTTTATTTCATATCACTTTGTTGAAAATTGAAAATGGTCTTGTTATCCGTCTGGAAAAAAAAAAGAATGACAATTTTAAAAGGAAGTCAAGCTCAATAATGTGAGATTCATGTTATCGTAGCGACATATTTTATGTATATTATTTACGTTTTGCCAGGATCCAACACCCACAATAACATTGCCCCAGGAGGTGATGGTGATACTGGGGATGCGGGGGAAGGAACAGGAGGTAACATTGGGCTACTCACACATATATTCGATTATTGGGGGTTAAATATTGGACACCTCAGACTGATATCAGATTTATATGCTGAATAATGCTTGAAACTCTTTTTGCTTTTGTCTCACCTAGGAATTGTGAGATGTATGTGCAACGTTTCTGGTGGCAATCCTGACAATGTCTTTGTTCGTGCGAACATGTCTGATGTACTATGTTATTGGTTTTTGTTTTATTCTGCATCAGTTTCTGTATAAAACAGAAATCTGGAATAGTATTAGTTTATATCTAAAACCAGGTATAGCTGGAGTCCAAGTCACTAGTCATGCGTAAATTCAAACCCAGTTATACTACTAGTATTTTTTCCAGGCCGACATACGTTTATACCCTGCTGTAGCAAGAGTCCATTTTCTCCAGGCATGAGTAATTTATACCAGTGTTTCAGGTTAGACGAACATGCCTTTATTTGTTTTCGAACCTATCACATCCTCCAAGTTTGAGTTCAAATATAAAATTCCCGAATTTATTTTTTGGTTCTTATTGAGCCGGCTTTGCTCAGCATATAAAAACTAGCTAACTAACCTAATTTAAATAGGAAACAAACACGATGTTTTTCTTTGCCTTAATCAAGCGTATACGGTTATACACCTGCATACCTAAATCCGAGTGTCTCTACGTACGCATACATTTATTCCTTTGTATGCCATGAGTCCCTCCCTCAAGGCCGGAATAAGTAGAAAGTTGTAACAACATTGCAATGTTCACAGACAATGCATTGTCATGTTCTACAGAACACTTGTTTTAATGACATGTAGTACTTTTTAGACAATTTTGTGAAGTTGGATTAACACATCTCTTTGACAAGCCACTGTGTTGCGCAAGGTTGAGGTTTATTCGCTTACTGTGCATGTAGTAACTGAGAGTCGATAATACGGCCATATTAAATCATCAGTCCATTAGAGGTTGACGTCTCAGTGGATGGATAACTACATTTCCATTCAAGTTGACCAGATCAATCAAGGTTAAAGGCAGCATTGGTTTGAAAAGTATGAAGTTGTTGAAGTAGATACGGAGACGAAGAAGGTAGATATGACTTACAATACCCCAGTTTTGAAAGTAGTAAGGAACACACATCTGTTTTGTGGCATAAACTGAAATAAAATTGTAAATTGAATTGCTGCGTCTCAGTTCTGTTCTAGATAGCAGACTTTTATAGGTTGATTACATGTTGATGTAATGAGAGCATTCTGTCGAGAGTGACACCTTGGTTGTGTACTTACTATACATTTAATGTTGTTAGTGCTGATAGTGACTGTTGGAGGCGAAGGAGAACGTATTTGCCTAGTGAATTTTGCCTAGCTTCAGTTTTAACATTATTTATAAGCTGTTTGACACTTATCAATATTGACTTAACATCGGAAATGCTACTCTCTGCCTTGGCTGGTAGCAGCAACTTTATTCGAGCAGCCAGAGTTTTATATTTGTGTCAATAGCGTACAACAGGTGAAACATTTTGTGTAGAGCTTTGAAAATTGAGGGCAGCTGAGTGTCTAGAATGTAAAGAACAGAGCCTTATGGAACACCAAAAACATTGAACAACTGAACTGGAAGGTCGGCCGGAGAGATGATCATTACAAGTGGAGTACATTTATTCCTTGACATTAGCTTGTTCGTAATCTTAAAGAGCTCTTCGCAGCTAAAACAACCAGTGATTTCAGTATTGTAGTAGGTCGACTGTACTGTATGAACTGTGTTTTTGCAAGATTTAAAAAGCACAAATTTATACACAAATATCGACATTGTCATTTTTTCCTGTACAGATATATAGTGGTAACGACCAGCATATGCCAATGTAAAAGAATTTGCTAAGATGTTATGAATATTCCTAAGTATTAAGCAATGACGGATAAATCCTGTCATGAAAAGCATGATATAAAAAGCTTTAATCCACCCAGATGTAGATATCAAATGATTTTACTAAGACCAAATGAAATATATGCCATCGAAACTGTGATCCTTACACTAAAAAGATGCCTCTGTAAATCTTTACTTGGAAATGCAAACACTATGATATCGGTCGAGGCGTACTGTGTTGCAGTGTAAAAGAGAATATGTAGATGCCTTGGAAAGATAATATAGAACAATTGATTTGAAAATATGACATTTTTTTAGGATTGAATAGTTTGCATGTATACATTTGTAAAGAATGCAGATTTTATTTAGTATTCATTTAAACTTAAAATATGACATTTGACAGCATAGATGTGTTAACTAAACCGTTGCATTATACATCAATATAATGGTTTATAAGTGTTCTTCAAAATATGTGTTTGGAGAAAAAAGAAATTAGAAATTTTGACAAGCATCCACCAAGTTTCAAATATTTTGCAAACCAATAACAAAACAAATAATTTATAAATAAATCTTTTTAAAATTAGCATGTCTCTCTTTTTCTCCATCATGTGTCTGTTGATATTTCCATTACATTCAAAGTTCTTTAACAATAAGGTACAGACAGAAGTAACCTGGTCCAGCTGAGAAAACTGAATGATAACTTCCCACTGCCATTTGAGAGCACAACCATGTGGAATAATGCAGATGTCATGTGGATTCCCTACTATGCCCCTGGTATCACAGCTGATAAATTGGCCCTTAATATGGCTTCTGCAGGATACTACAGGTTGGTAAAAATAGATCTTTAATATCTCACTGTCCATTGTGTTAACGATCTTTTAAATGTCTTTTGTTATTGTAATGCCATGAATCTCATCCAGTAAGTATTCTTTGCGAAGAAATGCAACAATTGCCTCATTGTGATCATCAAGTTGCAAAATGAGGTGCGTTAGATTGAGACATCAACAACAGAGACTAATCCAAAGTTAGTATAAACTTCAAAAAATTGTTGCATCAACCCTAAAGCTTGACAGAAGAAAAATAATTGTGAGGAACATATAAAATATGAGCGTCCTTTAGTTCCCTCCTAGTAACCTATTTCTGCACATATTCACAAGTGGTCAAATTTTGCCATAGATACTTCTGTTCCGCTGTAGAAAATAGCAATTAAGAAAAATGTACTATTTTCAAGCATGTCACCCATATTCACAACAAAGAAATAGTTTTATTTACAGTGAAGCTTGCAACTTTTAAGCATATTCACAGCATTGCAATGTTCAATATAGTAAGCTTGTTCAATATACATATATTTACACCATGTTAGTATTGTTCAATGTACCATGTTAGTAGTGTACCACACACTATGATAGTACTCTACTACACACCATGTCGGTACTGTATCACACACCATGAAAATACTGTACTACGCATCCCGTTATTACTGTCCTATGTGCCATGTTAATACTGTACCACACACCATGTCAGTACTGTACAACACGATATGATAGTACTGTAGAAGACACCATGGCAATACTGTACCGCTTACCATGTAAGTACTATATCATGCACCATTTTAGTACTATACCACAAACCATTTTTTAAAACTGTACCACACACCATCTTAGCAGTGTATCACACCATGTTAGAACTCTACTACAAACCATCTGATTAATCATATTAAAATATCACACTTTAGAATAGTTCTGAACCATGCCCACTTAGACACTGTCAAAGAATGTACTACTTCAATCCTTAATAATTACCTTATTGTTTGTATTGAAGATTTGCTAAACATTTCTTACAAAGACGCTATTCAAGCCAAAATGAATGGGCAGCATTAAATGTAGATGATATTTTTACCGTCAGGTGTCAATATAATTCTTATCACGGGTAGGTTTTAAAAAAAAGAATTGTCAGGCAGGATTGAAAATATAGTAAATTGAATAACATTGCTTTAAACGTATTTTGCTGATCTTGCTGACCTTGCCGATTCGTCCAATTAGCCTGTGATGTGCCAAAGCATTGGCCATACATTGTGTGTTGCCTGTTATGCATCTGTCAACATATTTTATCTCAAAAGCTGCTCAACGAATTGAATCCACATCTTCAAGGAGCAATATGGCATGCCTTTTAAGGGCATGCAAATGATAATGAAATTCTTAAAATTACTTATGAGTCAATTCAGCTGAAATGACAAATATGTGACATTGTGTCCACAAGGCCTTTAAAATTTGCATAAATGTTAATGATATACAAATATCATTACGACAGATAGGAAAGATATTTAAGGAATTTGCCAAGAAAGGCTGACCAGAATTTGGTCAAATTTGGTAGTCGAAAAGTGCAAATGTATTTAAATATCGTCAAAGTTTTCTGTACGGACCTAGAATCAGAATTACATGCGATGTTATTAGGAATGTTATGCTGTATCAAATGCCATCATATTGTACTAGAATGGTCATGAATCAGAATTACTGAGATATTATTAGAAGAATTATGTTATATTAAATGCGATCGTATTGTTCTAGAGTGATCATTAATCAGAATTACCAGAAATGGTATTTTATATGTTGTATTACATGCCATAATATTGTCCTAGATTTGTTTAGAATCAGAATTACCAGATATGGTATTAAAAAGTTATGTTGGATTACATGCCATCATATTATCCTAGACTGGTTTAGAATCAGAATTACCAGGCCTGTTTTTAGCAATATTATGTTGTATTAACTAAAATAGCATGTTTTCGCAAACCTTTGCCTGTCAGAGTAGATTGTGCACATGTTTAGCATATTTGTGTTTTAGATCTATATGGTAAATATAAGATTTGTTTTTTTTTTTTACAACTGTTCCATTGTAACTCATCCTGCGTTGAATATATAAATAGTTTCATTGTTCGCATTCTTCTTAAATTCATTTCTATGCCACATCTTCTGCACAACGTTTATGTAGGTTTATCTCCATATGTATACATTAACAATTCATTTTGCTATCAGTAATATTTTACCTGCCCTTTTTGCATAACGTACCTCTTTTAGTAAATAATTACCATCGTTTGTATAATACAAATTCCATTGCGTCAATGTCCATGATTTAAACTAGTTTTATCCGTCCCTGACCAAAAATACATTTCTGTAATAATATACACCCTCTCATTTAACAGCGAACTATTTAAAGCAAATTGTGATGTGAGTTACCAAATTGACTATACTCAAATTCAGCAGGAAGCTATTTAGAATAAAAACGGAATGAAATTGCCACAATAGCATCAAACCAATCAAACCCGTCAAAATTGTAACCTTTACGCTGAAGTTATTCTAACCCTATCCACAGCAAATCATTTTATAAATGTCCTGTACATAATGGTCACCTGTATTCTGCGTAATTTTTACTTATTGGTAAAGTCATTTTTACTTTTCTCTTTTACCGAAAAATATAAGCCTTCGTTTGCTAGTGAAATAGTTGTTCTGTTATGTTTAACAAAACAAACTTAGGTTGCTGATTATTGTAAGTCTGTGACGATTTATATATTTATATTTGTGATGGATTAAACTAAGGATGATTTAATTATTCTGAGTAGAACACACCTTTTGGAGCGAAAAACAGATCAACATGAGTAGTGCAAATACACCAATCTTGATTACTACTACTACTACTACTACTACTACTACTACTACTCCTACTATTAATACTACTACTACTACTAATTATAATTATTATTATTATTATTATTATTATTATTATTATTATTATTATTATTATTATTATTATTATTATTATTATTATTATTATTATTATTGATATTGATATTCAGTACATGTCATTTGTTACAAAACACATTTTCAGGTGAACCTGTGGACATAGGTTACTAGTATACACTTTTCAGTTTTTTCTGTTCCTGTAGGTGACCACTGTTGACAAGTTGAACAGTATTTAGAACATAGGATGACTAGAATTGTCAGAATTTTTACGACCTTTGTAAGCATCCGAGCAGAAAGGTATTTGAACTACATCTGTCTGGATTTGCCCAAAAAATTATGCCTTCAAAAGCATAAAACTATTTAGAACTAACTTTGGTTGGAATTACCATAATATTTTCACCCTCATTTCGCAGTTAAATGCTTAGTATAAATTTGACTGGAATAGGATAATATCTACAAAATTAATTATACATAAATTATCTCTGTATATGTACAAACACTCTATTTTTATTTACCCGAAATGTTATGGTAAAAAAAATCATATTATTGCCAAGCAATGTGTGGACACCAGTTTAAAAGAATTGTGTCTATATAAATAGGTTTTTTGACAAAATTACACCATGCCAGTAATACGATAGACAAACAAGTGCCACTTTCATAAATGTTAAGGAGTAGCTTGCTTGTAACTGGAAAGAGCCTTCACAAGTTACAATGATGATTCAAATTTGCAAACAAACAAAATGAATTATTTTGCATAGTTCATTAGCTCTTTGACAGTAATATAACTAAACACATATGTCTTAAACTAAAAAACGCACCTTTGGATAAATTATCTCTCAATAATAAGGTACCATAAAACAAAATATTTCTCAGTGATAAAGGTATTAGGAAATAATGTCTACCTTATTAAAAGAAACAAGGTTTAATATGAAAGTCTTTTGTAGGACGAGTTTCGTTAACATCTGCATTATGGATGAAAAAAGATCCGGCCTCCCCACGTATTTGTAACATATATAGGAATTGGATTTAGTGAATAAGAATATACTTGCAAAAGATATTTGCAAATGAGCAGGTTTTCGTCTGATTATTTTTTTTATGTTAGAATGTTTAAAATCTCAAAATGAGATATAATTTATTATTAGTCTTATATCAGTTTTAGTACCTGACTGTACAGACTTGAATCGGTTCAATGGCTTTTATGTGATGCATGCTGGTTTTGGTCTTATTCACAGGTTAATTTTTTTAAGATTTTCACTTTAATGGTGTCTTCTGTTAACAAAGGATAGAACATTTTCTTTAGACTGCAGTGTTTATATGTTGCAGGTGTGTGACAACATCACGTTGTTTTGAGAAGGACAACCAAAATCACATTGTGGAAACGAAGACTAAACTCCAGAATCAGCTGAACAATGCTCCAGCATCGTATGAAGGTGCAGTCCTGAGATTTCGCAAAGGGATATACCACTACATGTGTACTCGTAACAACAACTTTTCTAATAGGTCACAGAAAGGCACAATAACAGTTTTGTAGGAATGATGCGAATAGTCTTAACTCAATATGTAATGTTAGAAATGTCAACTGATAAAATAAAGTTTTATTCAACGTTCTTTATTTGTGTCGAATGTCTCTCTTTGAATTGATTGCTCACACTGACAAGGCTTAACTACTTTGCATATTATTAACTTTATATCATATATATGGCTTTTTTTCCTTAACAATTTACTAATGCATTATCAGCTCAAAGTTAAAACACTGCGGTTTTCCAAGTAGAATATGACTATGGAGAATATTTTCGTAACATTTAGATGAATTTATCATGTCACAAAGTTGTACAGGATAATCATGTGTATTATTGATTTAACACTTTGTAAAATGACATTGGAATGAGAGTTGTTGTATGTACTCATGATCCCAAATGAACCTGAATAATATTGACCTTAAAATCGATCAAAATCCTAAAAGAGAATTTGAAGGTAACCTAAGTGAAAAACAAATCCTAAAAACGTTTTAAAAATTATAAATGACGCTACCTTGACTACAAAAAATATACTTTTGTTGTACATGAATTTTCGTTAAATTATGTTTCGGTCGAGAATGCGCACTAGTTCTGCAAATTAAAGAGATCCGGTCATTGAATCTTATCGTTTGTTTGATCGACCAACGTTATCAACATTTGTATAAAGAACAGCATTTCTACATTTTTAAGATAGTTTTCAAACTTTTAACTTATGTGCCTTGCCTGAAATTATGTTTTGAATTAAGTGATTGACTCATGTAGACCAAATCAGAAGATGCATTATCAATTTTGCGGAAGGAGTACATATAGTTAATGCGTACTTCATATATTCTGCTGCTTTTTTAATGTTTACTTAGCCATGATGGTACAGAGTGGTAGTAATGTAATTCTAAAGGCTCAAACATACATATTACACTGCAAACGTATGTCAACGTTTGAACCAAAATCGGCACACTATATAACAATGTCAACTTTTCAATTACCATTTATGTGATGTAGGTCTGATCACCATTTTAATAGGTATAGACTTCTAGGCTGCACCATTTAAGTATCTTGAAATGTTAATATATTACTTAGTTTTAAGGAATTAGAATGTGTGCAATTCAAACAATGAACAGTAACGATCAATTTTATTGTCTGTTTCGCCTGGAATATATTTTTATATCGAAGTAAATCAAAGCGATGTGAATTCAAATTGATAGGGACGATTTAAGTCCAAATTACCCAAGGTAGGAAAACATGAAGGAATACATATCGTCACTATTGTTTTAATTCAATTGAAGAAATATGAACATGACAACATTTATTTAGTAAAGTTAGTATAAAATATGTTTTACATGTTGACTTGTTTGTGAATTCCTCTTTGTTGACGAGACAATTACTGATCTATTAATGTCGGAAAAAAATGACTAAATGCTATTTTTAGATTTTATTTTTTGATCAGGTCATATTGTGTTATTTTAGGGCTTATGGGGAGGAACATAAACATGTAATGAGACCCTGGTAATTACCAAAAAGATGATATTGTTCATTAAATATGCATATTCAAAAATATCTAGTAGGAATAGTAAAACTCGTTTCCAACTAGGTTAGCTTTCAAAGCCAGAGTATGCACGATGGTTGAAAAAAGACAGGGACATGATATTTGTGCGTGATGCAAATATAAAGTGTGCAAGGGATAAAATACATGACAACATGAAAAGCAGCTGAAAGAGATGTTTCAAGAGCTTAAAAATCCATATAAACAAGATGTATAGGTTTTAGAAAATTAAATCGTATATAGTGTACAGTGTATTGTGTAGTAACAGTGCATCATACTGCAGACCTAAATAAGACGCTGGCAAAATGTTTAAATTTCATTAATAGCTTATTTGCTGGGCAATGTGCAGTATGCCATTTTAGACGAAATTTCTTTTCACTTGCATTTTCTGTTTTGTGATTTAATTTTTACTTTCTTTTATTTGGATTACAAACCAACTCGATTTTTGATGAAGGTTAAGCTCACAATGGAGATGAACTTGTAAATGCTGGGGATTATTGCTAATCATTGTAAACTTTACATAAGTAGACTGTATGTGCTGGATGTTATTGTTATTCATTGTAAACTGAAAACTGAATTGTTGAATAATAATTTCATCTGAAGAAACTATCTAGATTTCTACCTGTTATGTCATCTAATACGTGAAAAATAAGATTATTACCAAGATTATTACCAATATCTCAAAATTCTACAGATGTCTTCTATGATGATCCTAAAACTCAATAAATTTAAACAGTCACAATTAATTGTAACTTTATTTTCATAATGCATAACCATACTACTCAGTGATGATAATAAGTTGTTTGATGATTTTGAAGCTATATTATAAATAATCAAAATTCAGTAACAGAGTGCTCTCATGAATCTAGCTTTAATAACGACTATTTTACTTATATGTATATATATATATATATATATATATATATATATATATATATATATATATATATATATATATATATATATATATATATATATATATATATATATATATGCAGTTAATTGTTCCGCTATTTTTTTCTTTTTGGCAGTGTAGGCCTTTCATGACATTACCGTTTTATGTGTGTCACTCTTGTGTGTGCATTTTTGTAGCTTTGTGTAATGTTCTTTTTTTGTTCCACGTGAAAGACCTTGCTCTATCTTGAAATGTAGGGAGACTTGGTTTTTTTTTCTAGGTATTTTTTCAAGTTTATGTAGATATACATATGATGGATATTTGTTATCACTGGAATGTATGTGCTTACACTCTATGAGACAATAATTATTTCTAATAAAAATATAACTCTTCATGCATTTTATTCTTTATTTCGCTTTAATGGTCATAGATTATACTTGCTTATGGCAAGATCTGTTACGCGTAATCTGTCATCCATCTGTGAAACAATTGTCTATTAGCACAAATTAATGCACCCCCCCCTAAACCTATTGCCATAAAACCTATACTTACAGATTCACCCAATGGTATTGTTGGTCCTTCATGAAAGTAACTTTGCTTTGGCATCTAATATCGCTGTTGCAGTAGACATCTTGAAAGTTTTGTTATCGCTACTCATCCAGAATGGATGATCATATCAGAATGGGATTTGGGCCAGGAATGCAATATTGTCTTGAAATGTTTCACTAGAGGACTTCTTAATCTGCCTCTTTTGACCTAAATGAAAGCGTTGGCATGTTTAAATAAAATCATCTTTTATTTTTTATAATCAAATAGATCTTAAAGAAAATATGGTTAATCTGAAATCGAAAAGGTACACTTGAAAAAATATTCATTGCCAAACAGCGACAAAGTAGATTTTGTATATAATCTGTTATTGTTCAAAAATATGTTCTAAAACGTAAAAAAGTACCAGATATAAAAATTTCAATATATGTTCGTTTTGAGTAATGCACTGTTAAGTTTATTATTTAAATGCGTTTGTCATGTTGCTTGGTGCCCATATTTGAGTAAAGGTTATACGACATTGCTGATGATTATTTATAAAATGTTCAGTTGCTTATATTTGATTTACGTTTGCAATGGTGGAATATTTTTCCTTGCAATACGTTCGCTGATAACATAATAATTAGAAATATAAGCCCGCAAGCTCTTGAATCGATCCATCCCAAATACAAAATTCGTTTTTCTGTGTATAATACACAAAGGACAATAAATCTGGGCCATTTTTTCACTTTGCCATCTACAGGTGGCGGGTTGTTTATGCCTTTGCAAGTGTATGGGCATCATTCACTTCACGTTCCGAAAATGAGAACATATTGTGCTAGTTTCATTTTATCCATTAAGGGTTTTATTATTTTCATATGTATGAAGGTTTATTATTTCTTAATTATGACCATAATTACGTGAATCATTTTAACCTTCACCGAATTAGTTTTTCAGTTCGCTGTCTACATTGTTTTAGAACGTTCTCAAATTCGTGTTATTTACACTAATTATTTATTAGCCCTGGTATAGCGCGTTGTCTCAGACGTTTTAAACACAGTTTACTATAATAGTTGTTTAACATCAGTATAAAAATTCAAGAAAATAAACCTTTTACCTAATATTTGGATGGAGATATGAAAACAAACTGAAAAGCAATTTTTGAATTATATTCTGAAGATATATATGACAGGCAAATATACGTATTTCTTTTTATCTCTCGCTCTTTGTGACTTTGCTGTTTCAAAAATCAACCATCATGACTAAGTATGCTAAAAGCAAGAATGCAAAAACACCAAGAAATCCCGTGAATCGAGCTTTGCATATACAAAATGTACATTGTCCTCAACGAGCATCATGTGTGTAAGTGGCTTGGGGAGTATATGGTCGACAGCTGTAAGAAAAACTGCAAGAAAAGGGAGTGTAATGAAAAATGAAAGGATCGAGCGAGAGTGCTGATATTTTGAATGTACAAAACCGAAGAACCAACTTCACTAATGTTTCTTGGTGAGCCTTCTTGGGGACGCTGTTGGAGAATTTCGATACTTAGGGGGAGTTTCACCAATTCTAGTTAGTCCTAGGAGGGGGTGGGTGGGCGTGGTATTTGGGCCTATAAATCAGGACGGTTTGAGCTTATAATTGCTTGAATGATTATTTCTTTGCTCTCTCGTCTTCTTCTTTAAGAATTATGGACACTTTGATGGAGTTTACACCCAATTCTTGCCAGCCAAAATGGCGCAATTCGTCCCGCATGTCCGAGCATGTAACTTGGAATGGTAAGTCAGGGCGCATGGGTTGATGTATACTTGAATGATCCAGCAGCACCTCAGTTTTTACTCTCTTGGCATCCAATTGTAATGTCAAGCCATCCAGATCTCGAGCCATAACATCCAGCGTGTCATACAGTTTTGATGTTATAGGCTACCGACCTAACTGGCCACAAGCCCAGTTCTTAATCTATATCAGTGGTTGACAGTATTCATTCCGTTACAAGTTGTCCCAGGCCTCGCCAAAAAAAGCGACGAAACATTACATTCCCATTGCCGTCATTACAGCAGTGTACACTGCCATACGTATGCCTGAAACCCGGATGCTTCGATTTCGACAAGTCATCCATGCCGATTTGACTACTATGTCATGTGGACACAGTTAGCCATTTACTCTAAGGTTGTGCTGTTGGGCGGCACCGTGATATCAAAAGTCAGTTGCCATACCCAAAACTATGCAATAAAAAAAATCTGCTAATCCTGGACACAGTCGTATGATTTTGATAGGTAACAGTTTCTTAACCTCACCCCTCCTCTCTCTCGCCATTAACTCGTGCCCAAGACTGTCTTCAGACAACTGTCCAGTAGGCTCCGGACTCTTGCTATTTTAAAATAATGCCTCTCATCCTCTCGGCATTGCGAGCAGCCCGTTGCGTAATGATCGACTTAGCTTAAATTGGCACCAACTGTAGGATGAAAGGTGAGGTAAAGTGCAAAAATGATTCCCATTTTTTATGTTTTAGACAAAACAGCTAATTTCGTCTTGGCAAGACTGATTTGGGAGGTAATAAATTACCTAATAATGTACTAAAATATTTTCTTTATTTCTTTAACACATACCCTTTTGACTTTAAGATCAAAGTCACAGGCAGACAATATTTTTTAAAATGTTGATTAAAAGTGATCGATGAATTATTTATATACATTGCCAAGAAACAAAATCGTTTCATGTTAAAATATTAATACATAAGAAGGATACTTGCAACCAAACTCCATGTCATTTATTTGTGGATACTTTCAAGAAAGCATACACTAAAGTTTGTGTGCCTATTGTTCTAGATGTTGAATAACTATACATTGACTATCAGCAACTGACACACACACATAATTGTATTTTATTGATTTTAAATAGTGGCTGTGCAAATGTTATGTGTGATGACTAAATTTTCAAAGCTGTTACCTCAAACATGATTTTAACAAATCTGACACCTCATTTAATTGTAACACAATAATCTCATGTAAACAAAATAAAAAGTTTTCCTGTGATTCAGTGTACACGTACCATTTAGTTCACGTGGCCACAAGAACCAAAATCTACATAGTAACACTCATACATATACAAAAGGTGTAAATTACCAAGGTTGAGTGGATAGTTTGCGTACCAATTAAATGAGATTATAATATTTTTATATATTTATCTTTTGTGACCACTTCTCACTTCATAGACAATTATTGAGAATTGCAACTAACAGAACTTTGGCAAACGTTAGCATCACCATTATCTGGCACGTCACATCTGACGGGATGCAATGCAAAATCCATTTACAGCTGAATTTATTATTTACATAGAGAGACAACTTTGTGGTGTTGTTTAACACGTCTGTAGATGAAAAATTGTGCTGATTAGAAAGGTACTCAAAACGGTGATTAGAGACCCAAAGATGGATGTAAGGATTTCCAAGAAAGATTTTAAAGAAGTGAATAAGAATGTTACGGAGCTAGAATAAAGTATGATATTTCATTTACAACCTAATACAGATGTTCAGATATTGTATGGTCTAAATTGGCTGACACTGACTTTCTTCCCTACATTACTTTCCATTCCAATACACTTTTTCATGTAATTATAAGCTTTTCCAGTTGTTTAAATATCATTTCAAAGCCGCATTACAATTTGCTAAATGATCGTGATACGCACTTTGTAATCTTACTCTAACTTCAAAACTTCAGCGCTGATGCCACCGAGACAATCGCTACACCGAGCCCCACTTTGCCACAGAGACAATCGCCACACCGATACCACAGTACAGTTACTAGCATATGTGTCAACTATGAAATGATCGTTGATGGTAGTGCATGCTAAAGATGTTGTTAGGCAATCTTTTAACTGCTGAAAACTGAATTAGATCCATCTGTCCAATTAAATGGATAGTCCTTTAATTTCAACCGATTCAAAGGTTTTAAAATGACAGAAATCTTTCACAAATTGTCGGTAATATAGGCATAGTTTAAGAAAACTCATGACGTCTTTGGCATTCATAGACAATCAGCACTCTTTGACAACTGCTACCTTTGAAGAGTCAGAATAAATATCTTCTTCGGTTCCAATGTAATCTCAAAAAGTAACAGGACACATGCTTTAGGGCTATGTTTCGATTTTGCTTCATTTAACCATTGCAATACTTGCTGCAGCAGGTCACATGTACATCGAATGGTTTAGCAAATACGATAATGTAACCAAGGCGAAAAGGACAAATCTTCCAAGACAACCCAGACAAAACATGCTCCATTAATCTCACAAAAGAACCTGGTGAATTGCATAATCAAGATAAAATGACATAAAACTGTTATAAACTACCACCAAAAACTGTGAAGGCTATTAATGGTGTATCTTTTGCAGAAACTGTAACATGCCAATACCCACGTTATAAGTCCAAACTACCAAACCACTTGTAACCGAGCTATGTGTCTACAGTATTATCAAAGAGTGGCACATGTTGATTATCTTTTACTATAACATCATTTGACTTACGAAAATAATTGCAAAAACGTGTATTTCCATCACGTTTCTCCACTTACACTGCAAACGATGTGCATGGACTAAAGAGGGTTTTATGACGCCATTCTTGGCCAAATCCTCAATTTCCATTCTAGCTCGTGGCACCCTCATCTTCTATATGCTTGACCGATCATTAGTTGTCAGTAGCAATAGCCTGTTCAGTAAAATGTAATATAATCAGATAAATTTGAAACGTTTTCACTATACACTGTTAACAATCTTTACAATTTCATTTTCTCATTTAAGTTCTGACCACTTTCATGAAACAAAGTTTACAGATAATCAGATATTGTATGGTCTAAATTGCCTGACACTGAACTTTTGAACACACAAAGGAATCGTTTCCTCAGAATAATACTTAATATTGACGTTGCAAGAAAAACACATGCTTTTCTAGGCAATGAGGGAAAGTCTGGAAGATATTAACTATCCTACCAAATGAAATATCACCAGGTGTTTCTTGCACTATCTCTTTGCAGTCAGTTGGGAACAACTGTGATGTCAACAACAACAATTACGCAACATTTTAGCTCAGCTTCATGCATTGCTGAAGAAAGCATCACATTTAATAGCAGATAGAAAACTCATACCACAAATCCCATCGTTCTTAATATATATTAGCAAACTATATGTGTAAAAGTATGTTTTTCAAGAGTTTTTCAATAAAACTTGGATGTCTCATCAGTATGAGTAAGTAACGTTACATCAACGTTTTTGTTTAGTTCCGGACGTGATGAAAGAGGTCACTGGTCAAACAGTTCTTTATTAATTATGCCTATATGAGTAGCTGTGCCATAAGCATAGTTAAATATAATTTGTTTACTTTTTTCCACGTATAACCCCTCATCATTTGTAAAAGTGCTTACTGCTAATTTCAGTGGACCCACATCTGTGTTTGTCGAAATTTGGCCCCCAACATCTACTGGCATCCTTCACCCGTCTGCCCCTTTTTGGGTTCCAATTTTGATTTTATTTCGTTCATCGTTACTGTTTTCATCTATGAGTGTTCAAGACACTTTTATGTATTGAACTGAACTGTTTATAAATTTTCGTATTGTGCACTAGACTCTGTGTTCATGGCCTGTCTCTCTCGCTGTCAGATAATAGTCTTGTGTCAATATTGCACGTTTCACAGATTGAAACTGATTTATCATATCAGAGTATTGATCATCATTTGTCTGATCATTTTGATTTTCGAGCTGGTCTAATTCTAATATGATAGCAATAGATTCAGCATCATTGATATCTCAAGTCGTGCTCTGCTTCTCGTAATCTCAAACGCAGCAAAAATGTCAGACACGATACAACTAAAAGACACAGAAATATGCTGCCAAATTGTGATCCCTGGCTTAAATTTATTGATTTAGAAAGAAATATGTTACAGTTATTGTAAACAATATTCCAAATTGCTCCAATTTTGAAATTCAATCAGTGTATTTATCAATGACTTCGTGCACTTTACTTCTGAAAGGACAGACCTGTTGAAACGTACGAATGAAGACTTGCAGATTTTTACAAATTATTCTGAGGTTATTTTATTAAAAAATGTATAACTATCCTATCATTCATTTGCATTCCAAAAGTATATTTTCAATCAATATTTTCACAAATGCAAACTCTTATAAAAAATTAATTATCTTATACATTATTTCATTTCTTATTTCTATGGATTTTAGCGCATACATCTCATCAAATCTTGGCAAGTGATAAAAAGTTTGGGCCAAGTGAAAAGTAAGGTCGGACAAGTAAAATGCTGTAAAACACCATGTCTGGACAGGTAGGTACAAAACATTATTAATGACCAACATGATTACTGACCAACAGTAAGTTATCGATAACATGTAACTTGAAGCTCGTAGAAAAAGTTAAATTTATTTACAACGTGAGTCAGAAATATATATATAAATCCGAATTTTGTGTTTTAACAAATTATTTTTACAGCTAGATATTCTAAAAACATCTTACAGTTCATAGTTCAACAGTTACGCTTCTATCGCAACAACAGTTTACAAGGTAGGTAATTTTGATATTACAATTGCTATGCCCTGAACAATGAGACAAGTATGAAATTAAATATAGTTTACTTTATCGGACACCTATATTCTTTAGAATTATGGAAACTGGTCACAGTTGAATTAGGTACTAGAAGGTACTTGAAGAAGAAAGTTTGTTTCTTTGGTACGTCAGTACTGAATTGTTTCATTGAAAAATTGCAGAAAAGTACAATTGCTTACAATAATAATTGCTGGATAAATGTATATAGACTGGAATCAGTCGCGAAATGTATTTTGTATCACAAATTAAAAATAATCTATTGAATTGAACATTGAAATTAATAAATAATATCCGAGAACACAATATCAATTCACAAAGGAATATGATTTCAGTCAACTCATTTTAATGCACCTCAGCTTTAAAAATATCGTATCTAGACTTCAAGTCATGAACAGCATAATTAAACTCCATCTAGCGGCTGTGAGTTGCTGATTATGTTTCGATAGCTTCTGTAACTTGACATGCAGGCATTTTTTTTTGCATTGCGGGGAACCCACTTGGAGAGTGGTGGTGGTGCGCCGAAGATCATTTGCATCCTACTTTTCTCCCACCTTGACAAGCATATCGTGCAATACCCGTAGTACTAGTTACCTTGTGTCATTTTCCTTCGTATTGTTTGAATCGAGAGATTCCTTAAGTATTGTCTGCTCAAAACGAATTGCACCCAAAGATCATCTGATTTGAGAATATAATATGAGAAATATATCTCGACACAGCAATTTATTTGTATTTCAGCGACGTCGGAAAATTGCAAGTATCATTTTAATCACTGGCACATCGAATCTAAAATAGTTTCCTTAGTACATTCTTGAATCATATCAGAAAATGGGATTTATTCAGGTGGGTCTAAATTTTTCCACAACTGTTTTTTCCCCAGTTCACCACTTTTAGCAAAATTTATTTTCTGCCTGCGTCCTGTTATGACCTTTTGTTGTTGTTGTGCTAAATAACACAAAAGAAAGTTCTGAAATCAAGTTGTTTACTTATACCTTATTCCTTATTCCCGATTTAATAAGTGATAAGTAACCAGTTACTTATTCCTGATTCAAACATTTTCACATATATCTAAATACTTATTCCTTATTCACACCAAATGTTTCTTATTTATTCTTTATCCCCAATTTAGTATGTAATTGGTTACCACTTAGTTAATGCAGATGAAAGCTCTTTAGGAAATGCATTGGTGTAACTTTAACCTGATTGGAGAAATACGAGTGTTATATAAATTGAATATAGACAGATAACGGACTATATGTAGAAATGGCTTAAGATACTGATATGAATACGTACTTAGTAATTTTATCTATAATTAATTAGTTGTGATAGGAATTTTGGGTTGTGTCTTTTGATACATGGTGTAACGTATTAGTATTCGGGTTCTAAAAGCTTCCTAAGGACTCAATTAGAAAGGAAACCACAAAAACATACAAGTGTGAAATTGGATATCTCTCTTGTGTGGTCGTCATGTCCTTAGAGGAAAAGTTTGTGGAGTACTTATAAGTTTAAGAAAACCCTCAGTTGACTTTGAATGCTGTCCTGAAGTCCTTGTAGGTGGGGAACTTAGCACTTTTGTAACCGATTTCCAGAAATTGGGGCTACATAAAGGGGAGAGGAGAGTGGTTAAAGCACATGCCGCAAGAAAATTATATCTTAGCTATATAGTTTGGTCGTTGAGTATAACCTTTAAAGAGATCTGACAAGGACCTTGTCTGACATGTTATCTCTAGAGGATAGTGTAGTCACGAAAGAGTCCTGAGAAATTTCGTTGAGCCAATTTCGAAAAATCAGCTAGATGACCGAGGTCTCGTACGACACATGTCGTAAGAAGATTTTAACATAGACACTTCTTTTACATGTTATCTCTATTTGATAGATGTCCATCTACATAAAAATGGCTTGACAAATTTCGTCGAGAAGAAATAGCGAAATAATGGAAAACCACCCCACCCACCCCAACATAAACAACAACACACACGTTACTAGAGTGTATCGATAGTTTGTACTAATTGAACATCTGCCAAGAGGAATTTGATTTTAACGTCTCTTGCATAGAATCTATGTACACGTTCTAAAAGCAGAAAAAGTTTAGCAAAAATTCGTCCAGGCGATTTCGAGAAATCTACTGCAAGATGGAAGTCGAGTAAAACACATGTTATAACAAAATTATATTTTTATAGAGTTTTGACATGGAACCTTCTTTGATATTTATCTCTAGGGGATGGAATCATCTCTAGATATAAGGGGCGTCCAGGAATTACCAGTTATGAAAAACACGCTAAGATTAATAGACAAATCAAGAGTTTGTACTAATTGAACCTTTGATTAGAGTATTTTGATTGCATCGCCTGTTAGACAGTTCCTGGTTAGTCACCCGTGCTAAAAGTATGAAAAATGTGGTTTTTTTAATAATAAAATACGTCGAGTCGATTTTGAGAAACTCTATTTGAGCTATTACGTGCCCCATTTATTCAGATTTTCCCAAGAAAATTCTTTGACATTTTAACCCTAAGGTATTAAGTCGACTAACGAAGGACGTTCTGACATTGAATCGAGATAAAACAGAAATGAGGGCGCTGTATTGGTGTCAGGTATGAGCAATATGAAAATCTGAATAGATCAATCATTTGTACCAATTGTACTCCTGATCATAAGACTGATTTTGATGTCTCTTGGACAGTAATGAGGGACCTGTTCTAGCAACAGTAATATTTTAAAACAATATTCATCTATCCGATTTCGAGAAATTCGTGGCTAGAGAAAGGGGTTCGGATCGAACACATGCCGTAAGAGGATCATATCGTAAGTTCAATGTTGGAACATTACCTACCCTCCTTAAAACAGTTTAGACAATGATCCGTTCAATGACGTTTCATCTCTATTGGACCTAGGAAGCAAATCCTGACTAGTGTCAAGGAGAGGAATCAACCAAAAGAGGGGCATTCTAAAGGTACTTGCTAAGAAATAAACGGATAACATAGATCGATTTGAGCAACAATGAATTATAGTTTGTACTAATT